>OZ010667.1:32429398-33029398 GCA_963932185.1 Troglohyphantes excavatus
TTGTCGATTCTCTTTTGTTATCCATGGTAATTTCAGTACCTGTTCTTTGACAATATACATTACTAGAAAATAATTAGCAAGACCATCTTTGAGAAGGGAATTTGCGCTAAAAGAAAACGGTATTTTATAGAGCTTCCACGGCAGATTTCCGACTTTGATTATAATTTTTTTCTCTTTTGGATTTAAAGCTAAATTTTTTACTTTAATAGCTGATTTTTTGTCTTTCTCTTTATTCATTCTTATCTCTTCTGATAGTCAATAGGTGCAAGTTTTTAAAAAAAAAGCAAGTTGACACAGCGATTACTCCGATTTTGGTGACTAAAAATACATTTCTTTTGCATATTTATTAATTTTTGTCTAGTTTTAACATTGTTTTCTTAATTTTTTATTGAATTTGTTTAGGAATTTGATTATTATCAGCTAACCACAGCTGCCGATTTTATCCGAAATCGGAATTTAACCCTGATGGCTTTTCCGATTTTTAAGACAGAAAACTTGTTTTACTACATGTTTAAAGCCAGTTTTCTCGTTTTTAAAGGAATTTCTTTAGTTTTAAATTATTTATATATATATATATATATATATATATATATATATATATATTTATTATTGCAAACCAATTAGTTATACCAAGTTTGTCAAAAATCAGACTTCCCTAATTCCTCCATTTTTATAAATTGGAATATTTGAAGATTCCTGAGGATATTGTGTGAATTCTAGTATTTTAAAATAAACTTATACTCAAAATATTTGATTTTATGCCATATTCTTTTACATGTAAAATGACAGTTTGAACATTAATTTAAAGTTACTTAGTTTGCATAAAATTTCATTCACTATGCCTATTTTTCAATGAAAAGGAAAGCATAATTTATCAGACTTGCATGTTATGAAATTCATAATAAATGTCTAAAACCAAAATAAATAATAATTCAAATTACCTTAGAAGTTAATTTTTGCAATTTTGAGACTTGCATATTAAAGTACTAGCAGATAAAAAAGAAATGCTTTCTTTTTGCACCCTTCCCTTTTTTATTTCCAGTATGAACTCTGCAATTTAATAAAATAATATTATTGAAATAAAATTGTATTGTCCTTTCCATAGAAAAGGTTGTTAATATAAGGAGTTTTTGCTTTAAATGCTGAAACTATTTGATAAAACTATTAATAATGTTCATAAAGTTGTTAAATATATAAATAATTAGTACTTTATTATTTAATTGATAAATACTTATAATCTATCGATGATTAAACAGTGCATGAAGAAAAAAACCTGAATAACAATTAGGGATGAACCGGATAGTGGTTTTGCCGGATATCGGATATCCGGCGCACATTACAAACCGGATATCGGATATCAGAACTAGATTTTGCCGGATATCCGACAGTTTATTTTTTATGAAAATAACTTCTCACACACACTAGAAAAAACGGAAATCGGTCAAAAATTTAATTTTTTTTTTTATTTTGTAATATTTCCCAATTTCTTATCTTTAAAGTGATACCAAAATTGAATAAACATTCTAAATACTTTTTTATTTACAAAGGGTTATTCTAGGGTGCTGCTAGCAATGGTCATATGTTTTGTACATTTTACACTTAATTTCTGAATAATTGTAATTTTACCATACCTTTTCATTCCAAACATGAAAACTCAAGTTTGCTTAAACTTTTGAGAAATTTATTTTTTTATTCAACTTTATATTAGTTGTGAGATGTGATGACCCTCCACCATAACGATTCGTTAAAAATATAATTTTAAAGTAAAAAATTTGAATAAAAGTGTTTTTTTTAAAGTTTATTGGTTAAAAGGAGAATTTGCACACTGTGAATACATTGGTAGAATTTTCAGGAAAATACTTAAAGCAAGAACAAAAAAAATTGATTGCCACAAAAAAAAATCTTCGATGTTTTATACATCCGAATATCCGGCATGGAAAACGGATATCCGGCACTTTACTTCCGGATATCGGATAGTTACCGGATAGTTACCGGATAGTTAAAAAGCAGCCGGATAGGCCGGATATCCGTTTCATCCCTAATAACAATGTTGCTGAGATTATCTCTTTAATCGCAGACAAATCTTATTCACTAAAATCTTGTCGCTGACTGTTAAGAATTTTTCTGCTACTGGGCATTAAATGTAAACCCAAATTTTATAAAAACAGTTGTAGTGAATTAAATTGCAATTGTTGGCATGCATGGAAATATTTAATTATAACAAATGAATTGTCATGATAAAACCTTTTCTATGAATAGAATATTTTTTTTACTTAAGACACTGCTAAGTATCAACAATCTTTATCTGGGGGAATTTAAGCCCAAAATTCTCTTGATTCTCTAATAAAAAATACGAAACACATTACCTAGAAACAAGAACTTAAAAATCTCTGGATGGCAAATCACTTTCAGGAAAAGAAACCTTAATAGTAATTTTTAAGTAATCTCAATTTGTAATCAAACACACCTCATTTGGGGAACTTATTTTCAAATGATTATCTGTATTACTAACTTCTAATGCCAATTTGGCACCAAGAAGCAGACATTGGCTGTCCAAGTTGTACATGTACATTAAAGTGTCAAATTTATGTAAAAAAAGTTAAAATTTGGATAATTAGAGTAACTATTCTACATTTTATATTTTCCCATAGTTTTAACCTCAGAATTTTTTGGTTAAACTATATCTATTATTCAAATAAGTAAATTTCTTGGACGTTCAGGCAATCCCTGAAAATGACCGTTCCACAAAGCTTTTGTTCTAATTAACAGACTTTGATAATTCTTAAAAAAAAAAATCCAAGTTAGATTGCAGTGCAGTACCAGACTGATATCTTGTGTTTAATGATCTCAAAGTTATCGAAGAGTAGCCTGCTCAACCAGTCATTTTTTTTTAGGAATACCATCCTTCTTGCCTTTTCCTCCAAACGTGTTACTTTCTTTGCTCTTTCATGAAAAAGTTCCCACCCTACATGCCTCCAATGGTAATTCACAATCAACCTATTCCATTTCCTGCGAACCTTTGTTTTGACCTCTTCCCGACGAAAAACAAAAACTGGTTCTTTTGTAGTTTTAAAAAATATTCAAAGTTCTTTCACCTCGAGATTGGAATCAGAGTTAGTCATAAACAGGTTTTTCCATGTGATTTTTTTTCGACTTTTATGATTTCTCTTGTTGCTTTGTTAGTTCACTACATTTTTTATATTGAGCTTCTATTTTCAGCTTTAATTTAATTCTTTAGGTATTTGATTATAAATAGTCAATTTATGTGGTAAAGTTTTGAGAAAATTTGCGTTTTGGAATTGATTTTTTTTTTAATAAAGGAGTTAGTTTCATTATGATTTTGTTGCAATTTCCCAAAGATTTTTAATTTTGTTTGTTTTGTTTCGGGTATATCGTATTTGATTACTGTTAAGAAAAATAACCTTTTTTTTTAAATGTTCAAGTTCTAACCCCAAATCCTAACTTGTCCTCCACTTGTCCTAAAATATCGCTGTATAAAAAATTTCAGCTAAATTAAAAGGTATTTAAGGGTAGTTTAATACATTTAATGTTTTGCATTAAAATTCTATTTACATACGACATATAGTACACGCATAAGGGTGATTCTCCCAAAAGTGTAAATTTTCAATCTGTGATTTGGGGTTTTCAAAAGGATTAATTTTTTTTTTTTTTTGCAAACGAATAAGACATTATGTTCAAAATATTATACAACATTTCTTTTGAACTTTCCACAGTAGTTCTTTAAAAACCACATTTTATAAACAAACCATGTCACTACTGTCCCACATAGTGAGGATTTAAAGATAAAACATGTTAAGGAAGTTATTTGTTTAAGTGGTGTTTTAAATAAAATGCTATTTCATCTTTCCCTTGTGATAAACTTGAGTATTTTTTAGTAATAAAGGCACAGGAGTGACTGTTAAAGGGACAGATGTGACAATACTCAAAGATTTATTTGAGATATTTCAATATCAAATAAATTATTTTGCATACTTGTTTTAACATATTTATAAAATATTTAAGTGCTTTGAAATAATTAACAACAGGATAATGTGTGATTAATTGAATTTATAAGTTTGTCCCTGAGAAAACAAATCACAAAATGGACAGTAGTGACAAAATCTGTAAAAAAAATTCTTCTGCAATCACTTTAAAAAAAAAAATCGCGATATCAATTGGATAGTGACCTTTATGAGTGCATCTAAAACATCGAACAGAGTCATAAAAATCGAAATATAACCATTAAAAACAAATGTTTGAAAAGTAGAGGTCTTAGCAAAACCAATTTTATCCACCAGAGCACTAGACCAATCAGAACATGGCTAACGGATTCACCAGACCATCACAAGGCGGCCAATGACCATGTCATGATAAACATACTGGTTGTGATTATATCACCGAAGTCAATCAGACGAGTCAGTATTAGGGAGGGTTATCACATGGGAAACACTGTGGCCTGGTGTCCCCAAGGAATACTATCAGGCTACCTATCGGAAGATTGTGAATTCAAATTGAAGCGGACTTGATAAAAGACTGGGAAATCCTCTTCAGACTGTTGCAAAAACTTTTAAAAGGGGCACAGTGATGAAAATATGTCGGTTTTTATTGGTTGGTGCAAATCCAACTTAATTTTTAAAAAAATAGCAAATAATTAAATAATGGTTAATTTTTTTATCTGTTTGTCTTTTTAAAATGAGTTGCTTGATAACTTAGATAAGGTGCAAACAAAAATTATCATCTTAGCTATAAAAAATAATTTGAAAAATGTTTTTTTTTTTTTTAAATACTGAACATTTGGATCTGATAGATAAAGTTGGTTTTGCACCGGACCTCCTCGAATGCTATGGAATAATCTTAAACCATCTTAAAGTAAATTATATGCATAAATATACTAATACAGATAAAATCTCCAATGCTTCAATCCTTCTAGAATGGTAATGTGCATCAGTGAGTGAATTCTGCATATATATATAAATATTTCTAAGTCTCTTACATTTCTGGAAATATATGTAATAGTTTATTTGATTTAGTAAACTAAATGCTTTTAAATAAATTTGAGATTTTCTGTTAATTGCGTTAATATTTTAAAAAAAAGTTCAGTCTAAGTTACTTCCCTTTTTTAGCGAACATGACAAAAAAGATAAATTGAAAAGTTTCTGCGAGCTAGGGAATATTTTTACTTTTAAAATATAACAGTTTTTAATTATTTAATATTCTTACTACTTTCAATATGGCATTGTCCGAACAGATGCTATAATTTTTTTTCCAAAGTGAAATGTATTTTACTCGTTAATTTGTCAAGGTCGTTATTGAAGGTGTTGATTACATGTAAATTAGGGGTTTAGTTGGTTTTTAGTTCATTTGTTAAATGGCCTTATCTACATTAAGGTTAAGTTGTAGCCTACAGTTCATATAGGATTTCGAATCGCAATGTACATCCAAGACTTTCCATACTTTGAATCTGGCACAAAAGGCACAATATTCATGCACTAAGCCTTTTCATAGTTTGTGAGAATTGCTGTTTGAATTAGGTAGATTTCCTGCAATTAGTTATTTTGTTTATGTATTATCTGTATTACATCTTTTTTATATATTTCCTGCCCTATTTCCGGGCATTTCCACTAGCCTTAAAACCTTTCTTACTGCATTAAAATTGAATGTCAATCCAACTGAACCCAAAATGCTTCTCTCATCTGTTTGGGAATTTACATTTCTAAAAACAAATCCCTTGCTTGTTCAACGCATGGAGTTTTCACTGGGATAGCAGAGGAGGCAGAGGAGTTGAGTTTCATCACTGGTTGGAAAGGAGAGGCATCTATTTATAGTTGCCTGACGTGCTTCCACTCTATTTTCCCCACCCTTGTCCCCATGCCAAGTAGTGGCAGACAGTGGCTTTAGCTGATGTCACTGTCCTCAAAATCATTTCCTCCATTCACTCTTCAACTTCTTGATTATTAAATGCAAAGAAAAATTATACATCTGAGTGAAGCACCCATCCTCATATTGAGATTTCCATATGGTGATACATGTTGTAGATAAAGTCTTCAATGTTGCAAATCTTTCTAAAATGGTAATGTCCATCAATGAGTGAATTCTGAAACTAGAAAAAATAAGTTTAATAAACTTGATTGTTGATATTCATTGGGAAAGAAAGTTTTGATTATTGGTTTTCAAGTTTCTTTTTAAAGAAGACCATAAAGAGGATGTGTTGAGAGAAAGAATATTTTGTATTGAAGTTTAAAGTGTATTTTGGTGAGATTTTATATTGAATTTTTACTCCTGCCATAGATTTAAGATTACTTTATTGTTTAAACCATTGCATCTGTCTGTTTTGTAACTACATTAAGATTGTGTCAACTTTCAGTTTGAATCTAGTGTTATCTGGCCTTTTATTTTAAATTCAAGTGCAGTTGATAAATTAAAAAAAAGTCTTAGTTGTCATTTTTACTTTACATTCTGTGCCATTTTTTTTGGTTGGATAAAGTATAGTTGTGCACTTTGAGGATTGCTATATTAATAAATTATATATTGATGAATAGTTACAACTTCAAATTTAAGATGTCATAGTTGTATTCAGGAAGGAATCCAATGTCTATATATATCATATTCAATACTAAATAACTTAAACTATCTCTTTAGATTAAACTCATTAAAATTTTCACTTTTAAAAATGAAAAAGGAAAAATAATAGTATATTAGCCATAAGAATTTTTTAATAAGGTTGCATACTTATGTTGACACATTTGAAACACATCAAATGAATTTTTCTAAATTTGAAAACTGTACTTTTACTTGCATCTTGAATATGTCATAAAAGAATCTGTAATGTTTATTGTTAAATTTTTAAAAGTAAAATATGTAAATTTGCAAAGAAACATATTATTAAAAATATCATTATCTGTATATTATCATTAATTTTTTTTTAAATGGTGGCTGTCTTAACTTTTCAAAGTGATGTTGCGTAAAGTTTTCAAGAAAAATGCTCCCTTTTAACGGATTTAATGATTTTAATTGTTACATTTACAATGTTCTTCTCATTTCCATTGACCCACATGTAGTAGAAACAGGTGTTCATCTAGTGTCCCCTTAATGTGAATTTTTCTGGATCAATTGTGAATAAAAGCAGCATATGACAAAAAAATTTGAGGAAATGGTAGTGTATGATGAAAAAATTTAGTGTATGACAAAAAAATTATACAAACATTTAGCTTGTCTGTGTGTTTTTATTTTATAGCTTATTATTTTAAGTTACAACCATTATTGAGTATAGTGGTAAAACTATTTAGTACTGGAGAAAAGAAATATCTTTACTTTATTCCATTTTGTGTTTATATAAACAAATGTTATACGGTTAATAATACATTTTATCTAATATAATTTATTAATTAATTAAAATGTATTAATAAATTATATAAATTCAGTAAAAATTCATTAAAGTAATTTAACCTAATTTAAAATAAATGTTTTTTTAACCTCTACTTTGTTCAAAATATACTAAAACATTTACCTAAAATAGTTCCGAATAACATAGAATAGTTAAACATTTAACTCTACTTTCTTTTACTGCTTCTTAATTTTTTTTAATTATAAAACTAAAGGGCAAACATTCATTAATTGTTCATGCGATTATTTATAAACGACCCTCTTTTTTAGAACACTGCCTTGCTGGTCAAAAGTTCTAGTTCTTCAGTAATGTATTTTTGTGTGTACATGTATTTTTTCTCCTTGCGGTCACTGTAGCCTGATTGGCTGCTAATGAGGAGAAAAAGCGCTTTGTTCGCTGGGTCCCAGATATATTTATACAATCAGGAATGGCTCCTTTTTATACTAATTGCAGTATGATTTTTGTCAATTTCGATTTGTGATAGAGTTGATTTTTTAAAATTTCGGTTTGTGACATGGCCGATTTTCGTCAATTTCGATTTGTGACAGGTCCGAAAATGGCCCCAAATTTTGGCTGGGTGAACACTTTAAAACGGTTTTGTCATTTTCTCTCAACAAGTAATTTTGTTCAAAAGTTTATTAGGCTGTCTTATCTTTTTCTCATATTAATAAGAAATTTTGCATTGCAGGACATGTGTGCCACGGCGACCACTGCTGAGGATGAACCACGAGCTCTCTGTATCATTCGGGATATGTCTTCCGGACAGGTGCGTGTTTACTGTACCTTTTTATACATTTTTCCCATTCTTTATATGCACTATTTTTAAATTTAGGAGTTTGTAAATGAAAATTATGCAATGTGCAAGCATTTGTAAGAGGTTAATTTATTTTTGTTGATTTAAATTAGCATAAAGTTATTAAAAAATATATAATTGCTACATGTAGTATTTAATATATATGCAAAGATATTTTCTATCAATATTGTTCAAGGTATATTTTTTGTGTGTATATATTTGAATGTTTAAGATTAGAGGGAAATTAATGCTTTTTTTTATACTGCTACCGAATTTATATTTGCAAATGTTTTTTCCATGAATGACAATTCAATTGCCAGTTTCACAAAGCAGTTTAAACACTAGTATGTCTTTTAATTTGATATAAATATCAAGAATGTTAGAGAAGTAATGAATTCTTATAGAGGCTCTGAATATTTGAAAGTTGTTATATTGCTAATTTTGGAAAGTCAAAGTATATATTTAATTTGATTGCTTTAATATTTCACAATCAATGGTAAAAATTAAAATATTTTTAAATTAAATGTAAATTGTACCTTTATTCCAGAAATTTGCTAAAGGTTTAGTTATGTTTAACTTTTTTTTATTCTATTTCGGTTTTGAGAAATTGCTCATTAGTTTTTGTAAAAAAAACATTGATAAAGTACTTGAATAAATCATAATATGCATTTTTAACCAAATCTAATAAAATAGTTTAAGTTATCAGAAATCTATTTCTTTGAATATTTAATGAATATAAACCAATTTAAATTAAATAAGTAGAAAACAAATGACACTTAAACCACATATTAGTTTAAAAAAAAAAATTATTTCTTATTTAGGATATATCATAAGCAAGAATTAATAATGGAGGTGCTAATTACCTTAGAGGGATTTACAAATTAATAATTAAGGTTCTAATATGCTTAATTATTAATGCTTCTCAGGTGACTGGTCAGAGAGTGGTGCTGAATCTTCCGGCATCCACAAGTGCTTCTCAACTGATGGCAGACGTTGCCACTCGACTGCGCTACGAGCAAGACTCCTTCGAGCTTGTGCTCCCTCGAGCATCTGAAAAAGACATAGTGAGTGTTTTATTTTCAGTTGTTCACATAAGCCTTTTATTGGATCTATGCAAGATTAGGAACATTTACAGTTTTTTAAGTGCATGTTTTTTATATATTGTTTTTTCTTCCACTGAATATGGGTATTTTAATTCATATAAGTATATTGCAGTGAAAATGGATTTGCTAATTAAAAAAAATTATGTTTTTAATTTCTTAAAATTGTCTGGAATAGAACAGATATTCATCTTCTATAATGACCTGAAACTGTAAGTTGCCATAACAATCAATGCAATTATTTTATGTTACATTTTTTTTTGACTAGCTTAATTGAAGATACATACCAATTTAACCCTTTGCACTCTGCGAACATCTTTGACATTGCGTTCTTTCCAGGGAACCGTTATTGCTCTTTCTGTTCTTTTTCCCACAATTTTTTATGCTCATAGAGGGGAGAAAATCATGATATGTTTCGTATCAACAAGAGAACAATTTGAAAGAAAAATGGATTTTTTTAAGCACAAGATCACGCCGATCTTGTTTATTTTAAAGAACAGGATACCAAAAGAACAAGTCGTTATGTTGGCAGCTGAGAGGTGACATCAGAGCACAAAGTGTTAAGTCAATTTGAATTTGAGAAATCTGACATATCTAATGGAATGCTATTGGATTATTCCCTAATATAAATTAAAAAGTTTTAAAGACTAAAAATTCACTCATAACATTTTATGGATGAAATTGCTATTTTTTTTCTTGTTAGTACAAGTATTGTTATTTCAAAAGTAAACAGATTTTCCTATAATAACTTATTCACACGTCAAACAGATATAGAATCCAATAAGTATTTTTATATTTATGTTCTGTATGGAATTCGAAATCTGACCTATGGCGCAATAGTCCATTTCGCTACCAATGCACTGTTGAGGGACAAAATGTAAATACCTTTGTTAATTATTGACCGTGAGCAATTATAATCACAACCACCTGTTTCAATTGTCTGATTATCTGTGTTTCTCTATTGAAGGTGGAGGTCCATCGCCACGAGAAGGAGACACTCGAAGAGATGGGATTCAGGTTCGGAAACCACATGCGCAACAATCTCATTGTTGGAAATAAGAACTCTTTGGCACCCAAAAAGATTAATGTGAGTGCTGCATGCCACTGTGAGAAATTGAAAAATTTACTATATTTTAGTTAAAATTTGGAAGTAATTTGTAAAATTTCAACTCCCAGATATTCTTTGAATAAAAGTATTTAAAATGAGCTATAAAGAGGCTAATACAGGGTTCGAAATTAACGTTCATTAGTCTTATTTTGCATCTAACAATTTCAGTTTGATGACATAATTTTACACCCAGTCATCATTTTTGATGTCTAACTTTTTATAAAAATTTCAGTTTGATGACTGTATATTTACACACAGTCGTAATTTTTTACATAATTCCGAATGATGTAAAAAGTGGACGACAAAGACGGCTAGACTTTAAAAAATGTGTTTCGGCAATATAAATTTTTCTTGTAAATTATAAAATGCCTTTGTTTTGCTTATTATCATTATAAGTCTTTACATTGTCTGTATATATGCATGCACTCAAGTAAAACTGCCAACTCATCAAAAGTTTTTAATAATAAATATTGATTTTAATAATTGCTCCGGTACTTTTCAGTAATTTTGTCAGTAGAATGCCGATATTTTTAGAGTAGAAATAAAAGCATGTCCTAAGTTTATGCGAAAGAAAAGCTTTAATGATTAAAAAAATTTCGTAACAGTTGGCAACCCTGCTTATTTTGATTTTTTTTTAAATTACGCCTAATCGGAAAATTTTGGCAAATAAAAAAATTGCTAGGCCCCAATGACGCCTAACTTTTATTTCTTAAATTCGATCCCTGGGCTAATATTAGAAAATTGTTAGTTTACTCTTGCTGCCTGAACTAAATAAGGCAATATTGTGATAGTTTGTGTTTCTATTATGTTCATTGGTATTTTGATAATGCAAGGCAAAACATATGTAATCCGGGTTACTACTTGAAGCAAATTATGGTTTTGTGATTATTCTGTGAGTCAATTCCAGAAAACATTGCAATGTGTACAAAATGAAATAAAATGCTTTTTAAAGTGTTTAAATGTTTAAACAAGATTTTTCAAATTTTCATTGATTTAATTTTACCTTTTTGTGAAACCTAAAATTTCCACTCATTAATATTAAAAATCTTCCATGTTAATGTATTAATTTGCTACATTGATATATTCAACAATAAAATGCAAGTGTAGTAATAAAATTGGAATTTTTTAGACAAACACAATTTTAATTTATATAAGTATTATTTTTAGTTTACCAATAAGGATGCAAGTGTTTGACATTTTTTAACTTTAATGTGATTACATGTAAATAGTAACAGGTGTTTTAATCCAAATATTTAAGCTGTTTTCTTCTGTTATTTGCTATTAACGTATGCTCTTGACTGACTATATTATGCCCTCAAGATTATGTTGTATAAATATTTGGTTCCATTGACCTATTGCCCAGGGTCAGAATTTGTTCAAAGAATTTTTGTGAAGCAAGTGAACATGAGTTTTTAATTTGTATAAAACAATATTTTTGTTTTTAATTCAGCAATCTGGGGTTTATTTATTAATATTCTAGCTTTGTCAACTAAAAAACCTATAATGATTTAACTAAGGAGCCAAACTGACTTTTTTTTTAGAAAATCACTGATGTGAGTGTCTACAGTGCTTTTTCTATTGATAGGAAAATAAAATCTGTTCTCTAATATGTAGGTGAAAATAATGTAATAATTATAATCTAGAAGAAATAAATTATTTAAATGTTATATATTATAAACCTAGAAAAATATCAAATGTAGACTACAAATTTTTAATAAAAGTTTTTTAAAAAGTTTCCTTTTCACAAAAATGTTGCAACCTTCTTAGTTTGACACCTTAATTGTCTACTTGTGGGATTTAGGCTTTGAATGACCCATTCTATTGCCTGATCTATACAGTAAAAAAATTTGTTACTTACGATTTTCATTAAACTGGAACAATGCCTTCTCCGTTTCTTTACAGGTTCCTGAGGATGCAGTAAGCAATGAGGATCCTCCAGAGGAAGGAGCCTCCTATGTCCCACCCCCTGCACCACCACCATACACCCCAGAATTCAACTACAGCTGCAACAACACTGCAAGCACAGGTGCCTCATTCTGTCCCATTACTTTTCTCGAAATGTGTCTTTTGGATAGGCTGTAGCTTGGTTTCGAGACCAACCATCTTAGGGGCTTCTAAACAAACTGAAATATGCATAAATTATATTTGCAGAGGTATACAATAATAAAGGGGGGTGGGGACATATATATTTAGAAACCTAGTCATTCCCCCCTTATAAATATTGCAATAAAAGGCAAACACATAATCCAAAATTTTGAAAAGGTCTTAGTATCAATAAATATATTGCATGTTGAGTAGGTTTCAAAAGGTGTGTTTGTGTTTATTTATCTGTATCTCTTCTAAAGTAAGATATGGGAGTGGTGGGGTGCATTTTTAATTCAAATAATTTTAATACTAAATGTTCAAGTGCAGCTTTCACTGGATAAATGAATAAACAGCCTTTGATAAATGCTGGAAGTTTATCTTTATTAACACTTAATTATTTTGGTACTATCTGTGGTAATGCAGCATAATATTATATTTCACTAACCTGATTTTAGTGATGGGACAAATATTCGGTATTCGGCCCCATATTCTGAATATTCGTTCAGGCCAAATACTTTTGATATTTGGCCAATCATCAGCAAATAGCTGTCATAGAAACAGGGCTTTAAAACAAGATTTTTAGGGAAAAAATCAGATTTAAAAATTTGTTTGTTTGTAATAAGGAAAATTTTCTAGCTGAATTAAAATAAGTTTCTGTGAAATGTACAATTTTTTAATCACTGTCAGAAATATGCTGCTTTTTAATCAGTGGGTAAAATTAAAATTTACAAAACCTATTAAAAAACACCTAAGCACTATTTTGTATTTTGATCGTGACAAAGCATGAATTGATAATGATAAGATGAAAAAAAGTGGATGAACACCACCTCTCTACTTTATATTAGATAAATAATGTAAAAAATATTTAATTTAAAGATTTGTTTCTGTATTTTAAGTTCAAATTGAATTGACTATCGATTTAATATTTATTATGATTAATTATTATTAAATTTAATAGCACTATTACTATTCTATAGTAAATACAAATACTATACTACTTACATATTATGATAATTTTTTGTCCTAAACATTTACCTATATAAAGTTACTATTTGGCCTCAAAGTCAACCGAATATTTGGCTATTCATCCAAATCACTATTTGTCACATTCCTACTTGTTTTCAATATAAATGAATGGCAGCTTTATGGCTTTTAAGAAGTATATTTTAAATTCTCATTCTCTCAAGGGTGAATTGCTTTTTATTTTCAGGTTTTAAACTTAAAAAAAAAAACTGATTAATCAAGGTATTCCCATTTTACAGGATTTATTGGATTAGTGAACCAGGCCATGACTTGTTACCTAAACAGTCTTCTCCAGACCCTGTTTATGACACCTGAATTCAGAAACACACTTTACAGGTATTCAGTTCTAAATAATTTGAGTTTCAAAGCTATTACTGTTCAAATGCTTTTGTTGACATAATTTTAATTATATATAGTGTTTTGGTTTTCCAAATAAAAAAAATAATTATTACTTTATTCTTTTAATTTTAATCGTACTGTCTTATAACTAGAATTAAAATGTATTCTCATTGAAATGAGTATATAACTTTAGAATCAAACTTGGCAGATTTTTTAAAGCAAGTGTGTGATTCTAATAATCTTTACTTCTTTCAGATGGGAGTTCGATGGAACAGAAGAAGATGGAACCAAAAGTATTCCGTTTCAACTTCAAAAATTATTTTTGCAATTGCAGGTAATTAATGTTACTTTAAATAAATAATCTTAAAGGTTAATATACTAATTTATATTATTTTAAAGTTATTGCATGAATAGATATATTATAAACACATTTATTTATAAATATTAATTAGAATTCTAAACATATGAATTTATTTAAATGATTTATAATGTAGGAGGATGTGGAAGCAAACTTCTCGTAGCAAACTACGTTACAATGTGTAATGCATTGTTTTAAATATAAACTTTTAAAATATTGATAAAGATAATTTTAGTTAAGAAAAGAAAACATTCCTTTTGCATCAAATTTTACTTACAACATAATAGTAATTTCTAAAAAGAGGCATTCTTTCAGTTGCAAATAAATGTTACTTTGAAATATTTTTTAATTTTAGTTCTTTTTTGGAACTTTTATTTGGAAATAGATTCATTTTGCAGTGTTTTTAATGAATATTGCTTAACTTTTGCATTTGTCATATATTTATGATCTGTTCTCTAAAATTTTATTTGATTCTTGTTACATATTTTTATCTAAAAAAAAGAACATTTACAAATTAACAATTGAATGTTTTTTAGACTTCTCCAAAGCCAGCTGTAGGGACAACTGATCTCACCACAAGTTTTGGCTGGGACAGCAGTGAAGGTAAGCCTTATATCCTTGTACTTTTACAAGTTTATTTTTTATTATAATTTGTGTTAATTATGCTCATTTTTGTTAATTTAATAAAAGCTTAATTGTTCAGTCATAAAAAAAAGTATAATTAATAAATATTGAGAGTTAATTTATGTTTTATTTAAAGTTTTTATTTACAGAAAATATAAATTTTTCAATTTTTCTCACCAATCATAATTGAAATAAATTGCTAATAATCACCTTGTCAATTTTTAAACAAATATATTTTTTATAAGTTGGAATTACACAGAATTTCTATGTTTGCTATATAAACTTCTAAATTCAATTTTCTTTTGATTTCTGCTTTATTTACTCTAAAAACTTTTTTATTTTCTCTTAAAAATCGCATTGACATATTCATACCTTTTTGGCATGTTGATATTTTTCATTGTATTTTGGGTGCTAAAAAATATGTAAAATTAGGATTTTGAAATCTACCAAATAAATGACATTTTGTAAAATTAGCACGTTCAGAGATATATTGCTGTGTTGTAGATTTTATATAAAAATTCCACTAGTAATCAACTTAATATTTAATTAAAAATATATCTACCAATAAATAGCCTACTTGCTTTTACTGGTGTGTCAGTAATTTGATTTATTGCATTAATAATAGGATTAGTTCCAATAATATATTTAAGGTTAATATTGAAAAAAAAAAAACAATGGTCTATTTTCTTCAGCATTATAATGCAATTTGTAATTTAATTCAAGATTGTAATAAACATGAACTTGTTGAATAATTTTGAATGATATTGTACTATAAAATAAACCATTCTTCAAAGTACACTAAACCGATCACTTCAAATTTGATACTTAACTTCAATACAGTACAGTCCAAACTGTTGAACGTGTACGAATTCTATTGCAACTAAGAATGTTTTATTTTTATTGGTTTGTTTTTTATGGGTTCTAATGAAATTTTTCTTTAGCTGTTACTAACTTTTCAATTGCACAAAATCATGTTTCTGTTACAGAGTGATTCACTTTAAAATATTTAATTTTTATCGGCAGCATGGCAGCAGCACGATGTGCAAGAGCTTTGCCGTGTCATGTTCGATGCCCTGGAGCAGAGGTTCAAGAACACGCAGCAGGCTGATCTCATCTCGCGCCTTTATGAAGGGAGGCTCAAGGACTATGTCAAGTGCCTCGAGGTAAGAACTCTTTACTGTGAGAATGCTAATGTAGTTAGTCCCAATTTTTCCTAAAAAAGTTCTTTTTGAAATTTAATTTATTTTTAAGGCAAATTTTATAAGGGTATAATCTTAGGATGAAGGATTCTGATTTATACTTATCCTTAATATTTTTACTTGCAATGTATTGGAAATTGTATACAATTTTAACGTGTGTAACAACATTTTCTGATAAATGTAGTTTTCAAAAGAAATGAAATTCCAATTTCTAGAAAATCTTTTGGAATTTAAAGTTGAGATTGCAAGTTGTGTTGGATTTTTTTTTAATGAATTATTGAGATAGTATTATTGAGATAGATTCAATCTCTTCTGTTTTTCAACAAAAAAAGTTTTTTATAGCTTTGGTAAGGTTTTATTTGAAGTTTTTACGTTTTAACAATATCAAACCTTTTTACCAATCAACATAAAAAAAAATTACATTCCTTTATTTATCTCATACTTCTACATGCAAACTCACTTGTAAATTATAAGCAGTAATGTAATCTTTATATATATTTCTCTTTCACGGTGATTGAAAAATGCTGTTTTTCTGTACGCGGAATGGCAACAGTTAGTTTGTTTAAGAAATTCTGTTGCGCCCGCATTTTTATTTTGCCATTATGTAAGCCATTTTGACGATTAGCCCTTTCAATTCATTATTAAATAATTATTTTGTTGATGTCAGCCTAAATTACAAAGAATATAAGCCCTATTACATTAAAAATAGAAGTTTTGAAAAACGCTTTTCCAAACTTTACTTGAGTGGAATATTAAGGTGGCGCCATGTGCTGGCAATTTTGAAAACTAGATATCTATGAACTTAATTTTTATGACGTATTAACTCGGTAACGTACCCACTTCTGGTAGGCAAGAGTATGTTAAGCTTAACGTCAATTATGCCAAAACAAACTACCAATAATGTTATAAATTAAACTAAAACGCAGGAAAAGTGTGAAAATAACGTTGAAAATAATAAATAATGGTAGAAATAAAATAATAAATAATGGCTTGCCAGTGGTTCCATTGTTTTCATTTGTAGTTTAAAAAAAATTAAATGATTTTATATTGATTTACATTGCGAAAAAATGTATTAATGCCAAGATGAATTATAATTTAAATTTACAGTTTCAATGTTTAAAGTTGTTAGTAATATAATTAAAACAAAGTATTGTTACTAGGACACATTGTTATTGTGTCCTACCTTTTAGCGAGCGAAGCAAACCTATGAGGATTGCGTATCAATTCTCCGGGGGTTGGCTGAGCGTTAGCGGAGCAGGGGGCGGAGCCTCCTAGTAAATACTAAACGGCTTGAACTTAAAATTATCAAGATTTCTTGTCGATTGGTACCTTATTGATTGGTCCTTAGCATCAGTTAACATTATCTACTCTTTAGCTCAATGATTACTAAATCACTGAATTTGATTCAGGAACACACAAGCTTTAATGGTAGAAAGCTTGTATGTTCCAATTTATTACAAAAGCCAGTACTACAGCAATAACACAAAAAAAAATATTTAAAAATAATTTAAATAATTAAACACTATTTGGACATTAAAAGGAAAATATATGTTTAGGATATTTTATGGTAAACACATTTTACTTATTATAAAATCAGACCCAGTAAAGGTTTTTAGATTCTTTGTGAATCCTTCCCTGTTATGATGTGCAGCTCCCTCAAAGTAAACTCATGTTTGCCTGTAGAGTTCATTATGCGTTAATATCAAGTACTTTTCAAGATGCAATCATGTATATATTCCCAAAAGGTGTAAATAACAGGTTAAAATTAGTATTAAACTCAGAGTAATGTAACTTAGCTTAATTAAATTTACTTTAATATTATGTAACAAGTGTTTGAGTTATTTCCTTTGGGAATTTTGTAAATAACACCTGATAGTGAAAAAAATATTCTAAATAAGTAATTCTAAATTAACATAATTTTTTTTAAATAATCCTTTGACATGCCAGAAAGCAAGAACCCATTCCCTATAAGCATTTGATATTTGGTAGAATTCCATTTTTTATCCTCTTTCGTCAAGCATCTACTAACTTAACTTTCCTACTAGCATGCTTTTTCAATAGAACTAAAGAATATATTCAATTCATAGCATTAACTAGTATATTGAATTTCTACTAAAAACAATGAAGATTTTTATTGTTGTACAATGTACATTGTTTCCTTTTCTTTCATGTTAGTGTGGGAACGAGAGTGCAAGAGAGGACATGTTTCTGGATGTGCCGCTCGTAGTTCGTCCATTTGGTTCTAGTCAAGCCTACACAAGTGTGGTAAGTCTTTTTAACCATACCCACTTAATCACAGTTCAGTAACTATAACTTGTATCTAAACTATACTTCATACGTTTTTTTTAATAATATATATATATGAAATGTACAAAGTAGACGGCATGGCGTTTAAGGTTTTAAAGAGAAAAGGATGCATAGTTAACAATTAATAAAAATTTATTCTTCATCAGAGCCCTGAGTGAGGTGAAGCGGACATGACAAGAGAGAAATAGCGAATGACACATTAAAGTGGGAATTTCATAGAAAATGAATCCTGGACATCATTTGATTGATTGGGAGAGTTTCACTTCACCTTTTGCAGACTTGCGATATGGTTAAGAAAGAAATTCAGGGTTCGGACAAGATAAAAAGCTGTTTTGGATATAAGAGTAAAATATGCAGCCCTAGCTGAATTCGAGTGTGGGAAATTGCATCACGAAATGAAATCGTCAATAAGAGAAAGAAAGTTTTAAGGGACATTATCCAAAGTAAAGGGGAAACTTTATAGGTGTGATTATGTGTTTTAATAAGTGTATAAATTTGTGCTTTATCAGCCAAAAAGGCAGATTTTTTAGCTTACTGGATCTATCTTTTACAACGGTTTGCTTACAAATGAAAGAAACCAAATTTTTCATACATCAACCTAAAATTACAAGCAACTACAATATTACCGATAATAATTTGAACTAAGTTATTCTGATAACAGTAATGATTATTTAAATAAAAGTAGTGTAATTAATATTCAGATAAAATGTTTGTAAAATATAATTATTGTAACATTAATTTTTTTTTATGTGTAACTATGTACTTGTACACTTTCTTTTTCAAAAATGTTTTTGAAATGTATAGCATTTACTTAGTCATTAGTATAATATGTTAACTAAAACACTTTTTGGACTATTAAGTATTAGAATTATATGGGATTTTTTTTATTATATATAAATACATAGGTTTTATGCACTTCAGTTAAAATTAACTGTCTGAAAGTCTATTAAAATATCAAAGTTGTAAATTTGTTGTCGCTTCAATAGAGTTTAATTTATATTTCCAACAAATTCCCTTTTTTTTTTTTTAATTTTCTAGCTATTTTACAAATGTCTTTTAAAAGTTCCCTGAATGCTATTAAAAGAAAATTATCATAGACAATTTCTATGAATTTAAAAGTTATGTGTATGACTTGGAAAGTTCTTGATACACAAACAGATATATCAATTGGTATCCTTTAAATAGTAATAAACATATTTCCATTTTTAAATATTATAACTGTTACAAAATCTAATTTAAGATATTAATTGATACAATTATGCCTATTAATTTGAAATAGTTGAAATGCTATGCAATTAGATCCTGATATAATCACCACTAATGATTAGACAAGTGATTCCCAAAAGATGGTTAGCTGGTCGATGTTAGGGGTCCTCGTGATCACATAGAAAAAATAGGTCACTGATTTAAAGTAAAAAAGATCAAGGTTGCAGCCTAACTTGGACAACCAAAAAGAAAGATTTCATTCATGCCATTCGCAGTTTGAAAGTCAGTGCAGTATCTAATTTAAGTGACTATTACAATGTTTTCATGGGTTTAAATATACGAGTAAAAAACTAAAAGTAATTAATCTTCTGATTATAATTTTAAAGATTTTTTCCCCTTGTTCATTTTAATAAGCAAACAATATTGAAGCATATACATGCCCAGAAAGTGGCGAGACTTCCTTGAGTATATATGAAGAAAGGTCTCTTGTCCTATTTTATATTTAGGTTGAGGGGTTAACGCTAATTATGAACCACTGGATTAGACTGTTCTATTTCAAAGTAACATAGCATAGTTTACTTATAAGGCAAGCACCATAAAAAAAATATATATAGCTAATTGTCACTTTTTGGATGCAGATGGAAGCGCTGCATGCGTTTGTGGCCCCTGAGACCCTGGACGGTTGCAACCAGTACCACTGTAGTGTGTGCGGTAAGAAGTGTAATGCTCACAAGGGTCTGAAATTCGTACGCTTCCCCTATCTCCTCACATTGCAGATGAAGAGGTTCGACTTTGATCCAGCCACCATGCATCGTATCAAGCTCAATGACAGGTACAGCATATGGAAATATCTCTTTGTTATATAATTCTAGCAGATGTTGTATATAGCTTTATGTATTTATATAGTAATGCTCTTATAAATTTTAAACTGATAAAATTAAATTAGAAAGTGTCACTTGCATATTAATATTTTTGTACAGTATGAATTTTTTTATATTGAATTGGTAAATAATTCTTAAAAAAAGAAGAAAAAAAATCCCACATTATGGTACAAGTTTTATTTTTGGGTTTTGAGAAAAGTTTTGATATAATGCATTTAGGTATATTTTCATAACAATTTGTATTTCACTTTAGCTGCATGTTCATTAATAATCATTTTAGTTAAAACTCTTTTGTTTAAATATTATATGCATTGTCTACAATTAGGCCAATTTTTAGTTCATATTTTTTAATATAAATTTCAAAACATGTTTAAAAAATATATATATATATATAATAATGGACTTTTATTCATGTTTTGCATTCATTACTTAAATAGATATTGTGTACTTTGAACATGTGTTTCTGTTATTTATAATTAAAGTATACATTTATTTTTAATAGAGTATCATTTCCTGAAATTTTAACGTTGAATGAATTCATCCAGTCAGAAACAGCAGTAAGTATATTCTGTGTTTAACATGTCATTGTTTTATGTTTTTAAAATGGTCACAATTTTCGTGCTCCTTAGAAACTTTTAGGTTATAAAAAATTTCAATTCCTTCTATTACAAGATATATGAAATAGGATTGCATGGAATTTTTTTTAAGTTGAAAATTACTGATATTTTTAATGTTAGTGTGCATATGCTTATCCTCTTGTTCCATTTTGAGAATAACTTTTTGATAAGAGTGCCCAAACTTTCATTCATTACATATTTATTCCAGGATGGTGGGGAAGAGGCGCCTGCTGCTGCTGCAAAAGACGAAGCAGACGATGACGAGGGAATTGATGTTGAATCTCAAGGTTCAGAGGATGATCTATGCTTTAGTGAAAAGAATCTTAAGAAAGCCCTGCAGCAGGTAAGATGTAGTTAAACTAATTATTTACACTTTATTTAGAAATTTTATGTCATGTGACATAATTCAACTGGCTCAGTTTGTGATGGTAGATGGTTTCTGGATGGAAACCATATTTCATCATAAGCTTCACCTCTTCCATTAATAATTAAAAAAAAATTTAACACGTTTAAAATATAAGAAAACATACTAAGCTAGTTAGTTATCTGATACAGTATGACGCCATCCAACTCTAAGTGACATTCTTCTTCTAAATTGCTGCTTTTTCTTGTATTATATATCAATTTGAAGAAAAAAAGTAGATGTTGATTTTTTTGATGAAAATGTTTATTTTAAATATCAAAGACTTTATCAAAAGTTTTTTTGTAATTTTTTTAATAAAAATGTTCTTAAAATTTTTATTAAATTGTTGCTAATGTTGCCCATAATTGCAATGCCTGTAATTGTTATGTAGTATTAAAATGCAGATTTTATCAGAAAAATATAAATATTCCAAAAAAGTGGGGGAAGATGGTTGAGCTCACAGCAAGTAGTGTAAATTTCTTTGTTTGAAATACTAACTAGTGTAAATAATTAATCTTAATTCTTAATACTTTAAGAATTTTAAATATAGATTTTCTAAATTCCAATTTATTTCAATATAAAGATCTAAAAGGATTATGTGTTATCTTGCTTAATTAAAATTTGTTTAAATTCAGGAAATTATTTTTTGTATTATTGAAATTCTAAATAATTCATTTTTGTTAGTATTATTAAAGAAACAATTTATTGAAATTTTTTATTTTCAGGGTCCTTATGTATATGAACTGTTTTCCATAATGGTGCATTCTGGTAGTGCAAATGGAGGACATTACTATGCTTATATTAAGTAAGAAAATTGTCTTGTGTATTCAAATAGGTATAGTTAGGTTAGTTATTCTAATTAGCAAACCCAAATCTATAGTCGGGCTTCACTCCCTGGAGGCGTTTAACGTTTTTAGTAATATTGATTCAGTTGTTAATGAAACCTTTGCTGTTGCCGGTATTTCCTGCTAGTTGTCACACAATTTCTAACTCCAACTAATTGAAATAGTATTTGTTCTTCGGCAACACTTTCAATTTTGGGTTTATTATCATTTTGTTGTGTATACAGAATTTTCATTTTTGCTGATGAAGGGAGATGTATCTCCTAAAACATGTCAAGATTTTATATATTTTTATTGTGTAGTTTTAATATTGCATTTGTATTTTAATATTCTTAATACAATGTTCTATAAAATAGTTTTTATCTTATTCAACTAATGTTCCATTTTGTATGCATTTATGTTTATAATATTACTAGACTTTCTATTATTTGCTTGTTTCATGTGCTAGCTTTATTAAAACATTTTTTTTTTAATTATGTGATGTGTTCTAACTTAATTTGTAAACTCTAATGTCCAGATAAATTATTATTTTATGACAAGTTTCTATATATAAAAAAAAAGCAAACAACTTAAAAATTTTATTATAATTTTTTTTTTTTTTTTAAATGTAATTCAAAATGTTAGTTAAATTATAACTTTTAATTGTTGCTATTTTTTAGAAACAAAAATTGTTTACTACAAAAAATTACCAAAAAATATATTTATTATTTTTCAATTCCCCCTTCTGTTTTCTGATGTTAGTGTTTAATTTATTTTAGGTCTTTCAAGACTAAAGAATGGTATTGTTTTAATGATGCTCAAGTCACCAAGGTATGTGCTAGTCTTACTATTGCCTGAAGTATTTCACTGTTTTTATATTATGTTTACACAATTAATGTTTTGACACTGTTTTTATTTTTGATTCATTTTTAAAAGTGGTATATGCGGGATGAATAATTTTTTTTTAAAGAGCTGCTACGTATAAATTATTGCTACAATTTTCGGAATATTTTTTCATAAACTTTGTGCAATGATAGTCGCTGTAGTTAACCATTTTGGTGCAACAATGATAGTCGCTGCCACTGTTTTGTGCAATGGTAGTCGCTGCAGTTAACCATTTGATTTTGTTTGTGATAATAAAGTATTTTAACAATGTGTACTGAGTTTAAGCTTTTAATTTTCATTTAGATTTGACAAAATACCATTCAAATTTTCCAATTTTTAAAATTATATTATTTTAAATTTCTAAACAAACTTTTAGAATGTATATTAACTTTTCAAAATTTAAAACAAGCTTGGATCAGTTCATTTTTTAATTGGTTATTAATATGAGGGAGTAAAATATTTGTTGTATTACAATTTTAAGTCGAAAGTTTAATTAAAAATGGTTAAGCATTCAAATCAAAAGACATTACAAATCAATAATCGTAGTAAATGATGTGCTTTCGTATGCGAGCATTATGCATTTACCGGGCTATTATATGAAAAGTGCGATTGCTTTGCTATTAAATGGTTTGGTCGAATAAATCTCTGTGTTTGCAGTTCTTTGGCTACATTTGTAAAAAATATACATGGCACAATATGATTGATTTTTGAAAAAAGTTATAAGAAAGCATAACAACGTTCTTATTGCAGATTATTTTTTAATAAATGCTTAATTCCCAAATGCTTTTTACTTGTACATTTTGACAATATAACTGTTACTTTTATTTTTTAAATTCTTTTAGAAAGGCATTTGAAACATTTGCTACTATTTCAAAACTGAATTTTTGCTTTAAGTAAATAAAACATATATCAAATGAACATGCAGACTTGATTTGTTTGACTGTAATAGTTGAATATTGATTAGATAGTGCCAAAATTAAATTTGTACTTTGGAAATCTTTTTTTAAATTAACTATAACATTTAGTATATAGTATATGCATTGTGTTCTTTTTCTGCAGATCACACAGGAAGATATTCAGAAGACATACGGCGGAGGTCCGGCAAGAGGATATTACTCTAGTGCATACTCCAGGTCAGTAATCACAGATATTTTATTTATCTGTTTTTTTAAAATGAATTTTGTGTTAAATCAAATAATTTGTATAATAAATGTAATTATCTATGTTATTAACTTTTTTAAAAGAAAAGAATACATGGTGAATGTTTGAAGTTAAAATTTATTTCTATCTTTATTTTAAAGTTTTTTTAAGTATCTTGATATTAAGGTTGTTAAATTTTCCCTCTCTATATTTTGCTCTTTTTACTTTGTTATAATTTGATTTATTTCAATGTAGCATTTGAAAGTACAATGTTCTATTAAAATCTTATTATTTTTCTTTCTTCTTTTATCCTGATATCTGTTTGTTTTCAGCTCTACCAATGCGTATATGCTCATGTATCGCCAAATTGACAAAAAGAAGAATGCAGGTATATTTAAATATATGTCTTTTAACTTTAAAATGGTATGTTTTTCTCAAGAAAAGTAGATTGTATTATTTTTTCTGGGTTTAATTTTTTTCCACTTGAAAGTGTTTAAAAGTTTCCCCCTCCCCATACAAATTATTTGTAATAGGAAAGATTTTTATCAATGAAGATGTTTATCTATATTTGGTATATCTGCATATATAAGGTTGCTTAAGAAAATTGACTGTCATCAAATTCCGAGTTATTCCAACATCCGTATAAAAGAACAAATCATGCATTTTTTTGTGTGGGGCAAATATATAAAAAAAATTTAGTACTTTATTATATCTTAATTGTGGTATTAATTAAGGAAAGCAATTCACTAAATGTGAAGAATAAGAAATCTGTTCTATCTTTCTATTTTGTAGGGATGAAACGGATATCCGGTATCTGGCCTATCTGGCTGCTTTTTAACTATCCGATATCTGGAAGTAAAGTTCCGGATATCCGATTTTCCAAGCCGGATATCCGGATGAATAAAACATCGCAGTTTTTTTTTGTGGCGATCAATTTTCTTTGATCTTGCTTTAAGTATTTTCCTGAAAATTTGCCAATGTATTCACAGTGTGCAGATTTTCCCTTTAACCAATAGAGACTTTAAAAAAAACACTTTTTTCAAATTTTTAACTTTAAAATTATATTTTTAACGAATCGTTATGGTGGAGGGTCATCACATCTCACAACTAATATAAAGTTGAATTAAAAAATAAATTTCTCAAAAGTTTAAGCAAACTTGAGTTTTCATGTTTGGAATGAAAGGGCATATGGTAAAATTCAATTATTCAGAAATTAAGTGCAAAATGTACAAAACATACGACCATTGCTAGCAGCACCCTAGAATCACCCTTTGTAAATAAAGTTTTTTGAATGTTTATTCAATTTTGGTATCACTTTAAAGATAAGGAATTGGGAAATATTACAGAATAAAAAAATATTTTTAAATTTTTGACCGATTTCCGTATTTTCTAGTGTTTATGAGAATTTATTTTCATAAAAAATAAACTGCCGGATATCCGGCAAAATCCAGTTCCGATATCCGGTTTGTAATGTGCGCCGGATATCCGATATCCGGTATCCGGCAAAACCACTATCCGGTTCATCCCTACTATTTTGTAATATTTGCCAACTTTCATACATACAGAGCATATTACCTATTGCTATGAAAAGTTATTTTTGTTGTTTACTGTTATAAATTTAAGTGAAATTTTCATTGTTGGGAACGGCTGAGTGTCTATTTCATTATTCCTAAAGCTATTAATTCCACAATAGATTTGTGATGCTTTGAATGTATTGCAGATTTCGTGACCTTGGAAGATCTCCCTGAACACACCCAGGCTCTCCTGCAGTGCATGCTGGAACAGGAAGAGAGGGAACGTGTGCAGAGGGAAATGGACAAGGCCATGTGCAAGGTAACACTCAACTGCTATTGTTTTAATCCACAGTTTTGTTAGAATTATCCAGTTTGTTGTAGGTTAATGAGTGCTTGGATTGTTCTAAGCATAAATTACAGCTTTGAGGTAATTTCATAATTGTATTACCTGCTTTCTGTTTCAGGGTTTGCTTGGCTGTGTAGAAGTCTTAGACTTTTTAGTTTTGTGTTCATAGAGCTCTTGTAAATTTCTTTAAAATGTCTTAGTTTTGTATTAAAGAACTACAGACCACCATATCGACAGTCGAACAAAGCGCAGATCACCACTTTTTAATTACAATAAAAATAATATACAAAGAAAAATGAGGTTTTTAATTTGTAAATAAATATATTAATTAAATGAATATAACAGTATTTAACTTAAATATTTTAGATAACATCTCAAACTAAAAAGTTGTGTGTCTCTCTCTTGCTTAAAATAATAAAGATAATATTTGAGCTCGCATTGTTTTCGACAACTTTTTGATATTTTTGAGAGAAAATTGACAATTTGTGTTTGGAAAATATCTCCGTATTTTAAGTTTTAAATGGTTTTTAAAGACTGCTAAATAGATATCAGACAATTTTTTAATTGAGTTTCTTCCATTTATTTTAGATATTTATTATTAATTTTCTTTCTGAAGCAGTGGTTTATAAGGCAACAGATCGAAATTTTATCGCTATAATATTTATTAGCATTTTTTAAAACTTTTATATCATATATATAGTTTAATACAATAGCAAAGGGATATTTCATAAGAAATTCACACTAATAACTGTGTTCGACTAAGTTATAATTGTGTGCCAGCAGCAGTATATAATAATAGTCTAGTTATTATGAAGACAATAACAGTAAAATATATAATGTATATTAGCAATAAATATAAATAATTGTGATTATGCTGAGTTCTGTTATGTTGATAAAAAAAATTTCATAAACAAAATGTGTAAACTTCTTAAATTACCTAATCCAGGGTGGCAACATAGCCTGGAAAACCGGGAAATCAGGGAATTATCAGGGAATTTTTTAATTCTGGAAATAACAGGGAATTTTTCAAAATTTCACAAAAAATCAAGACATTTTTCAAATTTGGATCATTAAATCGGCAATTATTGTTTGTTATGCCCTATTGTCTATTCTGAGTAATTTAGATTTTCTGAAAAAGAATTTAAAAAAAGCATGGTATGCTCATTTTCATACTTTCAGTTTTATTTTTCTAAATACGTGAACCACTGCTGGTGGGAAAAGCAAAAGCAAAGTTTGTTGGGCTTTAGATTGTAAGCAACATGTGAGAGTCTAATGAATATGCAATTTATTGCAGATTGCAATAGAAATATGAAGCATACCAAACATTTAAAATTATCTACAAAAGAAATAATTTGAAAAAACTTGCTTTTTATGCATTTTTTTGCTTCCAGAGAACATTATTGTATTTGTATCCATAAATTATTATTATAATGACAATAAGTATTGCTCATAATTTTTCATTTATAATGCAATATATTTATTGTATTATTGTAGCGTGGATACTTCGTTTCTATACAAAGCATGTATTGCCCTATTTCTTAAAACAATTGTAAAATCAGGGAAATTTTTGTGACACCATCATGGAAATCAGGGAACTTTTTTTTCAGAATTTTGTTGCCACCCTGTAATCGTATATTTCTTTCTTATAATTCTTAAAATATGAACTTTAAATCTTTGTTTTAGATTCTATGCCACATTGTAGTGTGAAGTTTATACAAAGGTGGAACATTATAATGTTTTATCAAAAGAAAAATAGTTATAAGTTATATTCTGTGACAAATTGCATTATAAAACATGAAATTTTACCTATATTTATCAGTTAAATGAGCTTTGCATATCAGTGGCAGCTCGTGGGGGCAAGTACAGCCTGGCTGCACCTAAATTTATTAGTGTATTTTATAACTAAAATCGGATATTTTACTAATTTTTTTAAATGAAGATTAGATTTGATAATAAAGATGAAATTCCTACGGCAAGTACAAAAAAACCTCCAATTAATAGCAAATCTGTTGCCGTAATGCACAGTTCAGGTGAGAAAAAACCCGGCTGCACTAACATTTTCGACCATGGGCTGCCACTGTTGCATATTGAATAAATATTAATGTATTTAGTCGTTTTTTTTATTTCCTATTAATATACTGAACTTGTATGAAACAACTTTCTTTTCTGTAGATCAAGTTGTTCTGTCAACATCCATCAAAGCAACGTCTTATCGAGATGAAGTTGAAAGTGCACAAGAATTGCACACTGCAACAAGCCACACAAACAGCACACACAGTATGCCTTATGTTTGACTTAAGCGACATTTCTGTTTAACCTGTTTAGAGTGTTGTTTATATTAAATGGATGTAAATTATAATGCTTTTGATATCTTTAACATATCTGTATGTTCCTTAGATATTAAACTGTTCCAGTGAAATATGCACAATTTCCAAATCAAAAGAAAGAATTTTTATTTGTAACTTATATATTTGACAGGTACCCATTTTTTTTAAAGTTCCTCCCTCCCTCCCTTCAAAATAAAATCTTATAAATTACAAAAATAATTTTTATAAGTAAAAATAAATTAAATATGTTCTTATATTAAAAAAATTCTTAATTCAATCCTGTTGTTGTAACTTAATAGGATGGCAGTGTATTAAATAATATTGGGTAAGTGTTAAACTTTGTAAAATTAAATAGTACTAAATATGCTTTCCGAATAAAATTGAAGCTGTTTTTATGTGTAATTTTAAAAAAATAGTCTAAATAAATTTATTTTTTATCTTGTATTAAGGATGAGCTTCGCAGAAAGAACGGTAGTTAGTGCAATATTATTGACAAATAACAGTTACTTAGGTACTTTTAAAAGGGGGTGAGGTTATACAAGTTTACCAAATTAACTTAAAAATACTTTGAATTATATAAAAATCTTTTAACAGACATATATTGTTGGATCGTATAATTGCAATTCATTAGAATTTTATGCATTCTACAAGGAGAAACTAAGCCTTGGTAATTTGTTTGGAAAGCTAAAAAAATGAAACGGCTCTATCTGTTGAAGAACTAAAATATAATTTTTTTGAGGGTTTGAAAAGAATTGTTTATTCTCAAAAATAATATTTTTAATTATTGGAAATTGAAATAATGATATATTTAAACTGTTATTCAAAAATCGTTCATCTCTATCTTGTATGTGCGTTATATGTCTTGTGTATTAAATAATGAGTTTCAGCTAATTATATATATATGCTTTTTAATCTTATATGTAGTTAATAATAGCAAATTATTTTTTTCTTCCATTTTGAATGTTTAAATCTTTAATTTTTTTAAATGTCCTCCCTGTAGATCCTAGGGCTGGAAGATGATGTCCCTTTGGATCGTTGTCGCCTGGTGAAGTACGACGAGTTCTCTGACTCCCTGGAGTGCTCGTATGGGGGGAAGGAGCAGGAGAAGATGGGAGACTTGCTCGGAGGAGCCAGAGCGAGCTACAAATTTGAACTTTTCCTGGAAGTCAGGAAGCAGGACGAGGAGTTTCAGGAGTACAAACCTGGAGGTGAGTTTCTCAGTCCTTTTACTTTCTTTCAGTGAGAAAGTGCAGTTATTCTATAGTTTATGATTCTGATATGATCATTACATGTGTAGCTCAATAAATTTTTAAATGGACCGTTTTCATAAAAAAAATATTAATAAAAATTTATTATTATTACTTAAAAATAAAATAAATATATAATTTTTATTACTTGAATGAACAATAATTTTTTTTATGTGACAATAGTTGAAGTTTTTTTGTATTATGCCAAAGTGAAGTATAATACTATTTATGACAGCTGAATAGTAGTTAAATAATACTATAGTAAGCTGGCACTGTCTATAGTTTTAGTTAACATGTTCTTTTGTGTTATATCATATTTTGTTTCATCTTATTATCTCTCTCTCTCTGTGTGTGTATATATGTATATATATATATACTGTGTTCACTCTATGCGTTTTTTGAAGGTTGGTCCACCCTACCCGCCCTTTTTTCATCTCAATAGCGCCCTCATGCCCCTTTTTTCAAAAATGCCGTCCTCTTTTTTAAAAATTCCGGCCCTCGCCCTTTTCAGTCAAGTACAAGCGTCCTTGCTTCCCTATACGTCTTTAAAAAAAGGCATCGATTAAAAAAATTTGTGTGTAAATTGGAATTAAGTGAATTATGACATTAGAAAAACAAACTCCTTTTAATTACGTGTGTTGTATAATCTCTATGATTCCGCGGTTATTTCGAGCACGGGGCATTCCACGAATCTTATTGGTTGCCTGTACCCGCATATGAAATGCTATGTTTATTTTTAAAGTGAAGATAGTTCGGTTACAATATTAGGCCTTTTATTACCAAATTTTAGATTTAAGTAGCCTTTTCATCAGTTTTGTAAGGGGTCTGATTAGGGCTACTTACATATTCGATTGTTAGTGGAAACATTAATTTTTAAGTGTCAAATTTTGGATTTTAAGTAGTATATTCATAAAGAGTCTTTCCTTCAAAACCTTCCTTTTTTACGGGTCTTTCCTTCAAAATAAGCCCCGAATCGTTACCAATATGCAGCTCTCAACAAATCAGAACTTTTTTTTTAGTCCCGAGGTCCGATATATCAACGGGTGGCTACGCCCATTTCAATTTAAAAAAAAAAAAAATGCCCTTTTAAAAAAAAGAAGTGCCTTTTCAAAAATGGGATGTCCTTTTACAGCTAACAGCGCCCTGCCCTTTTTTATTTCTAGAGTGAACACTGTATATATATGTGTATATATACACACACATTTTAATTTGAAAATTGAGTTTTGTTTGTCCTATGATATATATTTTAACCCATATCCTTATCACTAAGATTGGCACTGTGCATGACCAAATCTGTTGAGGAGTAAAAACTAAAGTTCAGTTACTCCAATCACTTGGTATTTGATAAACAAGTCTCATCCTCCTCTAAATTTCTCCAGACTTAAATATTATTCTCAGACCTCATTAAATTGAATAATTATTTCCCTAGTATTCAGTAAATGCTTTTTTACCAATAACTCGAATGCCTGCTTTCACCCCGTTTAGGCACCACAGTGAAGGTGCACGTGGTGGACCTGGAAGAGGAGGTGTCAGTCCATCCCACCACTATCCGCTGTCATCCGTCCAACACAGTGGAGGAGCTCTACGCGCAGATTGCTCAGGTGAGTCTCTCGGTTTCAATTCCTGAAATGTAATCGTTAATGCAGTGGCGGCCCGTGGTCGAAAATGTTAGTGCAGCCGAAGTCATGTGAATCCCCCCCCCCCCCTCCCTAAGCCCCGCCTAAAACCATACATGAATGGAACATACATTTCCAAAAACCATACATGAACGGAACATAGATTTCCAAAAACCATACATGAACGGAACATGCATTTCCAAAAACCATACATGAACAGAAATTCTTTATTATTCACTACTCAAATCAAAGTTTCCTTTCAATTTTTACGAAATGATAACATGCGAAAAAAACGGAAAACACTTACTTATTTTTTGAAAATTAAAGTAATCCTGCTTTCTTTTAAACATGCGAATCGGTCAATTTTAATATTAACTTACATAACGAAACAGCAGGACCATGTCCTGAAACAACAGCACACAGTAAACGTATCACGAAAACCATTTCCGTTTGGAGATATTCTCGTAAGTTCTCGTTTCATCCCACGAGCCAATCAGCATATCGAACCTCAAGTACAGCTAAAACAAGAATATTCATTTCGGCTGTACCTTCTCACAAATGCAGTGCATTAGCATGGGGGGAATCTCCATACTACGTAGAGGTTGCCATGGCAACGATGCAGCCGATTTCGAATTTCGCTTTTCGGCTGCAATTTGATTGAATGGAGTTTTTTTCCCCTCCTGAATTGTGCATTACGGTAACAGGCTTGCTATTTATCGGAGATTTTGTTTACTACCGTAGAAATTTCATTTTCAATTCTAATCTTCATTTCAGAAAATTAGTAAAATATCTTATTTTAGTTTTAAAATACACTAATAAATCTAGGTGCAGCCCGGCTGTATTTGCTGTAGTGGGCGAGCCGCCACTGCGTTAATGATAGCACAAGTTTATAATAGTAAACTGCAATTACATTCGTAATATAATACATCTTTCGCACAGTCCTTAAGAACTACTTAATTTAAGTAGGTCCTTAAATAAAGGCCCTTAAAGTCCTTAATTTTCAACTAAGGTCCTTAATTTTTGTCAATCATGAGCTTTTTTTTTACTAATTCACATGGGAGGTATTTTTTCATGTCTAACCTGAAATTTCAAGTTTTTAAAAATTTCGGAACCCAGAATTCCGAGTGCAATAAAAATATAGGAATGTAGAATTCCGGTTTTTACTTTGATCGTGTCCACACTTTTGATCGTTATACACAAGTGTAAATCGGCAAGGTGAGAAAGGCGTCAATAGACGGATTTAGTGTTGTTTTGTGAAAAATCGATACTCATTACAGAAAATCGGGGAAATTCAAATGAATGTAGCATCTTTAACATTTCTGCGCCAGAGTTTGCCAGAAGTGGAATCCTGCGTCAACTTGTTACAAAACCACATTTACATGCGCTTCTGCACCAAAAAATTACTATTCTCCGCCAACGGCACCAAAAAATATACTAGGTCCTTAAAAATTATCGAAAGGTCCTTAAAAAGTCCTTAATTTACTTAATTTTTACTTTTGAAAATATGTATGAACCATGTAATATAGATTTAGAATAACATTTACTACAATTGCATTCATTATAGAATATAGATTTAGACTGAAGTTTATCAACACTTTTGCAAATTCAACATCATTTGCCTCTAATCCTTTGTCTGTCTTACTATTTCCTTTATGCAAAGTGTACAGTCATAGATGCACTTGAGTTTTTAAACAAATGTCACCATCATGTAACTATTTTTGCTTCAACTTGGGCATTTAATGTTTCTTCGATTTTGAGTGAGCATAAAGGTCCTTCTATTGTTTTAAATTAAAAAATATTTTTATTTTTGACAATTTTTCTGTTAAGAAAGTGTTTGTCTCAACCACTTGAGATAAGCCGAAGCACATAAAGCATTAAATCCGTCCATTCTTTTTTAGGCCTTAGGTATCACAGGTAGTAGGCTGAGGGTTGTTCTGGAGACATACACCAATGACTTCAAACTTCTGGAAGTCCCCCACAACACATTGTACAGTGAGGGTTTTAGGAAGAGCAACAAAGTAAGTATTATTTAAAACCTTGTAAAAGTCATTAATTTGATCTTGTTTGTAGAGCAAGTATTTTTACTTATAACAAGTCAGTAAAATAGTATGTAGAAAAGTAAAGGTTTCGAAGTTTTGGCTCTAAAGATTTAATCTGTTGTTAATGTGATTTTTCTGAGAATTAGTGAATATCCGTAAATTTCATTTCATTAATTGACTGATTTTAACTACCTAATGTGCATATAAGTCGCCATGAAAATAACATTTCACTTAATTATCTGTTTGTCCAATAACATGTCTGTGTTAGCATGAGTGTGAAGTAGTGGCGTGATTAAAACATCGTCAAGTGGTTTTTTAAATATTTTTAATGAAGATGATCCGACGAAAATACACTTATAGATACAGCCAGTAGTCAACAATATTTCAGGGACCGCAGAGCTCCTATTTTCTCCTATTTTCCTATTTTTTTTAAAGTGCTCCTTTTTTTCCTATTTTTCCTTTTTTTTTCCTATTTTTTAGACATTTCTCACCGAAGTTATAAAGTGGCGCGCAGATTTGGGTTTTTCCGATGAACGGATTTTTTTTTATGAAGCTACGTATACAAAGGAAACAACTGCGAACTTTTTCGCCATTACCAAGGCTGAACTTGATGCGCGCACACGGGCACTGAACAGTCAGTTTCTTATCTCTCGAGCGTCAGGGGTGGTACTTTTCTGGGTACAATCTAGGTGGTGTTGGTTTAACCCGGAATACTAATTTTGTTAAAATATTTCGGTACCTGAAATTCCCGGTGTTTTAAAAGTTTTGGAATGCGCTGAATACTGTGCTTCAAGTCCACGGAAGCGCGGACATAAACATAATTCCGCGGAATTATGTTTTTTCAGACTTTAATTTTATCATCGCTGGAATTGATGCATATTTGCTTTAAAATTTCGGTATGTCTTTGTAATGGGTCGTGACTCTGAGATCCATGAGAAATTTGTTGAAGAAATTATATCCACAGAGAAAGGAAAAACCGAAAGCGCAAAAAGGTGGTGTTCGAATGCACCTCGGAAACCTGTTTGTAATGAGAGTTCTGAGAAAGCTCAGATGTTTCTTTCAGGGGTGCTAATTTTCCAAATCCTAACCCAGAATTCCTGGTTTTTAAATAATATTTGTAGAAATATAAGGTACTTATGGTGCCGTTTTGATCGTTATACGCAAGTGTAAATCGGCAAGGACTCGAGAAGAGAAAGACGAATGGAGGGACTTCGCATCAGATAAAAGTGGACTTTTGATCCTTTTTGTCCGTTTTTTTAGTCAATGGTATTTCGTTATCATAAGACACTTCATCACTGAAAAATCTCAGTTCGTTTGGTAAGAATCGATACTCAATCTAGAAAAAGGGAGAAAGATCTTCGTTAAACGGAGATGATATCACTTGAAAGTTAAGATGGTTAAAACTCAAATTTCGATGCATCTGGCAAATGAGACTTCCAAATGCACTCTTGTGAGAATTTTTCGTTCATAAAAACTTTGAAATTGGAGAAATTCGCTTAACGCGATCTGCTGCGATCTCCGTTGATAAATTTACAATCCTTTTGCATCTGATAAATAAATCCTTATACTTCACTACTTCCTATTTCATCATGATATGATTTGCACTACTTAACAAAATTGCATTAAATTTTTCAAAAATATCATATAATTTACGAAATTGAAGTTTAGGACTTGTCATTTAAATTAATCAAAATTGATTTTTTGAAAAAAGTTTGTTACTTTTTGTTTGGCTGACAATAATTTTCTAATTTGTTGTAATGTTTATATATTTCATTAAAGTTATTATTTTTTTATTTGAAACTTTTCACCGCATGGACTCTACAAAATTTGAGAACTTAGAAATTTTCTGTTTGGGAAAACATTAGGTTTTTTGGAGTTTGGAAGTTAAGCCTTTTTTAATTTATTTTGTCTGTAACATGTCTGAAGTAAGCAATATGGCAAGGATAAAAAAAAGGTGTGAATGGAAGGATTTCACATCAGAAAAAAAAGGACTTATTTATGTTGTCCGATTTTTTTAGTCATGGAGATTTCATCATTGGAAAATGTCACTTCGTTTTTTTTATTTTGTGCGAAATCGCTGCTCAATCTTGAAAAACGGCGAATTTTCACAAAAATATAGCATTTTTAACATGCAGAAATATTTGCAATCTTCACGAAACACGGAGATGATTCACTCGAAAGTTGATAGGTAAAACTCTTTCATTACATCTGGTGAAGGTAATCTCAAAATGGCGCTGTTTTAAAAATTATTTTCTCTTGTGAAAACTTTGAAATTTTAGATAATTACTAAACGCGATCTGCTGCGATGTCCGTGGAAATGTTTTCAATCCGTTTGCATCTGATAAATAAAGGCTTATTTTTCACTACTTCCCATTTCATCATGATTTGCTTTGCACTATCTAACAAAATAGCATTAAATTTTATTTTAGAAAATGTAATTTATTCATGAAATTGAAGTTTAGGAACTGATTTTATGTAATAGCTATAAACATATGAAATAAGCTTGTTTCTTTTTATGTGGCTTGCAATTCGTCTCCACATTAATATTTTATTTAAATGTTTATATATATATTTTTTAATTTGAAACTCCCCCTTCTCGCATCTCCCCCTTAAAAAAAAATTACTTTTTGAAAGTTTAAAAAAAAGTTATACAACTGTTTTTGTAAATTTTAATGATTTAGATTAACATGCTTAAGTAGGTATTATATTAACATTTTACTCTTTAATAAATCTAAATTTTCCTTGAAAAAATTACAGAATTTAATTTTCCTTAGACATTAGCAACCTCCTTAATTGACTCCTCAATCTCCTTAATTCATGTACGTACAACTTATGCAAAATTTCTACAATGTGTTGGTTAATTAAAAAAAATAAACCGCATTTAACTTTAAAAAAAAAATCAAGTTATGAAAATTAAGTATAGTAAAATCTTTAAATTGTCTTTCAAATGTAGGCTCTTGCTTGAATGACAGACTTATAGAATGGATATAAATGCTTTTCCGTTATTTTTTTTTTTTTTTTAATTCCTATTTTTTTTCCTATTTTTTATGTTTAGTATTCCTATTTTTACTACTATTTTTTCTCAAAGTTCGGCTGCGGTCCCTAATATTTTCATAGAGCAACATATAATTTTTTTTTTTTTTAATTGTTCTGACAAATTTCAAAAGTTCAAAACATCAGCTGAATTTTGTTTTCAAAGCACGAATCACAGTTCTAGTTCTTAATACGACACAGCTCGTGTTGCGAGCCTATCTCCGATATCAGCTTTCATATAGATGAGATGTACATCCAGTCAAAGCTTTACAATAAGGTTATTTCGATGATTAATGGTGTTACAAAAAACTTTTTGTTGTAAAACATTTGTGCCTTTATAAAAAAATGTTGCATTTTTGGTTCAAAATGAATAGTAAACATTTCAGTATATAAATGCTGACATGCACATAATTTATTTTTGGGATTTTTAAACTGGAAGTTTAAACGAAAGGTTAAATAACAATAAATTTAATCTTTGCAGGTATTTGTAGAGTTCAAGGATCCTGCCGATGCAGATTTGCCATATGAAGAGTCGAAACTGTGGCGAGTGATGGATTGTTACGCCCACACCATCTGCGTCCACATTAACATCCCCAAGATGGACAAGGGTCAGTTGATGGTCTCTTCTCTCAACTTTGTTGTCCTGGATTTGTTTGCAGACTTTAGTCCATGCCATATATAATTTAAAATATTCAGATAATTCTATTATCTGAATGTACCATTTACCATATATAATTTAAATCTGAACGTATATTATTAAAAGTGCCATATAAAAATGCCATGTATAATTTAATTGTGTGTACCATCTGAATGTATCCATTTACCCACATATAATTTTAAACATTTAGATAAATCTATTGTAGTTTACAATTGAGACATTATTTGGTGGTAATAAATTCTCATTAGGCTTTAGTCCTTTTGTATAAGTTGTATTTAATATTAGATGGAAGATTCTTCGCACTACACTTGACAGTTGCAGTTACTCTGTCTTTTATCTGATTATCTACTGCTGTAACAAATAACTAAAAGGTCTCAAGGATTAGAATAATGATATTCAATTGTTTCAAGGACAAAAGGATCCTTTCTACATGATTAAGAGATCAAGATTGCTTTTGTAAAGGTGCAAAAAATAAATTGCAGAAAATTTAAGAGGAGATGTTTTTGTTATAAGTTAAGTTGAAATAAGATCAAGAAATGTGTGGGAAAATGCCTATTTAGCATTACTTTCTCACTCTTTGTTATGTGCCTATTAATTGTTGGAAGGTAGCCCTCATCAAAATATGCAAAGACTATGCATGTTTTAATTTTCCTTCCATGTTCTTTGCAACAGCATCAGATTTGGCAATTTTCGGTCTAAAAAGTTTAGGCATCTGATCTACACTTTATAGCAATATAAACCAAAAGTTAGCTATATTGCAATTTTTTTAATTTAATATTTTAAAATTTAATGTTTTTATAAATATAAAAAATGCACAAAAAGAAGTTCTTGAATAAAATATAGACTTGCATTTTAGTAGTGCTGTCTAAACCATTATTCTTTAAAAAAATTCTATCAAGTATTCTATTGGATTTTTTTTTTCAGTCAACCTAGCCAATTTGGATCGCTTGAGGCTCTATGATGATGCATCTGACGAAGGCAAATATGAATTAAGCAGCGAAGAAGAAGCAGATGAAAACACTGGTGAGTAGCTGCATATTGCAAAATGTTTTCTTTATACTTACCGTATATACTCACGTATAAGCCGATCCGCGTATAAGCCGACCCCCTAATTTTAGGGCGATTTTTTTTGTCCAAAATTGAAAACTCGGGTATAGGCCGAGTTGTATTTCCGTACATGAAAAATTCCTATTACAATCAGCAAATCATCGAAAATAAAGTAAATTTTAATTCTTAAAATACATATTTAAGCCGAGAAATAAAAACAAAAAAAGTCGCTTGAGAAACGGCCTTCTTCGATGTTCGTAACGATCCATCGTGCTTAAAAAGAATATACCACTCGCGATGTTCTTGTGTCTTTCAAACGTCCATCGGATTTCTTTAATTACATTTATCATAGAGAAATATTTTAAATCATAAACTTAAATTGCAATTTCAAATTCTTAGCATCGTTTTGTAAAGATTTAAAAACTTAGAAAACGTCAACTATTTTCGGTCAACATCGCGACTACTGTCGCGTTTAAATACGAATAAGCATTTTTTTTATCCACCTCGGAAAGAAATACTAGTATATTATAGATGAATGTATATTTCTTATTAAAATATTTAGTTTTTATTACGAAATAAATTACTTGAAAGTAGAGTTTGAATTCGCCGGATTAGCAACGTCCCGATTTTACCGCTTTAAAGTCAATTCCATCCAAAATTCTAATAAGACAACTGTTAATTTCTTTACATAATATTATCAAGGAATAAAATATGTATTGGGGAAATAAATGTTGTTTAATTATTGCAATTGAGTAAGAAAGACATCAACTTTTAAGAAGTGTCATTCGCTCGCTACGCACAATGTCAACTTCTTTGTCTTCCATCTAAAATCCTATTAAAGTAACGTATACTAGCTTCATAGATTCTACAAACAAATTAAATACTTATTAAAATATATACTTTTTATTTAGCTAAACTGAATATTTATCTGAGTGCAATTTTGCGTTACGATTGCATCGCGATGCGCAGTACGGTCTTCAGTCAGCGCATGTGACGCACATTCTCGATCTCGAATCGGGGAAATCTGTATATTCTTCAAGAATCCGCTTAATTTCAACTTCTTTTCTTTTCCCATTTTAGGCAAATTATTTTTTAATTTTACTGACCCGCGTATAAGCCGACCCCCCCTACTTTTTGATGAAGATTTTGACTTAAATTTCTCGGCTTATACGCGAGTATATACGGTATATGTAATGCAGGATTATATATTACCAAAAGTATCATGTATTTCTGGTCCATCATGTGAGGGAAAGTAGTTACAAAATACATTTCTGCCTGTTCAGTTTAAAAGAATTATTTTAATGAAGAACTATTAAAAATATTTTAATTTGAAAGCATTATCTACAGTAATTGTTTAATGCAAGCTTTCTTTGAGATAAAGCTTCATAAATCTAGTTTCTTTGAGATTTGTTTAATGCTTAGGAAATTCATTGAGATGCATTGTATAGTTAAAATATAATTTAGATATGAAAAAAATAATAATATTTGTATATTAGTATATTTTTCTCATAAAAAAAAACCCCTCTCTTTAGAAGATATCATAATTATTGTAAATTGAATTGTCACTGGCCAGTATAAAATAAGCTTGTCTCGGGATTGCTCTCATTTTAATGCATAGTGCACCTAAAACATTCTTCTAAAACCAAAAATTTTCACCTTTCTAGACACAGTAGATGCAGAGAAGGTGATAAAGGAACCACCCTATCCAACATTTCCAGTTCGCGACCAGGATCTTCGCGACCAGGACTTCGATGAGGGTCTCGGAGACAGCGAGACAGGAGACTCTTCCGTATCCCAGCCCCCACACAGTGACCCTTCGGAAGATAGCAGCCTTACCGACAGTGAACGCACACTGGTCAGTTTTCTTCTGCATTGGATTTAGGTGTATGTGTGGTGGTCAGTTCATATACCCGATACTCCCACCTCGAGTTCAGCCCGATCATTAGATTTCAGCTTAACATACACAACGTTCCGTGTTCGATTGCAAATGACAACCATACGCACAGCGCTACATTGGTGCCCAGAGTGAACACAACCTCTGCTACTACAATCTTCATAACGACTTGCTTATCTTACTGAGAAGGGAGTACTGTGCCCTCATAGTTCATAAGCCCTATACTCAAAATTTGGGTCGAGTTATTATTTCAACCCAATTGGTAAAGGGGCCCCTCGGTTGCCCAGTGAATAAAAGGCTGGTAATCAGTTGATTGCTAATTGGAGCCCATGCGATGGACTTAACAAAGAACAGTAAAAAAGTAGTGATCTTGTGATCGGAGGGTTGCCAGCTTCACTACAAAAATACTAGAAAGTCATCCAGAGCATCCAACAAATTATATCGACATGTATACAAGACTGGTTCAAGATAAATTTTATCTGGGTCCAAAGTCCCGATGCCTATTGAAGGCGAGGGGTGTCTGCTCAGTTATTTCCTTGTCATCTGACCTTGGTTCTAAAATAAAGAGGTGAATGTGTAAAAAGGCTGTGATAAGTCTCAATAAAAATAGGGAAATAGGCAGACGGAAAACGTATAAACCTACCTAATCAGTAAAATATCAGCATAGTATGCAAAATGTCTCGCGTTAGATTCTGGGTGACAACCAAATACACAGTGCTACATGTGCATTATCTGCTAATTTTTCTATTCATAATCAACAGGCACTTGCTTTCAACATATAGCCTATTAATGCCATACAGTTTAGACCTCCTTATAAAGGCATTCTTGATAAACCTGTTACTGTCCGCACTTATTTTTAATCTTTTACGCTACCAAATATTTTATAGTGGTCGGACTTGGCTAATTTCCTTCTTCCTGTCCACAGGTGGGTGATGAGCTTTCCCCCCGTAACAACTCCCCCGCAGGTGGAGAGCCCTCTCCCGGTTCGGACGTCGCCAGGCCGGAGTGTGACTCTCTGCTTTCCGGAGGGTGCAGCTCTTCTCCCGAGGAGGACGGAGGAAGGACGGTGGGCGGAGAGAGGTACTTCAAAGCATGGCCCTACACTGACTATGAGACTGGGGATAAGAGTGAGTTTCTGTTGCTTTATGCACAAAGAATTTATCCTTGTGTTATATTGTATTCCAGAAGTCTTAGTTTTGTGGAGTTCATAGATCCTTGGAATTTTTTTTATTTATGTTTATAATTTCCAATGTACAGCACTTATGTTTTAAGAAAAACCTTTAAAGACTAGTGCAAAATGTATTACATTCTCAGAATGTAGCTTGGCAAATTCATATTTCATAGTGTAATATACCTAACACCTATTTTACATGAATATTTGTTGAGGTTTGATTTATCGATGTGAATCATCTTCAGGTATTGTTTCCAGGTAATTGAGGAATATTGTGCTAAAAACTAAAAACATAAGGAATTCTCCTTAACTGTAACAAGTAATTCATATTATAATTTATATACTTTTGAACAGTTCAATTAAAAATTATTTTTCAAATTTTGTTGTATGCGTATAATAATAGTTGCATGACTTTCTCATTGTCACACACCCCATCCTTGGATCTCCAGATAGTGTACATACTTTTTAAATTTATAAAAGTACTCAATGTTATGTTACAATACTTTTCCAATCTAATGTATTTAAGTATAATTTAAAAACTATTTTTACAAAATATTTTTTTTTAGTTGTTCAGTTGTTTTTTAAATAAATATAGCTTCAAACCTGTTGCAATTTTTGTGTGTGATTTCCTCAAAACAATTAAAATTTTATGTAATTCATTTTGCATCTGCTCTACTCTTTATGAAATTTATAAGATCAGGTGAATTTATATTCTTTTTACATTATTTAGGTGTTTTTAAGTCTGAGTTGTATCACTAACCACATGTTGCTCTATGAATTTTGTGTTTGCAATGTTAAACTGTATTAATTCAAAACTTTGTATTTTTTTCTGACTTCTTCCTTTATGATGTTCATATATTAAAATATTTCATAGTCATTATTATGAATTGTTATAAATGGATACAGTGAATGATAACTTTTTTTGTTTGTTTATTCATAGTGCTGCGTGTGTACGTTGACAAACGAACAACGCTGGCTGAACTGAAGAAAGATCTGGAATCACATGTTGGCGTGAAAACAGACAGTTTCAAGGTGATGCAGCAACTTTCATAAATGTAGTACATTTTAAGCAGTTTCATAAACATTTGAGGAATTTATGTCTAAATTTAGTTTTTTTTTGTGAAACATTTTAGCATTCCTTGTAAAGTATGTAAATATTTAAAAACCCTTTATTACTAAAACTTAATTTTCGTGTTTTCATAGTAGTGCAATTACATTATTTTATGTTATGCAGTTGGTAAATATAAGAAAGATAATTTTTGGTTAGCCAAATGGTGATGAAAATTCTTTATATTAATTAATTGCATTAATTTGGTTTTCTATAAAGTAAAATATTTTGACAGTTATTTACATTTGTATTTCGCAGATTTATATTCAATTTTTTTATTCCTATACCAGATTAATTTTTATTCAAGTGATATTAAAAAATTATCCGCACTAAACAAATAATTTAAATGTTTTTTAATTAAATACTTTATTTTAATACTTGTTTATAGAAATGTTACTAAATAAAATAAAATATTTGACAACATATTGATTGCTCTTTGAGAGTGGTTTTCTGGTTAGTACATGTAATATTTGGTGTATATCTTTTTACTTTTATTTTCTTAAAAATGTAGATATTCAAATAAATATTTGTATGTGTATGTTGCTAACATATCTAGAGGTAAGGACTGAACATAATTTGAAATATTTATGATGCATTAATCCACAGAAATAATCAAACCAAAACTAAAATAACACTTTAGTATTAAAAATATATTTGGTTCTAATAAATAAGTTGGTAATTACTAAGTGTAAATTATACTTAATTTTTTTCTTCAAAAATCGCTTTATTTGAAATAAAAGTGGAGATATGCTCAAAATATTTGTAATAATTCATACTAGATATTTACACTTGATCTATTTTTTTAAATAAAATAGATTTTCAATTTTCAAATAAAAAATAAATTTAAGAAAATCGAATCTTTTTTCTAGTATTATAAAATATATATTTCCCATTTTTAGATTTATCGTGTGTATTCGAACAACCAGGAGTTTGAGTGCACCAGACTTTCTGACAATCTCATGTCCTATGGAGAAGATAGCCGGGTGAGTACACAAATTATTTTTTAGAAATATAACTAACTTTTATAATAACTAACAATTTAAAATGCAATTTTACCAAATTTTTTTTTCGGCCAACTTTTTTTTCTTTTGTTTTTGTAAAAGTTGTTTTGTTTAAAAGTTGTGTGTTGGGTATCAAGCGAATGTTGTTAATTTTGCATGTGGATGTTAAGAAAACTGATCATGCTTAATAAATTTTAAAACATACCACTGTATAAATGTAAAAGTTCGTTGATATAAAAAAGGTTGTTAGATTAAGCATTAAGCTTACAATTAATATTAAGATTATTACTAAACCTATTACACTTATCTACTTTAGCATGATCGTATATATGAAGATTGACATTCGTTGTGGTTTAACAATATTGAAGTATCCGGAACGTGGATTTTCCTATTAGGGAGAAAAGGTTTAGAAATGCAGAAACTTTAAATATAATGATGCAAGGAAAACAATTAAACTTTCTCTATATACATATTTATTACAAGTGCGAGAACAATTGGTCGCATGACTCATCAGTGACTTCTTCTGGAACAAAGGGTGACATTCGCTCATCGAACTACTCTCTAACATGAAAGATTGATTAAATTTTTATATAAACATTTCGAGAGACTGACTTAAAAAGTTGCCAGAGAAGAGCAGACAAGTGCTAGTCTACAATCTAAGTGTAGTGTGTTAAGTCTGTGTGTGTAGAGTCTCTCAACGTGAAGAGAGTTGTTTTGTCGATGAGGGGGGGGGGGGGGGGGGCGAGGTTTCCTCCCTATATTTCCCCCTATTTGTTCCATTGGTTCCCTGGATAATATGCATTTCATTGGCTTGCCCGTGATTTGATGGATTTTGACTCATTCACTCGATTGGGTCCGACAAGATGAAAGACCCCATATATTTCAGGTTTATGGGTTCTGAATCCCAGTCGACTCTTCTTTGTCCAGGTCTCTTTCAACCTTTTTTATGATGGCTCTAGACTGGCGCCTCGCTTGCATGGGAACAGTGGGGTGGCAGATGTTTACTATTGCCTCACCGCAGTCCTCCCCCAACAAACGGAAGAGGGGTTCACCAAAGCTGCATTGGAGATGAATACCAATGGAGGCACCAAGAGGTGGAGAAACCGGTCACGTCTCCACAGGTCCATTTTTATCCTGTGCTTGGGCCAGCTGTGCATCTGAGAAGAGAGGGGGCTGTCTTGCTCGTCAGCAGAGAAGCCGCCTCTATGATCCTGAAGAGGGCTCCAATTTTTCCTGGGCTCAGATGGAGTGTAGAATCGAAACGTCCCCGACGCACCGGTTGTAGGATAGCTTCTGCTGTCTTTGCAGTTTTCAAGGACAGAGGGTTTTCGTTGAAGAGAAATTTATACTTCTTTTTATCAACCCTCTTCTTCTTCTGTCTTGAATGGATAAGCTCTGTGTCTTCTTCTGTTTGGTGGGATGCCAACTGTTGGTATTCTTTGTCGCAGATTCCCAAGGACGCAAGTAGTTGAAGAAGTTGGTCTATACCAATATCTTTCCAAGCTGTAGTCCCTTGCTAGGAGGCTGTTGACGAAGATTGGCCTGTTAGCATTTTTTCTTTAAAAGGAGGGGTTACGTGTTCATCTGTTTGGTGCAGTTGTCTGTTTTACTTCGTAGAATCCCAGAGCGCAGGTGGAGTGAAGAAAGTTGTCTATACCATTGTCTTTCCAAGCCTGTTGTCGCTCGCTGGAAGACTGTTGTTGAAGAATTCCCCGAGTGATCTCCGCTGCAAGGTGAAGTCCTCTCGTCAGTTCGGTAGAGTGGGTGGGGTGCCAGCTGCTGCTGTACATAATCAGAAATCCAAGAATACCAGCGTGAAAAAGAGTGATCATTCCATCGGGTGGGGTGAGTGGGGTGCCAACTGCTGCTGTACATCATCAGAAATCCAAGAATACCAGTGTGAAAAAGGGGTGAACGTCTTATCAGTCCATTGGGTGGGGTGAGTGGGGTGCCAGCTGCTTCAGGTATCAGGTGGTCAAAGGTGAAATCCTCTCGTCAATTCGGTGGAGTGGGTGGGGTTCCAGCTGCATCAGGTATCGAGTGGTCCCAGGAGAAATCCTCTCGTCAGTTCGGTAGAGTGAGTGGGGTGCCAGCTGCTGCTATATGTCATCAGAAATCCAAGAATACCAGCGTGAAAAAGGGTGATCATCTCATCAGGTGGGGTGAGTGGGGTGTCAAATGCTGCTATACATCATCAGAAATCCAAGAATAATATTTAAGACTTGATTGTTAGCACTACATTAATTCTTTGACGTAAAATGCATTTTTTGTAAAGCTATAGCAGTTACGATAATTGTATTACATCCCTAAATAATAATAAAAAATGCTATATTACATACACCTTGATGTAATATTTGGCATTGTTATTCTGCTATTTTATAATGTTTGAAACTAGCCTTGATTGATAAATCAATGTAGGAAATTATTGAAACCTTTCCTCATTTGTTTTAAGAAAATAAAATGCGGAAAGGTCTTTTGTAATTTTTAAAAATTAAATTAAGCATATATATTGCTAATTTATTAGTTTCCTTTAACAAAGGTTCTGTTTATTCAATTTTTATCTACAGCAACTTGCTTTAAGGTTCAATCACAAGTTTAGACTAAAAGAACATTTTATCCTTTCTTAGCTCAATAGTAGATATTTCAAAATAATTCAAATGAAATATTCTATTAGTACATTTATTAATGTGCCATAATTTACATGTATATGAAATTGAGACTTCACAATGTAAAACTGATTGCAAAACATTTTTTTAACTTTAGTTATTTTGTAACTGCTTTTGTCACATATGATTGTGGAATGCTGAGTTTTCTTGGATTTTTTATAATTATAACATATCTACCTCCTGATGCACATAAGCATAGCAAATTATTTTAACAAGAGGATTTAAATATACAAATTTAATTGGACAAAGAGCACATGGGATATTACGATTTGCTTAAAAATTTCATTTCAGTACCACAGAAAGTTGTAAAAGTTGCTTGTTTGATATTGCAATATATAGGAAGTCTTGATGTTTGAATAGTATTACATCGCAATGTGAATGTCATAATCTCCCAAACCTATTTGGGGCTACATCACATAGTAATGTTTGATTATATATTTGAAGACATGCCGTAGAAGTCATTTATTCCTGAAACAAATAAATAAAAATAAATAGAAATAGAAGTCATTTATTCCTAAAACAAATAAATAAAAATAAATAGAAATAAAATTAATTTATTCCTTTAAAAAAAAAAAATCTTTGTTTTGATATTTATCCTTTGATTACAGTTGTAAAAACAATTCATAGAAAACTGGTTGATAACTGTAGTATGATAATCATAATGTTTTATATCATATGAGAAATGTCCAATCTTTCATGAAAAATGATCTTCACAAACTTGTTATTGAGATTAAGTTCCTTTGTGCAAGTAATAACTAGTAGTTTATACATGTAACTATATTCCAGTTGACTGTGAAGCTTGGTCGGGCGCTGCGAAAGGGAGAATACAAAGTGAAGATCTATCGATTGTCCATCAATGACCCAGAAGTAAGTATTTTCCCATAATTTTAAATTAATGCAGAAAAATGAATGCAACTTGAACCTTTAAAGAGCAATTCATTGAATCATTTCATGAAAATTCATAAGTTAGGCATAGAAGTTGCTTTTTCAGAACATAAATCTTATCAAAATGTTTTTCAAATGCTTTAATTATGAAAATAATCTGGTTATTTTACTCTCTATTGATATTTAAAGTATTCATGTTGGTGTTGTATTTAGAGAAATGTTGATTCCAATAAGGCACCTGTCACAAATTTGTCCGTAACATTGTTCCCATTCACCTGGAAAACAGTCAGGGAAAAATTAATAATTTCTCTATTTTTCTGGAAGTCAGATAATTTTTCTAAAATATTTTACTGAAAGTGTATAAATTTGTAAAAATGATAATTTCTTAATTTTTTTTAATACTTTGATACTTTATTATTTACAGGCACTTCATTTTTATAGGTCTCCACATTAACCTTTAAAAAAAAAAAACATTACTTTCATGTATTTTTCATTCCGGAATTTTTTCAAAACCTTCTGGAAAACCTGTCACAGTCGGGGAATTTTATTCTTGATGTTGAGTGGCAACTCTGCCATAAGATTTCAAGAATGAAATAGAACCAATTACCTTTCAATCTATTTTTTTTTTTTTTTTTTTTTGGGATCATTTTTAAGTTTGTTTGCTTATTGTATATATCTGCATGCTTATACATATCTTGGAATAAGGTTTTAAATATTTTTACAAAAGACCCACACATCCAAAGAAAATGTCTTGCTGCTGAGCAATCCTAGTATTTTGTCTTTTACCTATTTTATGGTTAATTAAAAAAAAATAATCAAACACTGGTTTCAACTTTCAGACTTACCACTTCATTTGTATACAGGACAAGTTAAATGTCCTTAATACTTCAAGTACTATTGATGGAATATAATGGGGCATTTATTGGTATTTAGCACCAATTTTTCAAATACTAGGATTGCTTAACAGCAAGACATTTTCTTTGGATGCGTGGGTCTTTTGTAAAAATATTTAAAACCTTATTCCAAGATATGTATAAGCATGCAGATATATACAATAAGCAAACAAACTTAAAAATGATCCAAAAAAAAATAAAATAAAAAAAATGAAAATAGATTGAAAGGTAATTGGTTCTATTTCATTCTTGAAATCTTATGGCGGAGTTGCCACTCAACATCAAGAATAAAATTCCCCGACTTCGACAGGTTTTCCAGAAGGTTTTGAAAAAATTCCGGATGAAAAATACATGAAAGTAATGTGGCTTTTTTTAAAGGTTAATGTGGAGACCTATAAAAATGAAGTGCCTGTGAATAATAAAGTATCAAAGTATTAAAAAAAATTAAGAAATTATCATTTTTACAAATTTATACACTTTCAGTAAAATATTTTAGAAAAATTATCTGACTATCAGAAATAACTTTCAGTTTTTAACACATTATTGTTTTCCTTTCCAGCCTATTAAGTTCCTCCTGGAGTGGGTTTTGGTGAAGGGCATGACCGTCCTGAAAGCCAAAAAAGAAATTCTTCCACAAATCAAAGAGACGTGCGGTCTGGACATTCCGCTAAACAGGCAAGTTCCACCCTTTCTGATTCTTATATTAACGGGAATTATTTGTTTGGGTCACTATAAAAAACACATACAGTGTTAATACGCCACTAAAAATATTTACCTCTTGTATAAAATGGATATGTGGGTTATCTCAATAAATAATTTAATAAAGCCTGTTTTCAATTTTGACATATCTCTGTAAGAAATCCTTGTATTACCAAAGCATTTTGAAAGTGACTTTCTGGCATTCAAAAATATATTTGCTTTGTTATTGTTGAAGGTCTTTTACCAATATATGTTCAATTATGTTAGAGACACATATTTCATCAAAAATTGAAATTGTAACATTTTGTTATAGTGATAAATGAATACACTTGCAAGCTTTATATTCAGTGAAGTCTTATTCACCTTGTTGCTTTAAGCATTTACTGACTTTCCTTCAATTGAGAACATAAATAAATGTGACATTAGCAAATGATTTTCTCAAGGGGATTCAATTTGAACCTTATAAAATATGTAGATTGTAAATAGTATCTCTTTTCAAAATTTATAATTAAAATCTTTAACTTGATGTTAATGTTTGTGTAGGTGTCGTCTCCGCAAAAAGAGCTGGAAAAATCCAAGTTCTGTCGTTTTCGACCACCAGCGCTTCGAAAAAGACATTCCCATCAATACGAATTGGGAAATGTTCCTTGAAGTCCTGCCAGGTAAGTTTGATTTACAATGTACGATGAAAGCAAATAATTTGGATCCATTAACGAAATGGAAAAAATTTGATTTAGTTAACGAACCCTTTACAATTTTATTTATCTTAAAAATCGGACTTTTCACAAAAAAAATTAAAAAACGGGCCTATCACAAATATTTTTTGTTTCCAAAATGAACCCTTCACAAATTAAATGTCTGAATAAATCCTCCTTATAATAAAATCTGACCCGTCTACCGTCTCTCTCATAGAACGGCTAAGTCGCTATACACACATGCATCGAAAATAGCTTTTGGAGATGTATTGAGAGAATGCCGATTACAGACAATGAGAGATGGAATCTAGAATTGGCCGACATGGTGTGTAATAGTGTTAAGGATTCAGCCTTTTTCTGGAGTGAAAATTCTTGCATGTCTTGTAAAAAATCATTAAAAAACATGTTGCTGAAAGTATTGTCCATCGCTAGCCACTACTTTTCCCCATCTTTCTGGTAGCATTTGAATTCCACGTCGGAAAAACGACACGTCTTTTGAGGCTATCCAAGAGTTGACCCAATTTTTGGCATCTTCATAAGAACGGAAGTGCTGCTCAGCCAGGCCATGCGTCATCGATCGAAACAAGTGGTAGTTGGAAGGGGCAATGTCCGGTGAATACGGCGGGTGGGGTAGGAGTAGGTTTTTACCAGTTTTGCAACATGTGGCTGAGTGTTGTCATGCTGCAAAATGACCTTACCATGTCTCTGCTCATATAGCGGCCGTTTTTCCTTCAATGCTCGGCTAAATCGCTCCAATTGTAGTCTGTAGCGATCTCCCGTGATGGTTTCATTTGGTTTGAGCAGCTCATAATAAACTATACCCAGCTGATCCCTCCAAATGCAGAGCTGAAGATGTTGATGGATGGCCGGGTTTACCCCATGATTTTCTACGCTTAGGGTTATCGTAGTGTATCCATTTTTCATCGCCAGTTACGATACGATGCAAAAATCCTTTCCTTTTCTGCCGTTGAAGCATTTGTTCACAGGTGAAAAGACGCCGTTCGACGTCTCTCGGCTTCAACTCGTACGGCACCCAATGACTTTGCTTTTGAATCATTCCTAATGCTTTCAAACGTTTCGAAACTGTCGTGTGATCAACTTCTAATGATTCTGCAAGTTCAGCTAGCATTTGACATGAGTCTTTATGAAGTAATGCTTCCAATTGTTAGTCCTCAAACTTCTTCGGTGCGCCAGAGCATAATTTTTTTTAAAGCATCTAAACCAATATCTACAAGTTGTTTCAGACAGAGCATGGTCGCCGTAAGTCTCAACAAGAATTCTGTGAGCTTCAACTGCAGATTTTTTAAAAATAAAATAGTGCAATAAAATTCCCCACAAGTACTCTTTTTTTGGCACAAAATTTGACATATTTAACACAATAAAAAATAAAGTTGTTTGCACTTCCGCGAAATAACGTACACTAGATTTCAAGCTTGCTTATAGTAAGTACTTGTAAATAGATGCGTCATATCATAAACTAACGCAACCAGTTCCGGAAACAACATCTGTTGGAAAACATAGAGAACTTATTCAACTATCCGATAGCTCTAAGTCTTGCATATTTTGTATTTGTGCAAATTTATAAAACAATTTTGTATATTCATTTTTTGACTTTTCTCTTATAATAACATAAAGAAATAAAACTCATAACCGCAATTTTGAAAATCTTGTAGAACAATCGTCATGGTTACTGAACACACCGGGGGTTAACAATTATGTTATGCTTTAGATTATTCCTTCAGATGAGGATGAATCATAAAACAATGACAAAAGTTGTATATAAGTAGGGTTTGGTTTAAAATCAAAAGATGAATAATAATTATAAATGGGATCACACACAAAAAATTAACAGAAATCTTATTTAAAAAAAATTATATTCGTTGATTTGTCATCGAATTTTTATGTGCCACATATATGTATTTTTATTACTACTTTTTTTGTATTAAATCATTTAACATTCCACATAGCTAAAAATAAATTTCATTTTTAAAAGAAATAATATAATGTAACCAAAGTTGAACTGATCACAAAAAATAGTTTTGTGTATATACTTGAAAAAATACCTTTTTTGAAAAACTTCAGTTGTTGCAAACAGGTGATATACAACCACACTTTTTTTTTTATCTGAGATGTGCATTCTAGAACATACTGAAGAAAAAAACTTTTTCATTCATATTATTCGAAACTGCAAATGATAATCATGTTGTTTTGTTATTGACTTATACCCAATAAACGCAATTCCAATTGAAGTGTCCGTTTGCATTTTAGATGCAGAACCCCTGACCTCACCCAAGCACTACACTGTGTTCACGAGGCGGTGGCATCCAGCGACCATGCGCCTGGACCCCTTCAGTGAAGTGGTGCTGGAAAAGCCCTCTGTGAATGCCCTCAGCCAAAAGGTGCCCCTTTCTTCTTTTATAAATGGTGTATTTAGTAGACTAATTTACTTCGGGATTTCACTATCAAGTTATGATATCTATGTAGAAATGAGAATGAATGACTTGCGGGTGTTAACATTTTTATCAAAATGTAATAGTTTCATTATTTTGTATTTCGTATATTATCATAAAACATAAGTTGGATTAATTATAAAAAAAGAAAAAGTTATATTAACTTACTTAGTAATTAACATGTTAAATTGTTAGTATTGTGAGTTTTTTTTTTTAAAATTGAATATATTATAATTTTGTAGTTTTTAGGTAAAAAATAATCAATTTAGTTACCTGTTTGAGTGTGATTTTTTAAAAAATATAATTTATATAAATGATGCTTTTGCTTTGCAGTTACATGAAATCAGTGATATTCCTATAGAGTTTGTTGAATGTGCAAAGGTAAATATATTTCATTTTAACTTGAAATGCAATTATTTATAGTCTTGGTAAATTAAACAAAGTTTATCATATTGTAACAACAATTTATCTGCCTTTTCTACAGATCCCGTGTTCTTATGGCTTATATTGTTATTTAAAAATTTTTTTTTTTAATTTTCAAATATAATATTTTTTTAAATATATTTATTAAGAATAATACTAGACACATTGTACTGCTTTTGCACTTGTTAATTTTTGGTAAGTGGTAAAACTTCTTAAATAAACAAAAATATATCCTCTGATGTAACATTTCAATTTTTACGATTTGAAGCATATTACATTATCAACTATTTGTGTTCAAAATGCTAGTGCTGAGGCAATATCCTCATTCTTTAATGACAGCCCTCTTTTGCATAATTAACATTTGGCTAGTGTTCAATTATGTGTCGGTTCAATTATGTCTTTGGTGGGTATGCAAATTAATATATTTTTAGCCCTTTTATCTTCTTATCTCACTGACGCTTTCAGACTAGATATAATAGCCAGGAATCACCAGTGTTTCAAGCAGTGCACTTAATTTTTAAATTCATTTAAATATTCCATATTACATTATTTATAAAATCTAATGGTTTGGTGTACAAAATAAAACCTATCTCTTTAAACCCCATTAAATTCTTTGCAGGAATACAAAAAGTTTCAACAGCAAAAAATATTTAAACCTTGAAACAACTATATGATTGCAATAGTCCCTTCAGCGTCGGTGGGTTAAATCATAAAATATAAGGATGCACCGGATATTCGGTTAGTGTTCGAAACTGCCTATTTGGCAACCAAATGGAATATTCAGTTTGGTCGAAAAATTTGCTATTCAGCAACCAAATTGTGACACATGCAGTGTTTGTCAAAAAGGATAATGCAAACTTTTTTTACAGTAAATGAAAGTAAAATATTATTCATATAAAATAAAGAAGGGTGATTGTCAAAACACATTATAAAGTTCATTATTAAATTTAAATAGTATTGCTTTTCAATTTTTATGAAATGACATAATTTTAACAACATACAATTATAGTAATAAAAAATTAATACATTTTAATGTGGAATAATCAAACTCTATTCTATACATAATCAAATGAAACTCAATTATATAAATAACCAGATTAAACTTAATTCTAGAAATAATCAGATTAAACTTAATTCTAGAAATAATCAGATTAAGCTCTATTCTATAAATAATTAGGTTAAAATCTATGAGTTATTAGAAATATTATTTCAATATATTTAATGAGAACATCCTCTAAAGCATAAGTCATTTATTAAATGTTTAGGAAAGTTTAGCAAAATTGATTGGGGAATTCAGTATGTGAGAATCCATTCAAATAAGTAAAACAATTAATGAGTTTCTAATTTGATTAGAAATATTAGTTTTTATGTTTGAACTAATTTTCAGCCGAAACATTTGGAACATATTTTCTACTGGATATTCGGTTGAGATTGAATGTTACAACACATCCTTTTTGTGCTTTTAAAAGGGGTTCATTTTTTGTGTTTTAAAGGGGTTGTTAATTAATTTTAGTGTTGATATTCAACCTGCATGTTTTTCACAGGGTCAGGGCACCTTTCCGTGCGAAGTGTCCCTCCTGAGCCTGCACCGTGAGCTGGAGTGGGTAACCGCAGCCTCCTTCCAGGGCTTCACTCCCATGCTCTACATCACAGACGACGGGCTCGTCATCTACTACAGGTTGAACACATTTTCTACTTTGCACCAACAATTCACCTCTGTAAACAGTGGAGTGGCTGAGCTTGAGGTAGTGGAATTGAATTATTATATTGGTAGAAGAACAACGGCACGCGTTGGTTGGTATAACATTTAAAGGCTGATGTGAAATTGGGAGGAAGACATTATTGGTTTGTGATTGGCTAAGATGGCTTCTGAGGTTGTTAAGGTTTCTGTAGCACTGAATTGTTGCACCTAATTTTTATCGGGCAAAGACAAGTCTGTTTAGGATGTTTTCTCTAATATATTATGGATTGATTCCTTTTTTTCATAGTTTTTGCCAGTAATTGAGTTATGATCTCTAGGAGTGTGGTCAAAGGTGGTTGTTTGGGTGGTTAATAAGAGAAAATTCGTATATAATATAATTGTATGCAGACGGTTAAGATGCAATTGTGGAATAAAAAAGATGTGTAAGTGTAAACAATTTAATGAACACTGCATTAATACAAATATATATGTATATAATTTCGCTTTTATTAATTTTTTGTGGCATTTAAATTTTTGGGAAGTATTGTTAAACCGGTTATCCACTGGTGAGTTACTTAATATATCGAGTACTATTTAGGTAGAGTAGTAGTTATTTGACTTGTTTTTATTATCTTTCCATAGTGAAAGATGTTTTTAAAATAAAAATAAACGTTTTTGAGACCTATTTTTAGATCAATGTTATAATAAAGTAGCAACTAGTTAAAAATATGACATGTTGTTATGCATTTAAAATCTATAAACATTAGTTGAAGATAATATTTGTTTAGTCAAAAAAGGCAAGTTGTTTAGGGTAATTGTGAAAGAGATAGTGTTCTATTAAAATATTTGCTCCAATTGCAGATTGATGAACATTGTTGCATGTTTTTTAGTTTTGCTTTGTGTTTCAGGGATAAAAGAGAAGAGCTGAAGAAGCTATCAGATGAAGAAATGAGAGAAATTTCAAATAAAGAAAATGCCAAGTAAGTCATTTTGCACTGACATTCGAATTTAGATTCTCCTATGTTTCAATCATGTTACAAAGTTTTTTCAGTCATGTTAAATACCACAAAAAAAATTCTTGGCTTGATGATGACTTGCATTGCACAACCACAAGTTAATGAACAATTTCAATATTTATTGTTAAAAATATCCCCCCCCCCCCCTCCTACCGTCAAATTCCTAATAGATGACAACATGGTTCGCACAGTCCTTAAGAACTACTTAATTTTGGTAGGTCCATAATTAAGGGCACTTAAAGTCCTTAATTTTCAACTAAGGTCCTTAATTTTTTTCAAACATGTTTTTTAAATAATTCACTTGGATGTTTTTTTTTCCGTGTCTAACCTGAAATTCTGAGTTTTTTTAATTTTCAAACTCAGAATTCCGGGTGCATTAAAATTATTGAAATGTAGAATTCCGAATTTTACGTTGATCGTGTCCACACTTTTGATCGTTTTACGTAAGTATAAATCGGCAAGGAGAGAGGCGTGAATAGACGTATTTACTGTTAAAAAAAAGTGAACTTTTGTTTGAGTTTTTAGTTAGTGGTATTTCATTATAATACACAACACTTCATCGTTGGAAAATCTCAGTTTGTTTGTTGTTTTGTGAAGAATCGATATTCATTCTAGAAAAACGAGGAAATTCAAAAGAATGTAACATCTTTAGCGGATGGGAATTCTGCGCCAGAGTTTTCCTGGAAGTGGTATCCTGCGCCAACTTGCTGCAAAACCCCACTGACATGTGATTATGTGCCAATTTTGCGCCAAACAATGTGCGATTTTCCGCTAACAGCTCCAAAAAATTTAAGAGGTCCTTAAAAATTATCGATAAGTCCTTAAGAACTACTTAATTTTTACTTTTGAAAATCTGTATGAACCATGTGACAAGAATACATAAATTCAACGTAAGGAAAAGTTATTCTTTTCATTTTAGCACTTTTAGGAAAAACATTTTCTGTAATAATTTCAAATTTTATGAAAATGTTTCATGTTATATGGATGGAAAAAAAAATAAGCGAATAAGAAAATATAAGTATTTCTTGTACTGAAAGCTACTAAAAAATATAAAGTTCCACGGCTTAAAAATACATGTTGTATGTTTGTAGAACTTCAATGTCTAATTTCTGAAGTAAATTCTTTACAAATAATAAATTTTACTATGTTGCCCCTCAAATTACTAAATATCATTGTCATTTGTCATTATATATTTGTACAAATAAGTTTGATTTCTTTTTTCATGCAGGTCCAATAGGAACCTGAAAAGCTACTCTTCTCCGAGGAAAGAGAAAGCACTTAAGATCTACACAGGGGACAGTCCACCCTCCAGACAGACAACAGTGGTTCCTGACCTCGACTGAGAAAAGACACACGGTGGGTGCGACTTATCAATCCAGCGTTCTCTGTAGTCTCTGCATCAAAAATAATTGTAATTTCATTGAGCCCCTGTCTGAAAACAGATGTACTTTCTGTATTCCATTTAGAATTGCATTTAGAGTAATTTTAGCAATAGAGGATTTGTTTAACTTTTAATTAGGTTGTGGAAGTTATTTCTTGCATGAATATTTTTATGTTGGGCTCCTATTTACGCAGTGGATAAAGGCATTTAGCTGGTAAGCAGAGGATTGCTAGTTCGACCCTTGTGCGGCGGACTGGACAAAGAAAAGTAAACGTAGTGATCTTGCGATCGGAGAATTGCCAGCTTCAATACAAAAATACTAGAAAGTCACCTAGAACATCCAACAAATTATACTGTGGTGTATACGGGACTGACGCACGATAAATCTCATTGGGGTCCAATGTCCTGACGCCTATTAAGGTTGCAACGTCGGATACCAGCTCAGGTGTTGTCCTCATCATCTGACCATGATTAAAAAATACGAGACATTGTTCCCTGGTCTATGATATAGACCCTGAACCATCGCCAATAGTCCACTGTTCAGCTCTAGTGTGACGTTAATTAACTAAACTAAACCAGTTTTAGGTGTATTGTGCATCATTCAAAGTGGTTTGACAAATTTCAGTTTGTTTTATTCTCTTCATAGTGGGGTTACCAGCTTTACCAATATGTATTACAATAAAAGATATTCCTTTGGAAATTTCAAAGAGAAGAGCATAAGCATTATTTATTATTACACTAGAGACGGTCAGTAATTCAATGCTCACTAGAGATGCCCATTGCTGGCTCTGGTCCAGTAAAGGAAGTGCTAGAGCCCAGTCTGGTCGGTTCATCAGCCATTTCGTTACCAGAATGCCCGATTGTCCTGGAACCCAAAAACAGTAATGCTTAAACTTGATTAGGGACCATTCATTTATTCACGAAGTCACACATTTGGTAAAGAAAGGAAAGGGTGTGATTAATTAACACATGGAGGCTGGATGTCACTGCAAAAACATTTGAATAGAGCTGTTGAAAAATTTTCAGTTGTTTATAAACTACTTATATTTGTATTATATTTTTTTAAAATAAAATATTATAAATTTACAAACTATCATTATTAATAATTTGTTATCTTTTTCAGAGAGCAGAATTTGTATTGCCAGATCCCTGTACAGAAATACAGATGAGACTGTTTTGTGTCTTTTTCGCAATATATTTATTTTTATGTGTCTGCTGAATCCTGAATTCTTTTGTTCATCAAAGAATAACTTTCTTTAATGAAAGAATGACTCAATCCAATCTGAAAATCTCTCTTAATTTATTGTCTTCTTGTATGAAGAGAATTGAACTGTTCTTCCATCTGTGAGAAAGTGCTGTGCATGATAAAACTCTGTTTCCATAGTTCAAAATAAAAATGCTGTGAAAGCTTGACTGTCTGGCCTTCATGTATTCATATTGTTTTTAAATTTATGTTTTTGTTGTCAAGAAATAATGATTGGGAACCAGTCATTTTTATTTCTACAATATTAAGTTAAGTTCTAATCTGAAACAAGGATTGTGATTAAAAAATGAATAACAGTTCTAAAAAACAATTGCTGATTGAAAATAATTCTTAGTTTTTAAAATGTTGAACAATGTTACAACCACTGTGGAAATAAATAATAATAATAATAATAATAATAAAAAAAATAGCAAAAGAACTCTGAATTATCCAAAGCTGAGACTTCACATGTAAGACTCTTGATCAAATGATAATATTTTATGAAATTCAACTTTCATTTAAGGGAATAAAATAGCTTATAAAAAAACAAAAAATTCTGAAGTTAGAAATCAAATTTATATTCCTAACATTGAAAAAAACACAACACTTTTTGCTTTTAAAAAAGACAAATAGAATGGGTTTGCAATCTTTTTAAAAAAATATTTAACAAGCCTTTATTTTATAAAACACAGTTTCATGAAAATGAAATTTTTTGTTGAGTTTTGGTTTTAGTAAAATATTGCTTCTTGTATTGAAAATGCTTATGTATTTTTATATTTTTACTGTTAGCATTTTGTATTCTTATTTTTCAAAAAAAACGCAGATCATAATATTCTTAAGAATTCACGATGTGTGTAAACTTCTTCAGCTTAATTTTAAATTATTTTTTACGAAAGAAGCTAATGAAATTTTACAATATTTTTCACTCTTTATTGTTTGTATGAAATAGAAACCCTACTCAATTATAAAATTAACTGTTCAGTCCTCTTTGTACAGCCAGGTAACCAGATTTTATTATAGTTGAATTTTTGTGCCAGATTCATTTACATTTTAAAACATTAATCAAAACATCCAGCATCTTCATGCTGTAGAACAGTCTGTATTTGCCCTAATTATTGCTAGGTATTGCTTAATTTATAAACTAATGCCATACCTCAGAAAGTAATTAATTGTAAACTGTGAAAATTTAAATACATCCCTATGATTAAAATAGGGTGGTTGATGTTTTGTAAACAATATTTTGACTCAATCATTAAATGTTTTGAATGCAAAATGTTGATTTGTATCTAATTGTTGTAATTCTTTTGAAAAAAAAATCTCTCTGTTCCTTCCCATTCTGTGTATTTATTATTAGTTATTTTAAAATGAGATTACATCAATGGCTCTAATAAGTTTTTCCTCACTTGTCTACTATAAAGTCTTATGCATCATAAAAATAAACTTTCTCTTAAAAAAAAAACGAATTTTTAATATACCTGTATTTTATACATATTCTTGAATTGTTAAAACTGGAAACTAACTTCCCCAAATAGTATTGATACTAAAATTAATGCCTCTTATGATTTTGCTTTAAATACCACAAAAAAATATTGATTATATTTATATTGTCACATTACGATCTCTCCCCAAATGGTATTGACACTAAAATTAATGCCTTTTATGATTCGTTTTTTTTAAATAGCGCAAAAAAAAATTGATGTTATATTACGATCTCTCCCCTCTTCCCCAAATAGTATTGATATTAAAATTAATGCCTTTTATTATTTAGTTTTTTTAAATACCACAAAAAATATTGATATCCTATTACATTTTCTCCCCTTCTCCTAGTATTGATACTGAAATTAATGCCTTTTCTGAGAACAAGTTTTAATTTGTGCCAGGTTTTGCTTAGGATTTATTTATGTAGAAAATATTCTTGTGTGTATCAAATTGATGGCTATGTGTGGCCTTGCAATTGAACAGAAGCATTTCTTCTGAAAAATTGCTTATTCTGCTGCTGGAAAGAAAGTGCTGGGCAATGTTGGATAAATGCTAATTCATGTTGCATTTAAAATTCCTATTGTATGTTGACTTGATGTTTGTAATTACTTTTAAATTTTTGTATTGTATCTCAATTGTAAACGGGACAAAAAAAATCATTCTGCTAATTACTGAGTACAAATTTCCACTATGGAAGAAACCATGTTGCCTAATTTAGATATCTCCTTGGTAAATTTGTTGAGGTATTTTTTAAATAATTATGCTAAAGTAAATGTTTGATTCTTAAACTTGTTTACTCTGTCGGAGATTTTGTTATTTTTTTATGATGAATAGAATTTAAACCTTCAGAAATGGAATATATCAAAAATGAATTTCCAATTTTTATGAGATGCATTATTCATCTATTTCAAATACATTTTAATGCTTTTTAAACTACTATAAGAATATAGTAGTTACAATTCAAGCAACAACAAAAAATCCACTTTCTACATTCAGATCCTAAAGCAATTTCGGAGAGCATGTATTGTTTTCATCCATATACCCAATGGAACTTCTCAAAATATAATCAATGTTTTTTCTCTTTTACAAAAAAATAAATAAAATATATATATTAAAATATTTACTTGTCATGTATATATTTACTTATACAAATCTAAGTGCTAGATTTTCTTTGAATTTGTACCAATTCTTAATAAAGCTTCCTTTGTTTATATATTTGTCCTATTATTTGAATAACTAATGATGAAACTTATCAATGTCATAGTAAAGACATGGCATATCAAGTTTTAATTTGGATGGGTGTTAGTGTGTGTAGGTATTTTTTCTGACCTGGTGCATGCAAAATTGTGGAAATATATTTTTTGGCCTTGGTAAGGAATTATTTAAAAAAAAAATTTAAAACTTTTATAAGAAATTTACGTTATTAAAAATTTATATAGTTCTGTTTTTTAAATATGTTAATCAACATAAATTTATTCTTTTCAAAATTTTAATTGTAATAAGTATTTTTATTTATTAAAAGTTGGTATATTTAAAAAAAAATTTACCCACTTTAATACAGTTATTCCAAAATTAAAAACATTGCATAACAATGATTATTTTAAGTGATTTTCTAAAACATTAAAAATAATTGTATATTTGATTAAAAAAATCCAATTGGAAGCTGTTTCATACGAATAAATATCCAAAAAATTGACAATATTTCAAGTTTCTGAGTAATTGCAGTTAAATTATTATGTAAGAACATTTTATTTCATATCTTGGAACCTTTTTTTTTTAAACCTTTTTTCCTTTATTGTTGCATTGCAATTATATAAATTATACCTCTAGCAATATATATCTGCCCTTTCCCTGATATTTAATTTAAAAAATAAAGTTACGTTTTTTTTTATTATTCTTGTACTTTTTTCCAGCACGAAACAAAAGTGCACAATGCAAAAATTATTTGTAATAAGGAATAATTCTGCTGTGCTAAATATCTTTAATCTTTGTGTTGATGTTTTGTGAAACGGCCGAGTATGGAAATGTAAGTTGAAATGAAAATCGTGAATAAATTTTTAAATATTGTATTTCGATTTGTATTTTTTTTTGCTAACGCCTATATTGTACTTGCATTGTTAAAAAAATACAGTATAGGTTGCATTTTTACAAATACAAATAATGTCGACCCATCTACAGTCTCTAGGCCCAGCAAGGTTGGTCAGATCAATCTAGCACATCCTCGCGATTTCTCAATACCGATCCAATTGTTTTTTTAAACAACCCACTCTTATTGAATTAACAATATACTCAGGCAAACTATTCCATTTGTCTATTACCCTATTAAACATATAATGCTTTCTAACGCCTTGATGAAGCTGTGATCTGTATAATTTGAATCCATGACCTTTAGTCATATTGGCAATAATAAAAAAATTCCAATCTCTCCACATCACCCACGTAAGTAACTGACTAAGGCCCCTGTAATTCTTCTCTTCTGAAGTGTCGTTTTTCGTTTTATTCACTTTTTAATTCTTTACCTTATTTTGAAAAACAAACAGCAATTATTACGTGCTATACTGAATTATCCGACACGCATAGAAACAAAACTACCCAGTTTTTTTTTTAGTTTTTTTTATGATATAGTTATTTGCTGTTTGTCCAAAGTTTACAAGCTTACATTTTTGAGTCAGCAAGTTTTCGGCCTATTTTTCTCCTTTCTGTAAAAAACAAACCAAAAAAAACTACTCATGGTAACGCAACCCACTGTCGCTCAAGGACTTGCTATCATGTTCATTGATTTCCAGTTTTTACAGCAATTCATATATTTTTTTTAAATTTCATAATGACTCAATTTTATAATATTTTCCTAATTTGTAATGATTTGAAGTGTATTTTACAATAATCACTTTAAAAGTAATTAATATTAAATATATATGTGTGTGTAAATAATATATATATATATATATATATATATATATATATATACAGTGCTCGATTTCTAGAAATAGAGGTACCGGAACTGTAAACTTCCGCAGGGTATGGGAGTGCAACAAAGATAGTGGATACTATATAGTAATAGAAGGCAGTGGCGGCGATTGGGTGGTAAAAGTGGGGGGGGCAAGATCAAGATGAAACAAGTGTGTGTGGAGCGGGGAGGTGGGGGGGGGGGGGGGGTAGTAATAAAAATTTTGAACGAACACCAAAACAATAAATATTGCACATTTATATTTACTCTCTATTTTGAGTTATTTGAAGGAAAGAATACCAATTTAAAATAGGTACGAGACGCCCAGGTCGACTATTAACCCATTTTCGATTATTTTCCAATTTTTATTTTTTTATTTTGGAGTGATACGGACTGTTGTAATGAATCTAATTAACAGACTTATTGACCGACCTCCAAAGGGATAGGCATCCTTTCCATTGGTGTCAGTGTTGAAAAAGAAATGGAGGAAATTTTCTTTCCTCACCCTCCCAATCCCTAGAAAATTTCCTGCACCATTTACAATTCTACATTTGTGGTGTGACTTTTGAGACCCTGAGGCAAATTCTTACAGTTTGCAGGAACGTGGGTATAGATTTTATGGAGGTTGAGTGATTGATTATTTCATGGGGGTTCAGTGACTGAGCAACGAATTTCTTTAGGCATCTATCCCTCTCACCAAGAGGGGGGAATCCTTAACCCCACAAAAATTAACAAATATATCTCACAAACCCTCACCAATTTTTTTTATTAAAAAAATTATTAATTTTCGTTCAAGTAAACATGAATACGTTGGCAGATAAATAGCATCAACAGTTATCATTGTCATTAACTATATTTAACAGTTATCAATAACTACTTTTAAAATTAATAAATCACTCCCTAATTATGAAATCAATTTAGAGAACAAATTTAAAGCTTGAGATTCCTTATAATATATGTGTGGTAACGAACAATAAAGCCGCCGTTAGCCAGCTCAAGTGTTGTCCTCGTTATATATGACCATTGTTCAAAAATACGAAGCATTGTTCCCGGGTTTTTCCTTGTAGAAGGGTCCCGAACCCGAATTGTCGGCAATAGCCCAATCTGCAGCTCTAGTGCTACGTTATTTTAACCAAATCAAACTTTCCGATTTAAATTCTCACCTCAACAGTGCTAAACATTCCCAGTTCCAGTTTATATACATTTTCAAAATTTTTATAAATTATGTAATATTAAACAGTTCTCTCAAAAGTATTGGTTGCAAGCATTTTCCAATGCAGTATCCGTTCAGAGGTCAAATTTAATCTTACAAGTTAGGCAATTTCTAATCTTCCCTAGCTTTCATTTGCAAATAATATTAATTTTCTTCGGACATAACACGGATTTCCAACACGGATTTGTAAAATTCTAAACCAAAATCATAATAATAATCACAAGGTCTCATTCTCGAATAATTATTACTATTCTTTTTAAATGGATATTTTGGGAAAACCAAAAACATTTCATCCGTGTATGAATAAATCCATATTTAAACAAAAGTTTTCAAAATATATCTATTCTCGTGAATAGATATATTTTGAATCTTCTTGCAGCAAAGATATTTAATTAAACTGTACCTTCGTTACACATTTTATGGAGTGCAATAATATTCGAAACTTACAAATATCAATAATTACTGAAATACGAATAATTTTTCCAATAATAGTTTGAAATTAAATTATAAATTGAACAATTAATGCTAAATTAAATTGAAGAACTATCGCATAATATGAATAATGTAAAAGATTTCGAAATATGATATATAAATGCTAAAAATCAAGATAATGGTATCTTTAAACGTATACTTGCGCGATTTTGAAAATTCTGTGACGTAGATTGCAAGCAAACAGACAAGCTTTCTTGAATGGAAACAGTAGTGCTTGTGTTGCTGTCATGTTCAACTTCACATTTGTTCTTTTTATTAAAGTAATTTAAAACTGAATTTTGTAAAATTCGCTTCATTTTGCTAAAAAGCAGAGCAGACGAAGATCAAATCAAAGACATTAATGGCTAACCTATGACCCCTTCCCTCCTATCTACAGGCCTATAAATTACGCAATTGTTCGGCGCCAATAGATTACACAATACTACATTTTAACGCATTTTATTAATACCGGATACTATTTTAATGTAAAAAGTTGCAACTAGTCATAAATAAAAGAAGGAGGTTTGATCTATTTTTAGAATTGAAGGTCATACAGTTGCATTTTTCTATGTAAAGAAAATATATGCTATTTCTTTTTCCGAAAAAAATAAAAACAGAATGAGTAATGGACCTGGATTGAGTAAGCAATGAGGCACCAATCAATGGATTAAGTTAGCAGCTGTCTGTCTGGAAATCTGAAAACAAAGCTCCTCAATTTAGATAGAGAATTTATTTTATTTTTTAAATGTTGAATTTTTTTTAAATAATAACGATACCACATTCGTTCAAAAAAAATTTCACTTGACTTTCAATGGAAGGGGTTTGAACCTTAGTAGTGGGAGGAAGTTGGGGGTTCAAATTTTTTCCTTTGTTCGGCAATGCAATAGAACAATTGACTTGTAATATAGTTTTAAAAAGTGCAATATTAAAAAAGTGCGGGGGCAACATCAGAAAAAAGTGCGGGGGCAACCGCCCCCCCTTGCCCCCCCGAATCGCCGCCACTGATAGAAGGTATGCCGGCTCCAGCGCTTTTTGAAGGTGGGCAGGGCAGGACATTTTTGACGTCACTCATTGCGTTTTCTAATCGTTCCATTGGCTGTCTGTTTCGATGGAAGAGTGTGTGTATTTCAATAAGCTTTTTTCTAGGTTAATCGTTCTCGGTTTTTTTCTCGTAAATCAAGTAGGGTTGCAATTCTTTATTTGATAAAACACCACAGACAAATATATATTGGTATAACCTTTAGTGATATAAAGCTTGATTTCTAAAACAGTTCGATCGCGGGTTATTTAAACACTTTTAACAGGATTTTTTTTCTTTCGCGGAATTTAAGCATACAGATAATTTTTTTTGTTACAAATTTGTGTATTAAATAGAATTATTTCGAACAAATGAATGTTTATTATCATTTTAAAATATTATTTTCAATAATACTATTTACTTTACATATATTATTTTTTAAAAGTTTTGTTTTGAAATTATTTAAGATAACTATTATTGAAATAAATTTATACTAAAAATCAATGTGTACTTCAAAGATTTGCCTATAAATTTATATTTTGTAAAGTTACTTATATATTTTAGAATATATAATACTTAAATCAAGACACTTTTAAAAAATATATCTCAAATCAAGAAACCTTACCTTTTAAAGATATCAATCATATATCTTCGTTCAAACAACAAAAATATCTGTGCACAGTAAAATAATTCTTATTGGAACTCAAACGGAATTGCAAACGATTTGAAATGGATGATTTTAGAGTAGAATAATGAAACGATTTTTATAAAGTGGATAATAATATGTAATGAGCATTTTATTTTTTAATTGTTAGAAAATCAACTTTGTTTTAAAAATATTTTTCCGTCAAGATTTCTTTTTAGTGATTGTATTAATATTTAAAAAAAAATATTTGTTTAAAGTTGCGAATATTTCTTTATACTATTGCGAATATTTCTTTATACTATTGCGAATATTTCTTTTGTTGAAACTAATCTGAAGCACAAACGATAATTTACTAAAGGGACAAAACATTTTTCGCTTATCAAAATTTTGATCATATCTGAGAAATATTTTCTTGACATTTGCATTTTAAATCATGAATTATTTATTATTTCCAAAGGGCTTGTCTGTTAATTGATTGATTAGAATTAAAGAAAAGCCTTGGACGACGAAAAAATGCATGGTCAACCAGAAAATTTTGTAAAATAATAAAATACCTTAAGAAACCATAAAAATTATGTTAAAGTGTAACACTTGTCACTGGTATTAGACACGCCCACAGAGTACGGAAGAGTACGTTACTGTGACGTCAAAAATGTCTTGCTCTGCCCTTCGTCAGAAAGAGCTGGAGCCGGCACACCTTCTATTACTATATAGTCTTCGCTACCCTTGGGAGTGCAATGCATCAGCCATCAAACCCACGTCTCGAATCGTAATTTGTTTTCCAATAGAGAAGTACCAGAATGCTGTTCCGGTGCGTTCCGGCTTAAATCCAACCCTGTATAATATATAAGGATACACATTAAAAATTATTTAACTCTCGTGCATCGAAAACAACTTTACAAATCAGAAAATGGATCGTCAGTGAGAGTCCCGATAAGGAAGCTTTCAGAGTATTTAAAAAAATTATGACCACAAGGAAAAAAAAGTAGACGTTTCTATATAAACACTTTTATTTAATAAATTATCGAGATTGACCAGATACACACTCGTTTCTAGGATGATAAAAAATCCAACATTCGAAAGAAGAGCGAAAGAAAGCTTTTGGGCTTCACTTTAAGGATGGAATTGCTAAAAGGCAGTTGGATGAAGGCATTCGATTGGTCAGCTTAATACAATCTCGGCACTAGCCTCGTTCAAGGGCTTGCGATGCTATAAGCGAGATTATACTTTGCTATTATATGACGTAGTGGCGCTGGAACTTGTATGGTAGCTAGCATACAAACTATTACTCATGCTTTGAAATAGATTATCCTAGAAACAATATTTAAACAAAAAAAAAAAAGCAAAAACATCGAAAAGACGACTTTAAGCAGCGATTCAAAGGCTGCCCCTGTTAGTAGTTTTATTTCAATCACAGTTCTGTCGGCTTAAAATTTTTAATTTTGCCAACTAAAATGGTTGATTAGAATGTGTTATATTAGTAAGAAAGAAAATGTTAATTATAATTTTTTAATGCAAATATCTTTAGTAAAAAGCTTTGAATCGTTGAGCGTTAAAATAAGTTCTGACGCCACTGTATATAAGCCACATACTCTCCAGCTTACTAGGACTTAAGGTTAGATTTTGCTATAGCAACGCAATTTGTGAAAGAGAATTGTACTATGATGAAATTTTAAACAAAAAATAAAGCAAAAACATAGAAAAGACTATTTTAAAATAAAATTTTATATAAAGTGGTTAGAGATAATAATAATCACCTTTTAGATTTAATATGTTAGGGTATATAAATATTTTATTATTAACCGGGTGAACTTTATTACAAAAATTAACAGTTTTTTGATAGTCGGTCACTGGTACCCGTCACGGCAATCGTCACCAAATGAGCATACATTCTGTTATTTTCAAATAATATTCTCGGCTAACTCTCACAGCAATGTACAGAAGAGCCACGCCGGTCACTTTACTTAGTGAATTACACAGAAAGCGTGACCTGAACTATAGCCGATAGATAAGGTTGCTTTGCCGGTCATCCATGACTTTAACAGTGCATCTAAAGTAATCGAATGCTCGTCACAAGTAGGCTTGGCCGATGATTCAATATATATCAAAATTCCGGATGTAAAAAAATTTCACGATTTTGATTTTGTAATTTTAAATAAATCAATTTTACGATTAGTCGTAAGCACAAAAGGGGTGCTCGGGGCAAAGGTGGCAGTTTCTATTTTTTTTTTTAATAATATAAATGGGAAAACAAAATTGTACTAGTCTTTGATTTGAAGGCGAAAGTCTAGTTTCCTATAACGTAAGTTTAAGTTATACATCTTTGTGTTTACTAGTTTATTTATTGCTACTATACTTATTCTACTCATAAAATATCGATATATCGGAAATAACGGTTTACCACAATGCGTATATATCAAAATATTAGAGAATTGATTAATCGGAAATATCGATTAATCGGAAATATCGATTAATCGGAGAATATTGATTAATCGGAGAATATCGATTATTGATTGGCGATTAATCGCAATGAAAAAATTTCCTCATCGCCCAAGCTTAGTCACCAGTAACCCACGACGATCAATCGGTTATTTTTTTTATAGGTGGATTTAAAACTTTTTTCGTGGATAGCCCTATAGTATCCAAACATGTATAAACGTATGATGAGTTTCACCTTTACTTGCCTATCACATTTTAGACGGCACTTCTATGATGTCATAAACCAATTTGAATATAAATTTTCTCAAAAATGCTTGAACTGTCAAAAATATTTCGATAAGAATTGAGTGCGCATACTTGGCCCCAATATGATGAATTAAAGTTTGGGATGCATATCTAAACTGGAGGCGTCTTTTTTGCTTGTACAATGCTTCGGTAAATAGATTTTGCTATGGGGCAAAAATAATTTTCATAAAAACGAAAAGTCTAAAGCTTCATATCGCTTAGTGGTAGAGTTCATTCATCAAAATCTCTTTATCAGCTAGAGAATCAATTTCGGGGCTTCATTTTAGGATGGAACGGGTAGTACTATATAGATGGTTGGAGAAGGGTTTTTATACAATATACTCTATATGAAGGCTTATATGAAATATAGTAGGCTTCCATATTATTGCAATTTATATAAAGCTGAAGACGTTTAAAAATGTTTTTACAAGTCTATTAATTTAGTTCATTATTTTCTTTTGTAAGAAATAAGTTTCCCGTTAAATAGATAATTTCATGTTAAGGTATTTAGCTTAGTCAATGCTTGAGTATAAAATGACGCTTTAGAACTATAGATGAATGTAATATAATTTTTTTTTATATAAAAATAATTATTTTTGAAGGCTGGAGAAAAAGCATTTATCATTGAGCTAGTTAAAAAAATCCGATTTTTATGCCCTAACTTCAATATTGACTTCGTTAAAAAAAGTGTCCATATAGTAAATAATTGAGGCATTTTTCAGATTTTTTTAAAAATCACAGTTGATTAATTCTCAGTAAATCTTATCATATTTTAGCAAAATATAAAAGAAGGAAATAAATAGCGCAAACGTTTATAAATTTTGAAAATTAGACAGCACGCCCACCGTAAAAAAAAATGGAGCCTTATTTAACGTACTGCTATTTGGATTATCAAAAAACTGAAACTTAATGTAGCACTGACCATTGGGTTTTGGCAAACGCTTTAGTTGTGCTGTAAATCCAGTTTCACGACACTGAGAGTTCTGTTGCCGAGAAGCCTACTTTCAGAGAGGATTTTAATAAACAATGCGAACTATTTGAGACAAAACAAGTTATTCGATGAACAGCCAATATTTAATCATAATCGAAAGTATTTTAGTTCGTTTCATGAGCTAAAAAGTACTTGTTTTCCTACATAAAGCGTAGAAAGTTATATTTAAAGCCATAGCTGAACGTCTCCTATTTATCCCATTTCACTATCATCTACTAAATAAATAAACGTTACAAAAAGAAACAAAACCACTTTTAAAGAGCTTTGTGCCGTTCCATAAAGATTTTTTGTTTTACCGAAAACATTTCTGTATTGAGTAAAAAGTAGCGGCCAAAAATATTCGGAGCAAAAATTTGAAAAGTGTATTTTTACTTATACGTCAATGCGAAAGTTTATGTATGTATTTTTTAGCTGCGGAGAATCTCATTAAGTAAAATTTTGTTTGAATTAATATTTTTTTAGTTAGGTTTACGCTAACCTTCACAAAAAATACATGAAATTTTTAAAATTTCGTTTAGCACCTCAGAACAGTGTATTTAAGAATAATATATAACAGTAAACTGCCGTTTTCTGGCTTATATTCCAAGTATCATATACTTTGCATTAAGAGTTTGTGTTAATCAGTCGCAAAAAGCGCATTACCACGATACACATTAGAAGAATTGTTACAAAAACATAGGCTAATGAATGATGACTACGGATTAAGCGAGCAGATGAAGACCCAACGAATGATGACTTGAAGAATGATAAATGATTTTATACACTGGAAATCGGGAATCTCAAATTTGTGGCTGCAGCTTTTCATAATTTTTAATTTTTGCTCTTGAGCAGAAACGCATTTCAGTTAAATAAAACTATCACATTTAAACTTGTATTCAATTAACACTACGTTCCTCATCTTTAGAAAATCCTTGAGCTATCTCAAGGGAATCAGTTTTCAAAAATAGATAGAACAAAAGAAAATGTAAGCATAAAGATATTACATTCAAATTCTACTACTTTTCATGTAAGCGACTCGCGTTTGCACTAGCGTTGCTATAGGAATCAAGGTAAAAATGACGAGGATAGTAAGCATTGAGCAATATGGCATCACACGGTTTTGGTTAGGACAGGTGATTAATTGTAGGTACACGGAAAAGAGAGTGTTAGCCACACCCTTTTTTGACTAAAATACTATGAAGCAGCTAATCACGACAAGGTAACGTAATTTCTTCTCATTCAAATAACGTATCATTGGTTTAGTGTCTGAAGGTAGTAAGGAAAAATTGATACTGAAACGTGACTGAAAATATTAAAAAAATCTTGGATATTTAAAGTTTGAACAATTTATATATAATTATAAAATATAAAAAAATGTATTTACAACTTTTCTTATTAATATAAATTGTGCTTTAATCTGGAAATTAAATTTTAAATAAAAAAATGACATTAAAAATATTATTTAAACCCTGATTAACGTGTTTTAAAATTAATGTTACATTCTCAATGACGAAATAGATTTTAGAAATTGCATTTACTAGTTGCATTTTTTAAATTTTTATTTAATATATAAATGTATTTAAATATGTATCATTTATCTACTCTCAGAATGGCGCCATTTGATAGGGATAGCAACAGGGTCCATACTGTGAGGATCAAACAATATTAATATGAATTATTATTAATAACAATTATTAATTACAATTAATAGCAATATTAATAAGTGTAATAGCGGTTAATGCAGAGTACCCATTTTGAATGCGTCTTTAATTACTAGAGTAATATTAAGGTACATTTCTCAGAATTTCTTTCTATTTAAAACTCCAATACTAATAACAAAATTTCAAATGTAGATATGTCTATTCGATTTTGAAAGAAAAAAAGATTCACACAATTGATAAATAAAAGAAATCTCATGAGTTATTTTGTTAATTGATTCATCTCATTTGTACTATCAAAATAAACGAATGTCACTTTAAAACTAGAATAGACAACAAGGTTCTTATATACCCTTCTGACACTAAACCACCCGTTAGAAGTCGATGGCTGATTGTATATGCAACTAAATTTCTGGATCGTAGCTTAGCTTTCGGTAGAATGCACTTATTTATCACCAATGAGGAAAAATGGCGCAGAGGATAAATTGCTAATATCGAAATGAGCATCCCGAACAGGGGAGGAGAAGGTAAAAAGCGAACCCTGAGAGTAAAGAAAAACACTTATGAAAGTCAGTTCTGCTGAAAAGTAGGAGTTTGCAAGATGCATGGAAGGAATATGCTAAAAAAAATCACTGCGAAGTTGATGGATGAAAAGATGTATTCACTTTGGAAGTTTCCCGGGTCTTTCCTGGAGACTGGTATGAATAGTTCTCAAGTGTCATTTATTGCCTTTAAGATATTTCTCTTTTCTTCTTCGACCACTGCAGTTTTGAGCTGCTTTTCAACTCTCTTTGTGTTGATAGAAAGAGTCATCAGAAAAAGAGTATCTAATATACGATAATCGTAATATGATCACACCTTTTGGTTTCACAATCTAAATCTTCAACAAGTATTTTTTTTGTAATATTGTACAGAAAAGGTATGTGAAACGTTACAGCTAAATGCTGCTTTTATTTCATCGCATGCGTTTTCAAACACATTTCTTTGACAAAAACATTGAGCTAAAATAATAATAAACACTGGCTGAGTACTTAGCATGCTCGACCACTTTATACCTTTTTGAGCGAAGGTAGAAAAAAAAATAGTCCTTCCGCATAGGGTTTTATAGATTTAAAAGCAGATTTCTGGCTTTCAAAAATACAGTAAACGTTTTGGCATACTTACTTTCTTACTAACAAGAGAAAGGGTACAGAAAAAAAAAACAGTTTTAAATCTTTTTCTGACTTCAAGTGAGACTCTCGCAAAGCGAAGGTAAAATGTTTTTCCTACCTTTCTTCCGAATAGTATGCATCTGCGTGGCACAGTAAAATACATTGCTCCTCAATGGGAATACTCGCTCCAGCGTCTATTATTGTTTTAGCTCAGTGTGAATAACACATTTATATTCTTTCTCAAAAATAAACTTTAAACGAAAACAATTTCCCTCAAAGACATAACCTCTTTCTGAGGAATGATGACTGTCTATGAGAAGACTATCATATGTATATTAGGAGGTTCGTTTTGAACCTGTTTGATATAATATTGAAATAACTTAAAAACAGTGAAAGACTTGTATCACTTTGAGACGTCTACATGAATTTGTTCCTACGGCATTTGCGTTGACTGTTCCTGCGACTTTATGAATGAATACTGTAACTTCTTTAAGTCCATCTAATTCTTACGGCACTCATTTCTGTGTTAGAAACAAAAGTAAATTATTGAAGATAATTCTTCGTTCTGTAAACCGACGAGTAGGAATCACACTGAAGCATTTCTAAAAGAAGAAAGCATCTAAACGATGTTTGGGCAATAAAGAGTTTGAGCAGCTAGGAACTTCGAAAACTCTTTATTGTCCGGCCTCTTTGAGCCATTTTATGAGACAGCATTCATAGTTTTCTTCGAAATACCTTTATTTAGGTAATATGTATTTGTACATTGAAAGAGCAGCAAATTTGAAGCTATGGTAGAAATGTCAATATTGTTAATTCCTCCATCAGCGTTGAATTTCTTCAGATGCTACATTTAGAATTGAAATAGGCATAAAGCGCCTATATGAGTTGCTCGATCCAGTTTTCAAGTTGAAACAATATGATTCATTTTAATCCCCGTTTCTATATCATTCTTTTGGAAGAATGCAGATTCACAGTAAGGTGTCCATCTAGAAGGTTCCACCAGAGCATTGACTCGTAAGGAGACCTAGTGAATAGTTCCCACAACCGATTGTTCTCTCGCAGTTTCAGTGATCGTCAGTGAAGGATGTCCACGAAACCGCAAGGGGTTGTCAGACGAGGGACTCCCTCATGTCCTTCTCCTGCTGCTCGGACGAGGACAGTTCCGTCGTGGACGTCCTGTCCTCTCTCGGGGGCAGCATCCTGGGTGGGAAGAGCAGGCTACAATTGGAGCAGCAGTCCCCACTTCCCCTCTCCCCCTCCAGCTTGTCGAGTTGAGGTCTGAGTGCTCGGTCCAACTCCTCTCTCAATTCTTCTTCATCCTCTTCACCACTCTCCAGCATCTCGACCCCGCCCATCGAGTCCGCAGGGGGCGGGGCCATCACCGTGAGCGTGTTCCCGTACCTGCGTGGCGGCTCCACGCAGCTCAACGTGACGCAACTCAGCTTCTGGTCAAAGTCCACGGCCAGTGCCAGCCTCGCTGGATTGACGTTGTTGTTGACGTTGTTCGCGTGGTAGGAGGATCGCACCGAGCTGTGCGAGGCGGAGTTGCGGCAGAAGGGCTGCGTGTTGTGCTGCTGCTGCATGCTGCGTTTCTCGAAGTCCTTCACGCAGCAGAAGCAGCAGCAGCAGATGCACCAGAGAGAGGGGGGCCCGGAGCAGAGCTTCTCGCGGAAGGCCACGCGGAACCGGCGAGACATGACGCTGTAGAGGATCGGATTCACCGTCGAGTTGAAGTAGTAGAAGCAACCTGCGTAGAAACATAGATGTGAGCCATATACAAATATTGACGACAAACAACAGGCTGAAAGCCCAACAACGTTGATCAGCTAGTACCTCCTAATTATTCCCCAATGAATATCTAACTTCTTCTTACACCTGTAGAATTAACAATATTCACTGGCAAGTTGTTTTATTTGTCTATTACCATATTATAAAAATAGTGCTTTCTCCTTTCCCAATTAAAATGTGAATTGTTTAATTTAAACCCATGACCTCTCGTTCTATCAGTGATATTAAAAACCAAACCATCGACATCCCTCCATTTAATAAATTTGAACAGTTGAGTCAAACATCATCTAACCCATCTTTTTTCAAGAGTATACATATTTAAATTTCCTAACCTGAACAACCTTGGATCCTTTTAGTATTCTAGTAACTCGATTATTGTGTGTGCTCAGTTACTATATCAGGCAAAATAAAAATGGAAAGGAAAAAAATAGACACTCATGTGCAATGCCTTGACTAGGCGTGTGTATTCATACCACTTGTTCGTCCAATATTGGTTGGAAAATAAGGTGCTTGTTACAGGGAAACGCTTGAAGAAAGAAAACAAAACATAACCTTTTATGTGACATATTGACCAGTGGGAAAATCTCCCAAGACTTTCCCCTGAGCGTGCATTAATTGATACTGGAAAATGTAATATGAGTTTTCTTTTATCTTTAAAAGGATTGGAAAGTCATGGATAGTCAAATCCAGAAACTATGGGACTACGTTTTGTAACAAAAACTTGGTCAGAGAGAATAGGTATAGAATAAAAAAAAAAGGTGAAGGAAAGGGGAGAGAGAGATGAGCTGTATGTGAAGGGATGTAGCTGTGATATCTCGCTGAATAACCTAATCTACCATTGTAGTGTTTTACCATATAGTCTCTCAAATTATATAAATAGAGTCTAATGACGACGTTCTGTTTCTAGTTACCTTAGTGAAGAAACAAATTGGTCAATATTAACTAAAAAAATGAAAACTAAAATATGAGATAAGTCGTTCCTGATTAACTGTGCCTTTCGTACCAACCTAAATATACTAAAATTGAAAGTTAGTTAGTGACATAGAAAATAAATACTTTTATTCGGACGCCTCTTTTATATGTTATAGGTTAATTAGGAAGATAGAAAGAGAGATAAAGATAAGCTATACCTGCAAGCTGGAAGAGGTTGTCGTTTATCTTCTTGGTGGTATCCGTCCACTCTCCATTGAGCGACACGTAGAGGAATAGAAGACGTTGCGCGTGGAAAGGAGCCCAGCAGACGAAGAACGCGATCACCACAGCAGCTGTGAGAGAAGAAAGACACTGACATAAGAACACATAAGAAACAATTAAGCATGTGAACTGTCATCTCGCTATGGAGTAAGACTACACTGTAAAAAAAGTACTTAAAAAAGAGTACCTGAACCTATTCGTTTTTCTTTGAGTACAATTGAATAGTAAATGAGCGTACTCAAATTTAAGCAACTGTACTTCCAAAAAATGAGCAGTGTGATTTAGTATTGCTAATTTCAGTTTCTGTTCAAGCCATCTTAGCAAAGGTGACCTGATAAACTTAAAAATAGTTGTTCAGAAGATGGTTTTTTCCACACTATTTGATGTCGATTGCTTAAATGGAAACTGAGTTATTAAAACTCAATTATCTTGTTCTCATTCTTTTGGCACACCGTTTTAATATTTCTTCAGTTTATAACTTCTTCACTTCGCTCTGATAGTACAACGGATAAGACACTGGACTTTGGTGCCTGAGGGTATGGGTTCGATTCCAGGTATGTCTTGGTTGTAATTGTCGATATTTATTGAAAGTTATTTATGAAGGCAGCCTATGTAGGCAAACTACTACTTTTTTTACTCATTTTTGAGTGCATGTCTGTTTCAGAAATGAAACTTATGTATTCTGAGCTATGGTTAGCATCGAATGTAATCAAATATGAGTACATTTTATTTATTATTGAGTTCCTATTTTTAACAGTGTATTATCCAGCTTGGAGTAAGACTACTTACACTCAACGCAGTTGAAGCTATACGATAAAAAGTAATGAGGCCCCTCCACGAAAACAGCAAGCCTACAGGATGACAGGACCGCCGGATAATTTTAAGGCCTATTTTACACGGACGAGATAAACGCGTGCGAGTGTTTGCAGTTGGCTCTGCGATTGGCGGATACAAACTACGCAATTTGTATGCTCCAATTAAAGAGTCATCTGCAAAAGTTCTCGCGCGTTTTCGCGTTTGTGTAGAATGGGCCACTACGACTACGATTCGCTTTTCATTGCTAACTACCATTGCGGGACCATCACGGAATAGCTGTAACTAAACTAAATTGATAAATAAATCTGGTGGCCAACTCGGCTAAAATAAATACTTAATGTTCATCGTCTGCCAGACTTTTTTTTTAATAATTTATTAATTGGACTTCATGTTGTCGAAACAACTTGTATCTACAGTTTTTGACATAAGCCATAATAGATTTAATATCTTAATATATGGCAGATTGGACATTTGAGGCAATGGCATATTTACAATCGTATTTATAAACTGCCGCATACTTTATGTGTTCCCTTTCACAATAAAAACCCGCAACACATTGAAAGATGATATATGTAAAATCTATTGATAATCTAATAATCTATCAATAATTTAATAATCTATCAATAATCTAATAATCTATCAATAATTTAATAATCTATCAATAATCTATCAATAATCTAATAATCTATCAATAACCTAATAATCTATCAATAATCTAATAATCTATCAATAATCTTATAATCTATCAATAATCTAATAATCTATCAATAATCTAATAATCTATCAATAATCTAATAATCTATCGATAATGATGCTTTATAACTATCGATAATGATGCTTTATAACTATCGTTACTAATATCAAAAGACAAATTAAAGTAATATATTTGAAAATACACTGTACCAAATTTGGAGCAGTTCTTTCAAATAGATTGGAACTTACATCAATTTAAACTTGACCAAACATGAAAAAAGTTATCTTTGAGAAAAATGAGTTCAAAGTTACGTATTCAGATAACTTTGTACCAAAGCTTAATATTGATTCGAAAAAAAAAAATTGTTGTACTTAACGTAGAAATTTAATTTTTGTTTCGCTTGATTAAAAATAAATGAATTATATTTCAAAGCAATAAAATATTATTGGATATTTTTGATGACAATGTATCCTATACCCTTTAAATGTTTTCAAATGGCTTATGAATAAATAGATTTCCATATAAAGAAAATCTAAAAAAAAAACTCGTTAAGTGAGAACCTATTTTTATGTTTAAATATCCATATCCAATATAGAATACAAAGCCAGTTTTTCATACTAAGTAAACTTCAGAAACTGAGATCTCAAGCTTTGTTAAGTCAAAAGAAATTTCTTAGAAAGCAGATAAGAAATTTGCCCTTCTATTATTATATCACTGAATATTTTTTTTTACATCTTATGACCATTAATTATGTCCAACAGTCTTCTTTTCATGCGAGAGACCTAAATTTGTAACAGCTTCACCATCAACTCTGATTTTGAAAATGAGTGTTGGGAGAGGGTAGTTTTCTTTTTACGACAATTTCCTTTCTCTGGATAAAAGAGATGCTCGGAATTTTATATGCTATAAAGGAGCGTTTACACATGGCCACTTTTAGTTGCTAACAAGCTCTACCGAGAGCTTCTGGCTATTATGTTTTTGATGGTAATGGCTCTGTCTTTGTTTCTTATCGAAGTAGACCATAAAAATCGCAATTTACTCCCGCTCCCAATGCAATCCGAGTGAAAGATTGAAGCGTTAGATTATGGTTCATATACAAAAAAGAAAAGCTCCAGGTTTGGGCATACAGCTAAAATAACAATTGGAGAGTAGACTGCGACATTTTTTCATCCTTTTGAGCAAGAGTAGAAAATATAGTCATTTCGCATGGTCTTTGGTACAAGATGAAGTACAAGTCTTAATTTGAAAACCACGTTTCTGGCTTTCAAAAATACGTTAATGTTACACATTTAATGTTTTACCATACTTGATTTCTTAGTTACAAGAAAAAGAACAAAATACTTATTAAATAATCAAATAATCAAGACCGCCGCAAAAGAAAAGGTAGAATGTTTTCTCAACCTGGTGTTCTGAACATTATTAATATGCTAGTGTTCTGAACAGTATTAATATGCTTGTGTTCTGAACAGTATTAATATGCTTGTGTTCTGAACAGTATTAATATGCTTGTGTTCTGAGCAGTATTAATATGCTTGTGTTCTGAGCAGTATTAATATGCTTGTGTTCTGAACAGTATTAATATGCTTGTGTTCTGAACAGTATTAATATGCTTGTGTTCCGAAGAGTATTAATATGCTTGTGTTCTGAACAGTATTAATTCCATTCATCCGCGATGGGAGTAATCTCTCCATTTATTACTTTAGCTTAGTGGGTTTGGTCGATCTTTTCGGGGTAAGACTATATTGAATATTCCGGTTTATATCAGAGTTGAATGTATGCACTACATAAAGGTAAAATACGTAGGGTGACTTCCTTGACTACCCGATAGTTTGTGCGTGTAAACCACATAGAAAAAACATCACGAGACGATTTATACAGAACAAATGCATCATAAGTCGAGGGGGGTTCTCACCGAGCATCCTGACGACGGTCCTCCTGGACCTCGCCTTGGACCCCTCCCCATGCAGATGGTCCCTGGACTTCCTGAGTGCGTGGGCGATGAGCGCGTAGAGGGCGGCGATGAGCGAGAGGGGCAGCACGAAGAAGAGGAGCGTGGAGAGCAGCATCAGCACCTCCCAGTGGCGGTCGGGCTTGTTGAAGGGGAAGCCGCACCAACGGCTCTCGGACAAGGGCTCCCCGCTCGGAGACAACAGGTGGTTCACCTGGACGACCCACATAAAGGGAGAGGGTGTTAAGGAGAGTGACATGGATATGAGATTCTTTTCGAACTTTGTTTAACTTCATGTGGTTTTATACCTTAACAACATATCTAATAAATAATATTACAATATAATTTTTTTCAAAGAAACAAACGGACAAACCGGCAGATCGACAAACAAACAGGAAGACAGACAAACAAACAAACGGGAAGACAGACAAGCAAGCAAACAAACAAACAAACAAACAAACAGGAAGACAGTCAAACAAACAGGAAGACAGACAAGCAAACAGGCAGACAAACAAACAAACAACCAAACGAACAAACAAACACACAAACAGGAATACAGACAGATAAACAAACGGGAAGACAAACAAGCAAGCAAACAAACAGTAAGACAGACAAACAAACGAACAAACAGGAAGACAGACAGACAAACAAACAAACAAACCGAGAGACAAACAAACAAACAAACAAACCAAGAGACAAACAAACAAACAAACAAACCGAGAGACAGACAAATAAATAAACAAATAAAACAAACATTATTTTTATATAGATTATTTTTAAATACTTAGTAACGAATATTAATACGCCAAATGATACATCTAAACCAGCATCATCCACGCCTCAATCGCGCAATCGGATAACACCTCACGCGTGATGTATATTGTTGGCCGCTGTGACATCACATTGTTTACAGGTTTTAGATAAGTCCATTGGTTAATTCGTCCAAACTCGTTTGCTAATTCGTTGGAACCAGCTTAAAAGGACGTTACTCATCCGCCAATTAATCGGTGCCAGACTATACCAAACTTTGGTGTTTTTGTCTTAGCCGGGGAATTAGTTTTAAATTCCACCTGAGGGTTATAAAACTACATTTTCTTTTTTTTAAACAATATTTACAATGTTTTTTCTTTTAGTAAAGAATACCAATACTAAGCTACTACTATACTACTAAAGAATACCAGCTTTTCAATTAAATACTTAATTAGAAACACAAAGTAAATCTTTTATTTTAAGGAAAAGTAATACAAAATAGCTTAGAAAACTATTCCGTTTAATCGATGCTGGTTCATTGCGCTTTTTCTTAGAGCGGGATACATACTTGTTGTTATAAAAATTTCCACTGTATAATAAACATATTTATTAATTAATATTACTTTGTAATTACTAATTAGTATAAATAAATATTATATTGTTATCGTTATTACGTAAGTATGGCAAGTTTTAATTCAATATAACTTTTCGAAGACGATTAATATTTGATAGCAATATTTGAAGCATCAACAATAGGCAGAGTGAGTTAAATAAAAGCGTATAATAATAATTAAATATTAGTCAATTAAAACAACATTATATTCAACATATCTTTAAAAATCATTAAAAAGAAGAAATATTTGTTACTTTTTAGTGCATTTAAAGAAAAGCGTGAGATATCTGTTTGTATACGAGTTTCAATGTTTAAACTGGATTTTTTTAAACCTTTCAGGAAATTTAGATGAAAAATCCAAAGCAATTTAAAAAAGGTTTTAGCTATTAAAAAAACTAATTTTTATGATAAGCAACTTTAAGTTCATTGTATTTATATTACATTATACCACACACGATTTTGTGGCCCTTACTTATAAAAAAAACAGCAAAATCTATCAAGCTTAGGGAGTGGGCCTCTAGTTTTCATAATTGATAAATTATTGAAAATGTTTGTTCATTTTCAATTTATTATTCTCTTCTTCCCCATTGAAAATGTTTGTTTATTTTCAATGGGGAAGAAGAGAATAATAATACACTGCGATAAAAAGTTTAGGTGAAGTATGAGTTTTGTGTAACTTTAATTTTACTAAAAAATCTACTAAAGGGTTAAACTCTAAACTCTGATGGGTGTAGACTATCTTGTAAGATCCGTTACCGGCATAAGCGTTAATCATTCATCCTGGCTGGATGTATTTGGCATCAGCAAATCAATGCGACATCTCCGATACACGATAAACAAAGTTGGCAGACAATGGTTTTCAGACATCGCCATCGAACTTGTCCAAACTTTTGAAAATAGACCAACCACCGCGTCTAGCATAAATCGATGAAAATTTTATCGATTTCCTGTTAATGTTCACTCTTTTTAGGGAAATTATTCAGGGTAGTGATTTTGAAGGAGAAAAATTCCCGATGATTCTGAACAAAAACTAGACACATACATTTAATGAAACAATATGGTTTTAACTGTGTTAGAAAACGCATATCATTTCCTTAAAACACTCAAACGCATATTCGATATCTTCAGGCAGTTTTCAGATTGGGATCATCTGCAGCTATGGAGAGCTGATTGAACAATGAACAACTCCCACCCATTGAACAACGAATAGGGACTTTCGATCGTTAGTCTGAATGCAATAATTTGACCCCATGTAAAGTTAACTGTTCTGTAGAAGTCTCGTAATGTTCCGTGTAAAGGGAACATATGATAGCTTTTACACTAGAGACTATGAGCCGATGAAAGAGACTCGAAACAGTGTACTTAAAACTGTATCAAATAGGAGCGTTCACAAGTTGGATCCTCACGTTTTTACTATTCAAAGGAACATGGCTTATTCAGGTTTACAATTCCACGTGTGAACTAATTGACACTGAATGTCTAAATAGTAGTCGCTAATGAGACACAGGAGGTTACATCTATAACTGGACGTATGCAGAGCCAGATTTAAAGTTAGTGGGCTTCTAAACCGAATATGTTGTGCGCCCCCCCCCCCCCCCTCAACTAAATAGGGGGAACGATTTTTTTTTTGACAATATAAAATCTAGAACTGCAAATGAAATCATTTTTAAGGGTACAAACGAAAGTGGAATAAACTAAATTTCCAATAATATCTTGCAAAATTTCAGTGGTTTCAAGGAATCTCAAGGTGCAATGGTATTCTGAAATGTATATGAATATGATACAAAAAATCTTGCACTCGTCTTTGTCTCAAGTGGCTATAAGCAAAATAAAAATGTTTAAAAAAATATTAACAATTGATTTCCAAAAAAAAAGTACAACAATGTCATTGTTATTATCGCAAATTAAAAATATTTTTAAAAAGTACATAAAAATATTAGGATATATTTACATTGTGTAAATCTGTTAAGAAAAATAGAATTTGTCTTCATCATAAAAGGATTGTAGTATACAATTTTCATTAGGATTTATGTTATTATTATTTATTTAGTAATTTTTAACCTAAGTTGACTTTTTTTTTGTAAGTGGTGCAGGCCCATTTGTGGTGCGGGCATCTAGGCTACAGCGTATGAAGCCTATACCTAAATCCGGCTCTAGGCGTATGTCTATGGACTAAAATGTCTTTGTTTATTTGTTTACTATAAAGTTATAGATGAGCAATTCGTAACTCATAAAAACATTTTCTTTCATATAATGTAAAAAAAACTTAATGTGAATTTGTTTGTTTAATTAAGGCATTTATAGGTAAATTTATGTTAGGGAATGGGACTACGTGACTACTATGAGCATAAAAGGAAGAGGGGTAATATACATACATTTTGAAGAAAACCGATATGATTAAAAGATGCTGGTAAGAAAACCTGACTGCCAATTTAAAGAAAAAAAGCCCATCTATGAACACTTCAAAGTCACATATTTTTCTTTATTTCAAGACCACTCAAAAATTCAAGATTTCTTTGCCAACAACATCCACCAATAGTTCCACCTCACAGTTTCATTACCTTCGTGAAGAACGCGTAGGGCAGGGCGCAGAGGGCGGCTGCCACCCAGATCACGACGATGTTCCTCACCGCCCTGGACAGCGTGGAGCGGCGAGTGGCGTGCAGGGGCGTGCAGATGGCGACGTACCTCTCCGCCGAGAAGGTCACGATGGTGAGAATGGAGGCGTACGCAGTGGCCTCCGGGATCATCCCTCGCAGCCAGCACAGCACGGGACCCAGCTGCCATGGGTACTGGTGCCACAGGGTGTACAGCTCGGTGGGCATGGCTAAAAAACAGAAACAGGCCACTTTTATTGATGAGGTAGATATCTTGTACAACACTTATACAATCATACAATAGGATATTTAAACCTTTATAAATTATTTTGCCAAAATTGGAAATACAATACTATTTATGGAGAAAATACTTATTTCTGTACCTCAGAGCCGAGACGAGCCTAGGTCCGAATTTCGCGATTTTTGTTTCATTACAGGTTACGTCTTAAAAGTCTATTATAAGAATATGCACATCAAGAATATTTTGAAAAAGAAAGCATATACATTTTATTTTTAAGGTATTATCCATTTTTTCAAAATTAATTTATATTAATTTTTGACGTGAATACTTCTATAAAATCGGTATAGTGTACCTTTCCGCACGGAGAAGTATTTTAAAAACGACATCTGACTAATCCTTATAACTACGTGGTTTCATCCTACGAGGATAAATGATATTCCATCGTGTATAGGAGAGTAAGACGTACGTTTCGAATAGGCATATTATTAATTAACCCATTCACCCCTTTGACATTTGTATCGTGTGTGTGTGAGGGGGGGGGGGGGGGGAGATGTTACACCAACACAGCACATGAATTAGCGTAAGTGATCGGAAAGCATGCTTATGTACCTGTCACGTTTCAACTTCTTTGTCTGTAGCTTTATCAGGGGTCCCATATCATGCCAACTACTCACGCCCCTTACCATGATAGAAAATCCAATAGCTTGAATAATCCCCTTTTGACTTACGGGGTCCATGACATTATGGGAGTTTCTCGTTTCTCCATTCCCGTACACGTCCATCAGATCAATATAACTAAAAACGCGACTCGTCAGACCAGGAGACGCGAATTGTCAGACTAGTCAACAGTCCAAAGGCGATGCTGATGAGCAAAGGCGAAGTACTTAGTTTCCTGCCTTGCAGTCATCACAGGTACTCGAGTGAGCTTTCTGCACCGAAACCCCACATCGAGGAGGGATTTTTGTACAGTTCGCACGCTGACACTTATTCACACTCCAACATTGAAATCTGTAGCGATTCGAGACTCTCGTTTCAAGTCGATCTAGTGAAACGACTCTTGTCCGCCGTCGATTGTTCCGTTCCTTCAGGGTGTTTTATACCCGCACTGCATTTGATTGTTTCTGGATTCCTTGCACTTACAATACACTCTAGCGATGGTTGCGCGAAAATACATGAGAAGAGCATATAAAAAACATATATATAGTGTAAAACGGTGTAAAACGAAATCTATCACCTCGTATCGTTCTGGAATTGTGGACAACCCTGCAAGAATCATGATGTAAATTGCCTGTAGGATATCTTCACGCATTAGTGGAGTTCATGCATACCACGTCGCGTTTCAGCAGCTCTGTGACTCGAGGTGGACTTATACGATATCAGGTAGATGCACCAGTTTTTTAGTCTTTTTAGTGTGTGTCGTCATTTAATAAATTGTAGCCCAACTGAAAGAATGCTCAAAGCATTTGTTTCTATATAGATTGTGTCACAGTTTAAAAATGGAAAAATGTTTTGTCATTTTAATGTAGATACCCGATTATATACGATGCCTAAGATTAATTGCCAATATACAAAAAACAACCCACACACCCATCCTAACTGCTGAATGTGACCAAATGTACAATATTATCTTCCAAACCAATAAAATCTAAATAGATTCGGATAGAAAAAGATTATTTGTTATAAATTCAGTAAGGCTTTGAATAAAAGATACGAGGAAGCTAGTCCTAGGGGCAATTAAAGTGAATCTTAGTAAGCCGGAAAGACTATTGGCAAAGTTCCCGATTTTTTTTTGATTTTAACAACTGTCAAATCTGGAGTAAAGTTTAAGTATCGATTACTTTATGAAATATCTTATGTTGTTATTTGCAGTAAAAACTTCACTAAAAAAATTATAGAGTCAAACTTTTTATATGATTTATAAAGTTTTTATGTGGTGTATAATTGATAGACCACTCTAGAGATAGTTTTTGATCTTCTTTTTAGAAAATTTATAAAAATGATTTCGTTACAGAAAATATAAAAATTAAATGCATCTTAAGTTCTATCGAAAAAAAAATATGTAATCACAAAATTGGAAGCATAATTTGAAGTGAGCCTGTGAATCTGGAAGAATGAATCCTATGAGGTTGGTTTTTTATAAGCTTTTTCGCGGAAGACCGTGGTTTGACTTCTCTTATTTCTCGAACCTAATTGGAACAGATTCAATTATCCAAGGAAAATTGACTTTCATTCCCTACAGGAAACAAATCCATTCCACGCAATTTCATCTGCGTGAGGGCAAATTGCGCGATTGGGACAATGTTGTTGTTTCTGTGGATTACTTGCTTTTCTTGAAATCTGTTTTTCCTTAGACACACATAAAACAAATTAGCGTCATTCCTGTGTAAACTGAGTGTAGCAATATCCCGACAATCCCACCTAAAGCACAGGGCTATTGATAACTGCGGTCATTAAATTAATTACTGCTTAGACTATTATATCTGTTTAAGAAAATAATATACCAGTTGTAGTAATGAGGACAATTTCGGCAAGATCGTTACTGAGCTTTTGATCCACAACTAATAATAAAAGTGTCGCCCGTTTTTTTTTTCACAAAGCAACTCTTATTAACAATGAAAATACATTTTCATTTTCCTGTTGTTGTGCTTAATGTAAATTAATTTTGGGATTAATTTTAATGCACTTCACCACGTGGCGTGAGGATTAATGTTAAAATCGAATATTCAAAAAAGGGAAAGAAATACTGTTGGTCAATTTTTAATTTTTAACAGGTTTTCAAAAGAGTTTTTTTCGGATATTTTAGGATTTGGATCAAACTTATTACGGAGAATACAGTGTTTTTAGGTGATGTTACCATTGATGGGAAAGGTTGTGTTTAATTACGTAAGAGAATAAAAATTTTATATATTTATAAACTACCTTTTATTATTTGCTTTTTAAATTTTTTTTTTTAGTATATTAGTAACGCTGTATAGGAAAAAAAAATCGACGTACATTTCAGGCAAATTGAGTGAACATTTTAGAGTAATCCACACTATGTTGAATTGGTAGATTTTTATGTTGGAAATGAAATCGTAGAAAATGCCTTAGAAGTCACAAAGAGTAATAAAAAAAATCGTGTGATGTTCCAATTAATATTTTGCAAAATTTTATTAAAATTATTTAATTTGAGTTTACGTATTTTTTTTAATGTATTTAACACGTCCACTATCGGTGTTTAAAGGATGCAAGTCGACTATTGCCTTTTACGTGTTATTTTAAAAGAACGCGTCACACGGCTATGTTTGGCCGACATCGAACTTGTTAAAAATTTAATATCATGAGAACATGTACTTTAAAAAAAATTAATGTCCAATACCCATTGTAGTTGAAGTTGAATAAATGAAGTAAAAATGTCAAAATACAAAAAAAAAAATTGCACCCTTTGAAAATGAATGAAGTTTAGGCGAAGGCCTATTTAAGGAAAACAAACAAAAATAAAATAAAATCCGATAACCCCCGACCAAATAAAAACAATTCCTTTTAAAAAAACATCTTTTTCAGCAACTTGGAATATTCTTTTTCGCGTTTTACAACAGCATAACAATTTGGACTCTTCAACTTCAAAAAACACTTTTGCCAGTACGTGCGCCAACTATATCCATTGTACTGATAGGGACAGCACAAAAGTTCAAACAACCACTCTTATGCATGAGGGTTGGAGGAGAGAGAGGACGTGGAAGGCAGCGAAATCAGTGGCGTGGGCCGGTCGCACTCCCCCACCCCCTGCCGCTACGCCACTGAGTGAAATGGAAGAGGAATGGCAGAACGATTTGGGGTTCCCTCTATGCTCCCCCGATCAATGAGAAGAGAGGAAAGTAGGGCGTCTAACCCACTCCCCCCCTTTCCGCCCGGTGGCGCCCTTCAGATGCAGAAATAACGCATTAGGGGCGGCCTTCTTTTCATGGGAATCCCGTCTCTTGCTTTTTCCTATTTCATGCTCTGGGGAACTCTTTTTTTACTATGTGAACATCCAAATTACCAAAACATGGTAGTCTCGTTATCTTTTTTTCATACTCGCCACTTATTGGGGATGTACCCACTAAAGCTGATATCTAATTATCTTCCACGACTGATCCGCTATTGTTGTGTGCCCCATTGTCGGTATTTTTTCCTAATTGATTTTTAACTAGATTGAATATTTTATTAAAAAAAATATTATAATTTTTATATAAATATTATTTAATATATATAATATAAAAAATATTATTTAATATATATAATATAAAAAATATTATTTAATATATATATAATATAAAAAATATCATTTAATATATATAATATAAAAAATATTATTTAATATATATAATATAAAAAATATTATTTAATATATATAATATAAAAAGTATTATTTATAATTTTCATTTATAATTAAAATTGATTAGAATGCTAAACTTCATTTATATGTAATGGAAATATTGTTTTCGGATTTTCGGATTACATATCTACATCCAGAAACGAAAATGGGTACAAGTTTCTCACTTTAAAACCTCGCATTGTTCTTCTTGTTATTATTTGGTCTTGGGGAGTGTTCATTTGTTACGTCACACTATTGTGTCATTCTTTTGCACCACCTTCTTCTTTATGTCAACCTCACATTCATTTACCCCTCCCCCTCTCCGCAAGTTACGTCATGATACATTTTTGCACTGTTAAAAATAGAAAACAGTTCTAAAAACTTCCACTTTTTGTATTTCATTAGATTAGATAATTGTAAAAGTGACTTGTGCCAATGTTTGTGTTGTGAAAAACAAAATCTAATTTTTCTCTTCAAGGTTTTTCTATGTCACTCAACCATTGAGTTTCCCCTCTCCCATGTCACGTCATACTTTCACATGATACACTTCATCAGTCCCAAAGTGTGAGTGGCGTAATATATGAACAGCCCCTTGGTCTAATTGGAACCCGTCTACTGACCGTCTCAACCTGTCTTTTTTCGATTTTCATGTCAAATTTTGTTATAATATTAACAGCGTACAAGGCAAATTATTTGCTTTCGATATGTATTGTGTGTTCAATGAATATCAATAACGGAAAGTTTTGCAATAATTCCTAAAAACTCTGTTTTTCGTATCTTGATTTTAAGGATGCTGACGAAATTATACATTGTTTACATATCTATGCCTGAGTGCGCAGACTTGTTAATTACATTTTTAAGGAATTTTGAGGTTAAGAGCTCATTTGAATCCTCAAACTAAAATGTACATAGTACTCACTCTCATTTTTGAGAATTCTGCGATCATCAAAGCTACTTTCAGGCGCGTAAAATTGGGGGAGAGGGGGGGGGGGAATGTAGGTCTCATGGCTCTACTAACTTTTAATAAAAGATATAAACTTTAGGAAGATTAAGCCAGTTTTTTAAAATATTGAGGGCCTCGGGCCTATGGATATAAGTTTAAACCTATCTAACTTTCATTATATTTGATAATCGTTTCGCATTGAATTATGTATTTTGACAAAACAAGAATTCTCAAGTTTTGAATGAAAGACATTCACTCAGATTATTTTTCGGTTCCTTTCCTGAGTCATCAGCTCATGTTTGGTTCTTATCCTTATTTTGAAATGATTCAAACGAGCCTTCTTGGTCTATTTGGATAGAGCGTTAGACTCTGGAGCGAGCGGTCCGGGAATCGAGTCAGTTCGTCGATATTGAATTATTACAATATTTAAAAACGTTTTCATTTTTGTCGAAATAAATTTCGTTAACAAAAAAAGCCAAAATAAAATTTCATCAGTTAGGCGAAATATTTAATCGGGGCATATAGGATGCGTCTGTTTTGTCGAAAAGGATAAAAGTTTCGTCCAATATGAGAATTAATTTTTAATAGTGTTCAATTGTGGTAGGTGTAAAACAATTATTTGAATTGACAAAGACCAGAGACCTCTGACGATTGTTTGTTTTCCATTCCATGTAATAAAACCACAAACTTTCAAATGTTTGTCCTGAAAAATTAGTGAATCGTCACTTGTTCCATATGTGCAGTAAGCCATTGATATTTGGTTTTAGGATGTTTAACATGTGAATACTTATATCCTATTGGTAGGTAAAGGGTTTGTATTACTTGAGCTTATGCGTTGTCGATTTTCGTCGGATCAATAAAATACGTGTAGAAGTTGTTGAAAATCAATGTGTGTAACTAAACTAGGAGGTTATTTCAATGAATATATGTAAAAGGTTTCTCACTGCGCAAAGAGACGTTATTTTATATTCTATACGTTATTTGGTATCGATACATACATTGAAATAAATTGTCACTCGCGAGATAATACACTGTAAAAAAAAAGTTACTTAAATATGAATACCTGAACCTACGCGTTTTACTTAGAGTGAAAGTAAAGTTTCTTTGAGTAAGTAAATAATTACCTTCGATATCACCCAGTAAGATTTCAGTATCAAAACAATAAAAAAGGGCGATTGCTGTTATTCACCCACACTTTCGAGTGAATAGGAGAAGCGCCCAAAGTTAAGTTTTTTTCCCCCTCAAAGTAAATTTTTAAAAAATTACAAAGAGGGCTTATAGTGCAGGTAGCCACCAAATTCTTAAGGTATTACTCATAATTTTAAGTGTACAAGGAGATTGATTAATATGGCTGTGAAGTTCAAAACTGCTTCTCTTCACCCGATTCCACTGTATTCGTATGATTACTAATAAGCGGTTGCTCGTTAAGAAGTAAAACCCCCAATAAATATATTGAGTGCACAATTCTTCCGTCATATGAAAGAAGACCCAACTCCAAAAGAGCAAACTCTTACAGGAAACAAGAAAAATCAAATTTATTCATTGCATACAAGTTTTTATCTTTAAAAGGCTTTTATTACCTAAAAGTACACTGTTCAAAATAGGTACTCGAAAATAAGTAAAATATACTTATTTTTGAGTACGTTGCTTATCATAGCTCTAAATACCAAAGTTTTAATTTTGAAAAAGACGTGTACTCAAAAATGTGTAGATGCTTGCCTACATAGGCTGTCTTTTTAAATCAGTTTCAATAAATATCGACAATTACAATCAAGTATTACCGGGAATCGAGCACAGCAGTCCAATGCCTCATCCATCAAACTACCAGGGCGACATTAGGAAGTTATAAATAGAAGAAATGTTAAAAAAAGGTGTATCAAAAGAATGGGAAGGAAAAGGACGTATAATTGAGTTGTAATAATTCAGCTTTTATTTAAGCATTACACATCAAATAGTGCAGAGAACCATCCTCTGAATTACTGTTTTAAGTTTGTCAGGTTTTATTAAGATCGCGTGAACAGAAGCTAAGATTAGCAATATTAAATAACTTTGTTCCTTTTTGAGAAAGTACGGTTACTTAAATTTGAGTAAATAATCGCTGGTTTACAATACAATTATACTGAAAGAAAACCGAGTAGGTTAAGATGCTCGTTTTTAAGTACCTTTTTTAAAGTGTAGTTGTTTTCATATACAGAATTCTATTTTGGTGATAGTTATATTTTCTTTTGCCATGTTTACCATATTTTTTATACATACAATTCATCATGAATTTAGGGCTATTTTAGTATTTAGTTGTCATTTAGGTCTTTCTCTCTCTCTCTTTCTTCTATCCAAACCCCGCCTTGAACTAGAGCTAAGTCCAATATAAATTTCACTATAACTCCTATCATTTTTTAAAGACAAATCGAATAAGTTTAAAAAAATGAATTAAAAATAATAAAGTTGGAGCCTTTGAATTTATGACGGCAAAATTGTGGTTAGTGACAATTCATTAATGTATTGGGACATTCATTTGTAGGCTTATAACTTTATCATAAGAAATGAAAAATAACAATTGTCAGGGTTATACTGTCAATTAAAACAACTACTTTTCACATACTACAATTAAGTCATATAGATTACAATGTGAAGATTCAAATGAACTCGTAATATCAAACTCAAGTCAAGTGAATTTAACAAACGTGTCCTAAGGTATTGATATGTTCACTCCAAAAAGATCTTGTTTTCCCACAAAAGTTCTATTTTTGTATTTCTCCCAGATACGTTGCTTGTTTTTATTTTCTACATAACGCCTACTATCCTGTCGAAGGATTTGGCACGTGTTGTCGTTTCTCCCATTTTTCACTTTAACAGGATTTTAAGTACCGCATTGTTTGATAAAATGTTTTTGATGTACTTATATGTCAGGTTTTTCTATTTATAAAACATTCATTAGAATGAATTATGCGTTAAATTCTAATTTAAAGCATTATGCAGTTTACCAAAATTAGTAAAGCCTGCTTTAAAAAAATAGGGGGAAATAATACTATAAAATAGAGTAAGAAAAGGCCCGTATCAAGGTTAATAAACCTTTCCAATTAAATATTTTCAAAATTAATACTTAACTTGGCCCATAAAGTAATTTTATTAGTATAAATTCCTTATCTAAGTCAATAATCAGTTCTTGGCCACCATATCGTCGGCGTAAAAGTAAAGCAACGTATATTTAAACCAAAGATTTACCAATGGTAGTTGGGGACAAAATAAAAGCGATAAACTTCTAAATATGAAGGACGTTAGTGTTGCACTATAGATGAAAAAAAACATTGACCTTTGATTTGGTTTCCAACTACGAATACAAAAGGTAAATATTTGTTTTAAATATACGTGTTTTTACTTCTAAGCATACGATATAATGAATTAATAGGTCTATGCTTATTTAAAGTTATATTTTAAATAAACCAAAACTTGTTAAATTCGAATTTTTGAATACTTAATTTGTCCTTTAAGGTGAAACCTTGAACCTATATATGCGATACTACACATTAGAAGATATAATATGATATTTTATTAGTTTCTATGAAGCGCGGTTAAATAAATCCCTACGAAGAACGGGTGTTTGTGCTAGTCCTGATTAATTATGACATGACTTTCGCAGAGTATTTGGGCATGTAAAGTTTCAGATTAGTCACAAAAATATTTTCTTAAGAGAGGACAAGTAGTCGTCACCTGTTCCAATTAGCGATGCAGTCTCTTCTGTGCGTGTGTTTTGAGAATGTCACCGTTCATTTCGAGGTAGATTACCCACAATGCACCGGGGGGCAACTCGATGCTCGTCCACAAATAGACGGCATCCCTCCTCACGCGCGAAAGTATCGTCAGACATTTTTTTAATTTCTTCTCCCCTCCTCCTCCTCCGAGGAGCAAAACAGGACGCATTGTGAGGAGACGGAGGATCGCTGCCAACCTCCAAAGTACACGAACGTAATGATGGAGAAGAGAACCACCCAAGTAACAGACGATTAGAGGAAAGACCACTGATCTCTAACTGCAACTTCTGGATTGGGCAAGGCATTTTGTTGACTTGAAGCCAATTGCAGGTGTAACAACTTAACCCTTATTTCATCGCTACCGTAATATTTTGTACAATTTCCATGTTAAAATAAGCCGACATGTATTGCTTTTGGCTGAGTTTTTTTTTATTATTTATTTTCTTTTGAAACCAATCTGCTATAGAAAAATAGAAAGTCATTTGCGAGTCAAAGTCGAAGTAGTTAAAAGCAAGCCCAAAAACTATTTGTTTGGCAATGTAAAAATTTATTATATAAGAAGAAAATATAATATTTATATACATTTAATATTTCTACAATGCTATGGTATTAAAAAGCACCACTAAATCACTTAAAAAAATTGGGGTTCGGTATGGCTGCTTTTACATTGGCTTCAACGCGCCCATAGATGAAACAAGTTTTGTGCCTTCCAGGAGTTACATTTAGAGTTCAGTGGGAAAGACTTCCGTTATCTCTCTATAACAAATGACAAGATTACATCCTAAGTTATGAATAAAATGCCTGCTACTTATCTGAGGCCCTAGGTCAAGTGTGCGTAAAAACTAAAAATATATATTATAATATTATGCACCGCTTGGAGAAGATATACAATGGTCGAAAAATGACCAAGTTCGGAGAACTTATGTTTGGAAGTTTGCGAGATGAAACCCCGTAAACTGAAAATATTTTTCGTCCATAGACGATTGTTGCTTGTTTGTTTTGACCTCTTTAATTTTGGTTAGATACGAGCTGCCATCAATAACCTCAAATCATATTATTACAAGAAATTTGTTTGAAAGTCTTGCTATTAGATTATAAAATATTGAAGTGCTTGGTTGTTAAATGTGGTAGAATATAACGCTTTTAAAATAAAAAATAAAATAATAATGAGATATATAATTCAAATATGTCCATTAAAAATCCACAAGAAGTGGAAAGAAGTAGTTATTTTTTTTTACTCAGAAGTTTAAAAAAGTTTTATGAAAAACTTTTTTTAATATTCAACAGTAACAGAATATTCAATAACAACGGAGTTTAAAATGTTTTTATTTAAAAATTACAGCTGGTTTGTAATTTTCTATTTCAGATATGTACGAAATGTTCTTCACTTAGTTTTAACTAAGGACGTTTAAAACTAAGTGAAGAACTTTTACAATTTGGTGTTCAGAGTATACATTGTAAAAATGTTCTAGTTTCTGTCATCCTATATGAATGCATGGTAATAAAAGTATTGTTTTTTTAGCCAACATTTCGATTTTTGTGCACGCTAATTATATTACAAGTTTATTACTAATTACAAAAGTTACACGCTAACTACAAGTACATGCAAATTAGTTCAAAAAGATTTCTTCGTATTAAACTATTTAATTAATTTAGACCAGTTAATGAGAACCGTGATAGTAAGGGCGATGCCAAATTCGGACAATGAAAAGGGGGACTAACATTGCTCGGATTTTTTATCTTTGTTATTATTTGAAAACGGTAGGCAGATGTACAATCATCATTGGACATTGGACAAGTTCGTTCTTTTAGTTCCTGCACGCGTTGAATCCCAGTGAGTCGCGATTGTTGAAGATAGTTTTTGGCTTTATACATTTTCTATCGCTTTGTTCCACCGCCAAAGAGGGAAGGTGATCCCAAGATTCATCTGAAACGGTTCCAACTGCGCAGGTGTGCCGTCCCTAAATGACACTCGCACATCATTTCCCGCGTAAAAAGTCAGCGGAAGAAAGAAGGAAAAAAATCGGAGAAGAATCTACTGTGGTAAATGACGTCAGAATCTCACGCGACCTGATGAAGAGTCACATAAGAACGTGTGGAGCATTTTGATACGTCATTTTTCTAAGAAAAGATGTAACGTATTTTATTACAATAAGAATATTGATTTTTATTTTTATTAAATGAAAACTGTTTTATTTATTATTTTTCCTTTTTAAGTAAATGTACAATTATAAAATGAAGACAAATGTAGGATTTGCTTTTTCATCAGTTCGATATTAAGAAAGATGAAAAAGATCTATTATCAACGGATAATAGATCTTTTCCTCTAGCTCTAGTTCCTTTTATTTTTAGGCTCATCATTATCTATAAGGGCATCCGTGGCCGCGTGGATTAAGGCGTCAGCTGGGAATCCAAAGGGTTCACCGGTTCGAAACTTTGCGCGGACTAGACTAAAGAATAGTAAAAAGTAGTGATATTGCGATCGGAGGGTTGCCAACTTCGATACCAAAATACTAAAATGTCGTCCAGAACATCCAAAAAAAATTAACGGCGTGTATACGGAACTGGTGCACGATAAATCTGATCGGGGTCCAAAGTCCCGACGTCTATTGAAGGCGTTGGGTGCCAGCTCAGGTGTTGTCCTCGTCATTTGACCATGGTTAAAAAATACGAGGCATCGTTCCCGGGTATTTCCTTCCAGATAGGCCCCAAACCGTCACCAATAGCCCACTGTGCAGCTCTAGTGCGACGTTAATTAACCAAACCAAACCAAACCATCATTATCTATACAATATATATAAAAAAGTTGCTGTTGTCTAAACTATAGTTATATTGCGATTTATAATTTTTATTACATACCCCTATTCTATATTTACAAAGCAGCGATCTTAGTTGACTGGTTAACTTAACACCCACAACACCTACACAGTGAGCTATTGGCACTGATTCTGGATCTTCCAGAATGAAAGATTCGGAAATTCGGGCTCGTAGTTTAGATTTGGTTAAATAACAGTGTACTAATGGCGACGGTTCGGGCCTATCTCGAAGGAAAGACCCTGGAACTGGCTGGTAGTTTAGAATATATGAATATAACAATATTTGAGCTAGTAACCCACTCTCCAAATTTTCACACCAAAACTAACGTAAAGACATTTAGACCATGTCAGATTTAACATTGCCAAACGCGCTACGAGTAAATGCCGACGAGCGTTGAATTTGCTACCTTCCAATTACGAGATCAGCACTTTTCCCACCGGGCCATAGAGCCCCCGTTTATTGTAACTACAGACTTTCAGTAACAGTGTACAGTCCATATCTAATAATAGCTATTGAATAAACGAAATATTTGATAAACTTAAATTAATGTTTACATCAGTCAGAAGCAGATTGATACCTATAATGGATAACCAAAGGTATTTAACCTTTTATATGTCCGTGGAATACTTATACAAAAGTTAAACAAAAACGCATACAACCATTTTAAGCATTAAATAATTTGATATGTACGATATTTAAATACCTTCTACATAGAAAAGGGGAAGGTTTGGAATCGTGGATCATTTGATATGCTACTAGTCAAAAGATTATGTTTGTACATAGGGGTTGTCAAGTTTGGTTTTGTCAATTAACGTCACACTAGAGCTGAACCCTTTGATTCCCAGCTTACGCCTTTATCCACTCGGCCACGGAGGCCCTGGGGGTTGTCAAAGCATTTGTATTAGCTAAATTGAGAAAATGCTGCAGGCCAAATGGAATACGAGACCTCGATTTAGTAAATCATTGAAAGATATATAATTGCAGAACACAAAATGGCTGTTTAGGGATCTTTTTATTGACTTTACACAATCCCCCTTTCCTCTCAGCGTTCCCTGCGGGTTGTAACACCACTGAGCAGGCATCCTAGAGTTAGACAAGGTCCCTGAGTCGTAAAATCGGAACCGCAGGAATATTCAACGAGGTTGTTTGTGATTGGCGGAGGAACTTTCATCCTTCCGGTATTTCTGCCCTTTTGGGACGAGGACGGGGAAATCGATAGGGCAAAGGCACAATCGATTGCATCTCCTACACATCCCACCAATTGCCCCAAGGATGATTTCTAAATTCCTCTAAAAAAAAAAAAAGTTTTAGAGTGGCACCGCCCACCAGTCTTTTTATTCTTTTGTCAGCGGTTCTTTTCAAACTCTTTTTGACTGCGGGAGATAATCTTTTAATAAGTTTGCATTCCCTTTGGTCGTTAAGTAGCACAAGTGGGGGGGGGGGGGCACTGTTTAAAGATCGATATCTCGAATGGATCGCATAATCAGATAATTATTTTTCAAATAGAGTAATTGATGCATGGACAGAGCCATCCCTAAATATTATGATTGTGTGTGTGGGGGGGGGGGGGGGGGGGAGGCTTAACTTTTTTTTGAGACAAATTACCAACTTTTTTAATATTCTTTTTACAGTACGGTAAATTACCAGTTTTCCTCACTCTTGGATGGGTTTGGTTTGGTTTTGTTAAATAACGTCGCACTAGAGCTGCACAGTGAGCTATTGGCGACGGTTCGGGGTCAATCTCGAAGAAAAGACCCGGGAACACATACACATTCACACACACACACATTCATACATGCACCTCGTTATTTTAGAATCATGGTCAGATGACGGGGAAACACCTGAACTGGCACCCAACGCCTTCAATAGACGTCGGGACTTTGGACCCCGATCAGATGTATCGTGCACCAGTCCCGTATACACGCCAGTATAATTTGTTGGATATTCTGGATGACTTTATAGTATTTTTGTAGCGAAGCTGGCAACCCTCCGATCGCAAGATCACTATTTTTTTACTTTTCTATGTCAAGTCCATTTCACGGATTCGAACCACCAAAACTCTGATTAGTAGCTGAACGCCTTACCAACTGAGCAACTGGGGCTCCACTCTTGGATGGGAAAAAATAATTTTGGACGTGAAATTTCCAACTTGACTAGAAGTAAAATTTCGCAGTTTTTAACAAGGGTTTATCTAGGCTCGTTATCACATTCAATGATATAAACGTACATTCATTGATAATATAGCTCATCTCTATTACATTCAATGATTAAAACCACATTCCATGAATGATCTGATCATTCATGGAATGTGCTATTATATTCAATGAATCAGGATGCTTGGTTGTGTCGCCCTCGGTGAGTTACTCCCCAATATTTTTCATGTCCATGTAAGTCGTAAGAATGTTGGTAAATTCCTGTTGCAAGGCAAAATCCCAAACAAAGTTGGCGAAATTGTGAAACATTTGATTTTTTAAAAAGTGAAACTTCTTAGTTCCATTTTTAAAAAAAAAGCCAAATGTTTGCCAACTAGGTTTGTGATTTTGCCAAACCTACAGGAATTTACCAACATTGGGGGGAGGGGGGGAACCTCCTCCCGTAGCTAGGGCCCAGTGAATGGAAATGGGATTTCAATTTAAAAAAAATCAGGAATGATAGTATCTACACAAACAAAATATGTTTATGTTGTTGAAAATATTAATCGAAGCGCACTTTTTAGTCCTTTACTTTGGTGGCAAAAAAGGAATTGAAAATCGGACAGGCGCTTTTGGTTAATACGGCTTTGTAAAGTGTATGTAGTGCATTGAAAAATTTGTAAAAATTAATTAAAAAACAGATTTTGCGAAAATGTGGATCTATTTGGATATGAAACTAGAGAGCACATATGTAACAGTCATTTCAAAATCAATCGACTGTAACACGTTCTTTATGATGCATATAAACTTGCTTTACGGACAACACGTCAAATTTTATTACCAAAGCCGAGAGGAAAGTATTATTTATTTATGATTCTTTTATTCAACCAGTAGATCAGTTCCCGCTTTAGAGAGTTATCTACTCGAAGTAATTTCATATCGGATTTTTTTTATATATATTTACCTACAAATGTCAATATTCTATTTAGTTTAGGTATTGTAGTTATTTGGATAACAAAATGGTGGAATATCAAAAAAAAAAATTTGCCAACCGGTGGTCGGTGAGAGTGTCTTAAATGATCCGTTGGGGCACTTTTGTCAAATATAGATGTTCTCTTTTCTAAAAATATCCGGCATTGTTTGGGAATGTCTTTTTTATGCCAAAACAATCTTAGGAGGGAATAACAACTTTTCTTATATAGAATAAATGAAATGTGTGCATTGGTACCACCTGATTTTTATACGTTGTCAATCCTATTATTTGAAATATTATCATTATTATTTTAAATTAAATAAATACACGATTTAATTGATTTCAAAAGTTACTTATTATTTAATTAGAGAGAAAATAATTAGATTAAATAGATAATTTGTTTCATTTATAAATTTATTGAAACAATAATATTTAAGATCTGAATTAAATTTATACCAGCATTCCCGTGTGATAATGATCGCATGAACGCTACTAAAAATCTCTACTATCGTGCAGGGGAGAGTTGCTTAAGGCCGGGTAGGGGGGTGAAACCGGGTGGGGTACTTTGCTTCTAGAGTCCTTGTTCTTCCTCTGTAGCAAACAGATTGTGAACTACACTCTAACTAGCCAAGAATAAGGATTGATCATCATATTGTCATGTTGTTGTTGAATTCATGGCGTCTACGATATAAACTCTTTAGCGTTCTTTTGATTTTAAACTGTCCTTATTTAAAAGTCATTACAATTATAAAAACTCTCTAATGTCCAGCTTATCATATGTTTATTAAGGACTTATACCCTAACAATCAATAAGGAATTGAGTACAATAATAGCGTGGTTCTGTTGTATTTTTTTTAACATTTCCACTCGGGGTAAGAGAGGGTAGGTTTGTTATACCAGAAGCAAGCTATGTTCCAGAAGAGAACACACCCCCAAGCAGAAAGTTTTGTCTTAAATTGGATCCCCAGTTGCTCAGTGGATAAAGGTTGTCAGCTTTGCTACAAAAATACTAGAAAGTCGTCCAGAACATCCAACAAATTATACTGGCGTGTATACGGGACTGGTACACGATAAATCTGATCAGTGTCCAATGTCCTGCCGACTAGTGAGGTTGCGTCGGGTGCTAGCTCAGGTGTTGTCCTCGTCATCTGACCATGGTTCAAAAATACGAGGTATCGTTCCCGGGTCTTTCCTTCGATATAGGCCCCAAACCGTCACCAATAACCCACTGTGCAGCTCTAGTGCGACGTAAATTAAACAAACCAAACCAAACAATCGTCTTAAATTGCCATCTAAAATAAAAATTTCTGCCTCTTTTTCACTGAAAATCTAGTTTTTCTAATTTCCCATAAGGTTAACATGTGAACCCGGTCTTACTCCACTATAGTGTATGGTCTTACTCCACACTTTTTAAAGACAAAAATCATTTAGAGAAAAAAGTAGTAACACTATGAATTTTAAGGGATGAAATATTGTACTCAGTTAAGCAAGGAATTTTTTTAAACTAAATCTGACAAACTCTAGGTCAAATAATTTGGTTACATTATTAACTACTTGGTTTTACCCCAGTTTCCCCTACTTTATTATACAAATAGGACATAGGCTAATTTATTTCTATTGTGGGTTATTTTAATTAACTCCAAGCAAATATCAGGTATTTTTGATAGTTATATAATGAAATTTTAAGTTCTACATACAAAGCTGAAAATCAATGACATAATTAAAGTTGTAGTGTTGTTTGTTAAATGTGTAAAGTGTTTACTGGAATGAGGCATTAAATTTCTTCCAGTGTATAATTTTACAACCTGAAATGTTTGTTTATCTTTTGCTTTTAGGCGTAAAGTCCTAATTTCTAAATAAGGCGGGTAAAGCAAAGTAAAAAAAAACATTTTAAGCTTCAACCTGATTCATTTGACAGGTTCAAGCTTCGAAAGAAAAATATAAACATTCTAAGCTCCCAACTGAGATAAATATAACGGAGTGACGAGGTTACAGGAAAACCAGACATTTCTTTTTATTCTTAAAAATGACAAAGGAGACCTTAAACTGCTTGTTGATTGTCGGTGAATTTAGAAGCTATCGTAAAAAAAAAAATATTAATATTTACTTACACCTATTCACTAAATGAAGAATATATAACTATCGTTATCAACATATAGTTATACCAATAATAACATATTATCTTAAAAGTGATTGGAACTATTAAAGCTAATCTAATTTGCGTCCAAAAATGTAAAATTATATCCAAGCAACAGTTTAATTCATGTCGATTTTTTATGGATTTTTATGGGAAAAAATTAAAATAGCAAAAACTTGTCAAAAATTTAGGAAAAGAATTTTTAATGTTTATTCTATATTGAAGCTTCAAAAGTTATGGTTGATATTTAACAGATATTTAAAAGTTCTTTTTAACAAACACTCTTTTATTAAATGTTTTAAAAAGGAAAATATATTTAGTTCTAAATTAACTAAAATCAAAATGGTGGGACGCTCGTAATATGAATTTATAATGGAGCTGCCTTGAGAAACGAATGCGTTTATTTTGAGTCACTTTAGAACAATAATTTATATTTGAATTTTTAGTACATTTAATAAAAGCGCTATTTTAAAAAAGCAATTTTTACTAAAGATATTAATAGCTTTTAAGAACAATCATTAATATACTGAAACGAACCGCTATCTCACAATCGTTAAAACTTCTTTTGCATAAAATTGGGAACAAGTTTTCATTTGTATTCTAAAAATATATCACCGTCTTTCTGCCAAAATTACTAAAAAGACTTAGAGCGATTATTGAAAATCAATTTTTATTATTAAAAACTTTTTCGTCTGAAAGTAAAAATCCAAAGTACCACGTTTTGAATTTCAACAAGTGATTGCAATACAAATATGAATGCGATCGGGCATGTGCTTTTACGAATATGAAACGAGCAACAGAGGTCGCAAAATTCGGCAATTTTATAACGATAGGGAGGGAAATACAGAGGTGAAAATTTAAACTCTCAGTGAAGGAATAGTCCGAAGTTCATAGAGAAACAAGCAATACCGAATTCCACTGCTCGCGCTAGTAGCCGCGTGGATCGGTGTGTGAAGATTGTTCGAAGCTCGAAAAAGAAATACCGGAGATCAATATGAAAGAGCAAATTTGTGTCTTACCAACAATATATATTATTCAGCATATATATATATATATATATATATATATATATATATATATATATATATATATATATATATATATATATATATATATATATATATATATATATATATATATATATATATATTTCAGTTTGACAACTGCAATTTTACATTCAGTCGTCATTATATATATATATATAAAAATGACGACTGAATGTAAAATTGCAGTTGTGAAACTGAAATTTTTTGGTACAAAATACAACTATTGATTTCAAATTTCGAACCCTTTTGATGCTTTTAAAAGACAAAAACTGCTATTTTGACTACATTATTTAATAAAAATAATTTTAAAAAAAATAATTTTAATAAAAATAATTTTAATAAAAATAATTTTAATAAAAATAATTTTAATAAAAATAATTTTAATAAAAATAATTTTAATAAAAATAAATTTAATAAAAATAATTTTAATAAAAATAATAAATAATATTTTTTTATAAAGAAGAATATAAATTTATTTTACATAAACATAAATTTTTTGTAAGTCAAATAAGTATAAGTTGCAGTTGATTAACAGTTGATTTGTTTGAGTATACAAAAACATCTCTCATACGTTGTTAAAAACGTCTATAAATAAATCTATTTAGTCGAATTATTTACAAATATTCCACAATTTTGTAAAAATAGAAACTTTGGAAGAAATTCCAATAAAAAAAATTGGATTTTTTTTGCTTTATTTAGAGTTTTTTTTATTTAAATGTTTTACTAAGGGGGCATTTTTTTTAAATGGGTATTCCGGTATTAATGATAAAATATAATATCAACTATCTTCCGAAAATGTAAGGTATTTTTTTTTTGCTAAATGGTGAGGGATGCAAAATGGATATTCCGGTTATTAGTGGTAAAATATGGATTTGGTTAAGTATATGGTAAAGCATAGATTTGGTAAAGTAGAGTATATGGTAAAGCATAGATTTGGTAAAGTAGAGTATATGGTAAAGTATATATTTTGGTAGATTACTCGTAAAGTATAGATTTTGGTAGATTAATCGTAAAGTATAGATTATGGTAAATTAATCAAAACGAACAGCTTATTAATTTAAAGTATAGATTGAAAAGTACTTACATGTAACAAGTAAATAACGATCTTCCGAATATTTAAGATATTGTTCAAAATTAGAAGTTTTGAAGCTTATAATATTAAAAGAAATTATGGAATATAAAATGATATTCATTATTCTTTATATATGAATGATATATAGTTGTTTGTGATACAATAAAATTTTTCTTCAAAAACACTTTTTCATGGGAATTCAACACAATTAGATAAGTAGAATATTTAAAATTAAAAAAATCGTCTGTGGACCAAATTATAAAATATTTTAATAGAGCATGGATTTCTGACACAAAAGAAATCACAAATTATATAAGCAGACGATATTTTTATACGATAATATGTATCAAAAAGTAGATAACCCAAAATTTTTATTTTGTTGTATGGAGTTAATGTTTACTAAAAAATTCTATGATTCACCCTAGTAATCCATTAAACTCAATATCCAAATTGAAATAGTTCGCTCAGAAAAATAATTATTAAAATTCTTAAATCCTCAGAAATAAATAAAAGGTTGTGTTTAAAAAAAAAGTGAATATTTTTATAAAAAATTGCAATTTTACCTTTACACATAGAAATTGGCTTTAGAACAAACTAACGAAGTTTTGCTCTACCCTTTCTTCTCCACTCTACACTATCAGTTGTTAGAATCGGGAAAAGCAAACGATGTTTAATCGATAATCAGAGTTAAACATGTGAGAGAGAAAACTAAACAAAAATTATATCGATTTTTGACGCGAAATTGAAAACCGTCCTCGGAACTTTTGTGTGTTCTTTTTCTACCAAATTTTTTATAATTTTGCAAATGCAAAAGTATTTGTCTAACCGCTTTTTTGATTAAATTTATATTTAAAGGCAGACCAAAATATTTTATCATATTATTTTGAAATATATATAAAAAACGCATCTTATTTTATTTCTTTTATAACTTATTAATTTCCCATTATTTTAGAAGACATGACCTTTGTACCCGTACCGAAAAAATGCGAATAAGTTATAAACAAGAAACATTAAAAAATAATATGAATTTAAAGACATTATTTGGTAGAAAAAAATATTCGAAAATGTCTATACTCTAGAGTATTAAAAAATATACTATTAAATATTCTGGAAGTTTCTAAAAATTCTATACATTTCTAATAGATTCTGTTTGTGGAAAATTACGCACTAATATCGAAATGTATTACGTGTAATTTTATTTTTCAATTCTTTGGTGTGTTTATATTTTGCATTTTGTAAAGTTTTTCAGTTGTTTAAACAGTTTCTACACACACGAAAATCATACTAAACCTACAAGTAAATACTATAAGTTAAAAAAAAAAATATCAACTGTAGTTATGCTCTGTAACATTTGAGAAATTTTCAGCATATACTTCAACACAATAACTTGAAAGTTTTATGATATCTAGTAAAATGTAAAGGATTTGGAAGTTATAGTAATAATTTAATTTTTAGATTTTTAGATAGCAAATTGTATTTAGTTAATTGTAGATATCTCTTTTGTTAAAAATATACCTCTATTCCTACTAGTATTCTAAGCAGACAATTTATTTTTAATATATTGTATCAGTCTATTTGAGGATGAATTTGGAATTTTGTATATATTAACCTTAACAGAGTATTCGAAAACACCAGTACTTACCCCTAAAGTGTAGGTTTCTAATACGAAAGTATAAAGCTTGTTTGCAAATCATTATCCGAGTCGGAAATAAAAAAAATATATTTATTATTTAATTGTCAAAGCCGGTGGATTTTAATATGTTTTAATTTTTTTATTTCTTTCATAGTGAGTAAGTTTTTTATGAACAATTTCTATATATCTCGAATGTGAAAATAAATTGTACTTCCCATTATTTTTTGCCTCAGAGTGTCCTGGAGGGACACTCTGAGTTATATAAAAAATATTTTAATATCAAAATATTAAATAAATTATAAAAAAACGAATAAATTGTGTGTGATTGCATTTAAAAACAAATATTTTTGAATAGGACCACATTTTTAAAAGTTTTATTGGGTTTCTAAAACAGTTTTTAGGACTTTTAAAGAGTTTTGATGCTAGGACTACCATGCCAGTGTGATAATTATAGCATGACCCCCCTTCCCTCCTCCTTATATATAAATAAAAAGTTTAACAGTTTTACTTATAGATGACAGCACTACCAATGGCTCGTTTAAAATCTAATTATTGGAAACTAATTATTTTTAAACGCAGTTTTAAAATAAAAACGTTAATATTCATGAGACAAAAGTGCGATTCGTCACTGCTCCGGGAGATTCTCTTCTTTTTGACACTTTGCATGTTAAGATTCGTTGCATGTGAGACCCGCAAAAGGGATCTTGACTACTGAAATAATATATGTGATTTTTAACCCGGTCTTCCAAAAGAAAAAAACGACAACGCATCTTTCTCTTAATTCCAATAAATAGAAAAGGGCAGAAAATGACAAGCCGTTTTAGACTGTAATAAAAAAGACATTTAATTACATTAAAGAAAATAAAAATATTTTTATCCCACAACAAAAGACATTACAAAAGAAACCCCCCTGTATTTTATCCCAAATGATTATATGGCGTGGCAAACTGAAACTCTACTTCTAGATCGACCATCACCTAGATAATATTATTTTGTCTGTGTACCTTAATGAAAAACATATTAAATAGAAAAAGATGGATTCACGCAACCGTATGATAAGAGAAGAATAAACTTTTTTTTATAAAATTAAATCAATAGCTTCTTTGAAACTGAGTTATAAATTAAAAAAAAAGAAAAGAAATTTGATGCAAAAACGTTGTTAATACACTAAATGTAACAGTAAATGTAAATAATGTTTATTTTTTTAATATTATACCAGAGATTCAAATAAGATATGTGATTTTATCGTAATCGGGGTTAGAAGCAGAATGTAACAAAAGTGAAAATGAGAAATAAAAGACAGTCATTTATCACTTTTAATACACATTCTGTCTGAGCTGTCATGAAACAGTCTCCAACCTTCACTAAATTCAAGAGTGTATCTAACACTTGTCTGTAACAATTAAGACGGTTTACTATAATTTTTTTTACCTAAAGTTAGCCTATAAATAGTTGCCAAATGTCAGTTATTGTTTGCGTAAGGAAACAAGACATCAAGAATTAAAGTATAATGTCAGAAGTGATAATTACTTTTTTAGCATGAGAAAAGTAAGTAATTAGCAAAATATTTTGTTTGAATAATTTTTCCACTTATAACAGCTAGGAATTAAAAATATTTTCACAGGGCTTCATTCCAATGCAGTCTATAAAGCCGGGGATTACGTTTTACATTGTAAACAAAAATGTGCTTAAAAATGAATACATGGACGTACTCATTTTTCTTTGAGTACAATTAAATCGTAAATGATTGTACTAAAATTTAAATAATCGTATTTTCAAAAATGTTCAATATTATTGCAAAAATGAGTATGTTTAATATTGCTAATATCAGCTTCTGTTGAAGCCATCTGAACAAAGCGACCTGACAAAATTATAATATTTGTTCAGAAGATGGTTTTCCACATTATTTGATGTCGATTGCTTAAATAGAAACTGAGTTATTACAACTCAATTATCTTACTTCCCATTCTTTTGCCACGCCTTTTTAACATTACTTCTGTTTATAACATCTTCACGTCGTTATGGTAGTATAACGGATAAGAGGACTTCGATGCGGACGACATCAGGTAGAAGGATTAGGTTCGATTCTCGGTAAGTCCTGGTTGTAATTGTTGAAATTTATTGAAAGTGATTTATGCAGACAGCCTATGTAAGTAAGCAACTGCTCTTTTTATTAATTTTACTAATTTTTCAAAAATGAAATTTATGTATTCGGAGCTATGATAAGCATCGAATGTAACCAAAAATGAGTACATTTTAATTATTTTTAAGTACCTATTTTTTACAGTGTATATATCATTTTAAAAGTCTGAAGCCCAGTTATGAAGTATTTAGAAGTGTGGAGAGCTCTTAATCAAGTAATCTGGTTATGAGTCATGAGTCTCCTGCGTAAATTGAAGACGTTGTGTAAAGGGGGCTGATGTAGGTTAAATTTGTCGCGTTTCGAATGTCCTTACGTTGGCAGTGGTGTGAAAGTTTGGGGAGAAGGGTGTCACCTCGGGCGCTGTCAATATCATCTGAGCACGGTTAAAAAATTGCGAAAATTGTTCTCCAAAACCGGCATCAATATATTTTTATGTAGTTCTAGTGTGACGATGATCCCAAACAACCAACCCAGATTTTCAATCTTTTAAGATAACCATTTGACGGTTAAGTGAAAAAGCTTTCATATGATTTTAATTTTATTTTAATATACATGGTTTCTGAGAATTTATACCAATATTAGCCTTTTATGTATAAAAATAGTTTTTTAATTGTATTGTCAATAGGTTTTTAAAATATTGTATAAGTCAATAGGTTTTTAAAATATTGTATAAGTCAATAGGTTTTTAAAATATTGTATAAGTCAATAGGTTTTTAAAATATTGTATAAGTCAATATGTTTTTAAAATATTGTATAAGTCAATAGGTTTTTAAAATATTGTATAAGTCAATAGGTTTTTAAATATTGTAACATAGGGGAGGGAGGATAAAAAATATATAGAAAAGGCGTGACATTTATGGACAGTCCCTTATTCAACTGAAACTGGTTTTCTAGGTCAAACTAGGTCAAAGAAAAATAGTTTTTTTGGTAAACGACCTGCGGACTTGCACTGCTGATTTTTCAGAAATTTTCGAATTGAAATGACGATTTATAGGGTTTCTCGATTTGTTTTTAAAATTCTACTCGAAATGATGGGTCTATTTAATAAAAACAAATGCAATTAAGGTCAAATATAGATCTGTATTTCGTTACAAAGGTGACTACAAAGTTTCAAAAATTTTAAATGCTTAAAGAGTATAAAATTTAACTGAAAAATTAAATCGAAATTTTCCGTATTCTGTCATTCTCCACATAGTTTTAAGACTGTTCCTCTTTGCAAGTAGACCATACTGTTGTCAGTTCATTGTAGACACGAATACTGCAATCAAATAATTTTTTACAATTTTCATTCATGGAAATCTGAAGATATATATTTGTAATGTTTTTATATATATTTACGCATATTTGATTTAAGAAAGAGTGGTTACTTATATTTGGGATTGCCACATTTTCTTTAACAATACTATTGTATTTAAAACCCGGTCAAACTGTTTTATGTGCACACAGCCACATATTCTTATTTTATAAGAACGGAGTCTAATTTCTGTAATGAGAAAATGGACTCACCGAGCAGCAGCGTGAGCATGTCCGTTATTGCCAGGTTGAAGAGATAACAGTTGGTCGGCGTCTGCATGTACTGGTTCCTGCCGATCACCACGCAGGTACAGACGTTGCCCACGACGCCGGTCAAGAAGATGAGCGAGTAGATGGCCGTCAAGGGGACCAGGGTGGCCTGGGACATGGTCTTGGGTCCCAGCACCCCGGCGATGTACCCCTCCACGTCGAAACTCTCATTGTGCCAGGTGGTCATTCCTGGAACCGATCGTGCATCGCGCTGTAGAAGGTCGTCTTGGCAGGTGCCACGGGCCTCCTCATGGTGGCGGATGACGAATTGCAGAGCGTGGATGGAAAGGAATGGATCAGCTGTTCAAAGGGAGATCGTCAAGCAAATCCTCAACGCAATCGGCATCTTTACTTCATGGATAAGTTTGAATTAGTCTGCTTTTCACTTGACCAGGAGGTGGTTTGGAAGATAGGATATGGATTAAACAGTATCTACTTTTGTGGATGGTGTGGACTATGTGGTCGTTTAGTAACCCAGATATTTTAGGATAATTATTAGTTTTTTTAATACTAGGTTACTTTAGTTTTCTTCATTTAACCCAACGCATTACTTTAAATTATTAATATGTAATCACAATCTTCGAACTAGTACACCAAACCAAATTAGAGCAGGAAGGACGGTCCAAAGAGCTGTTCGATTGCAAACTACTGTCTTATTTGTCAAAATTTAAATTAGGGTAGGAATTCGTATTTGAAATCAAATTCTTCAGCAAGTAATATTCAACAAGGGGTATATCTTTAGGTATTATACTGTAAAAGAGTGAGGTCATAGATCAAACACTTTAAATTTAATTTCCAGATTTTTTTTTCATTCTGTATTGTTAAGAAATATATAGTTTGATCTGTCATTATTTGATCAGTGAGATGTCTTCTTTATTGACCAAAGAAGTTGCTGACCTTTAAAACTAACAACCTTCAGTTGTCAGTTGTATTGTATTCTTTGTATTTCCACAATCACAGACATAATTTTAAATATGAACCGTTTGTGATACATGCTCAATCTTTATAAATTGATATTTGTAGTATTATTTTCTTATCGTTATGCAGGTATTCTTTATTTTGTTTATGATTCAACTTCAGAATTTAGAATGACTTCCTGTAAAAAGTATTTATTAACTTTTACGGAATTTAATGCAATTCACAAGTCTTACTAAAGTTGTGTGACGCAATTAAAATAAATGTGAATTGCGTACTTTTCTTACTGCTAAGTTATGAACTAGGTTACTTTAGATGACTTCATAAAACCTAACTTATCATTTTAAATTACTAATATCTAATCACAATCCACGAACTAGTACACCCAACCAAATTAGAGATGAGTTGTATAAAATATACTTCACTAAATTTTTTATTTATTTAATTTAAGCTACTTTTGGTTAACATGCTATAATGCGTTACTGAATTTTAAACAGTAATTCAAATATGCATTTATGATATACTAGTAACACATAAACTGGGCCTTCGTAAAGTAAATATTTTCTTCACATTGCGAGAGGGGACTCTGAACACTATTAAAAAAGTGGTGGTTGACCCCGCATCTGACAACTTTCACCTCAGATTTGGTTTTCATTCACACTTTCAGGAATGTATCGATTCCAAAAAACCACAAAGAAGATTCGAGATTTGCCGAGACAAGAAAAAAGATACTTCGTTTCAAACTTTAAAACAGAACTGACTGATGTAACGCATCGAATCTCAGTATCCTCCAGATCGTTTCTATCACTGCATGTATATCCAGACGAACGCGACGTCAAAGCAGCACAACACACTATTCCGAATGACGCTTCTTCCACTACTTGGAGGAGAATGCCAGAGGATGAAGCAGAGTTGTTGGCGGTGGGATTTCGGCGTGGCGCATCGTCGAGTTGCCCTTTTCGGCGAAGAAGGGGGCCAGAACGTGGTCGAAATCGAGATGGTACCAGGGGGGAAATGTCTTTCTCTCCCCGCGCGATCGAAGCGCCCTCCAGCGAGCAGATCGATCGTCTGCCGCTCGGAATGAATGGGAAGCTCCCTCCAATGGCAACTCGCCAAGGAAGTGAACCTTACTTAACATCAATAATTCACTTCAGTTCTATACTAAACCCCATGTTCAAGAAAATCAACAAACTACGCAACATACGTGTTATGTAGATATCTCATAAGTGCAATGGTGAAAACGCTAAAACAAAAAAGTTAGGTATGCAGATTTATATAGTTTTCCATCACCGCCATTCAAAAGAAGCGTTGGAAGTGTTTCACTTGATTTCGATTACAGGGCTTTAACTATGCACTCAAACTCAGTATGATGATTCCCGTCTAATGGATAGTGACGTGTATATCCGGTCGGGAATAGTAAAATTTTCAGCTCAATACGCATATTTTTAAATTCAGAAAAATATTATATATATAAAAAAAATTGCTATATAAAAAATCATTAGGGAACTTTTAATATCAACATTTATTCAAATAAATATTTTTAAAAAAAAATTGAATGTGTCAGAAATATAAAATAAACTTTGTTGCAGTGAAAACAATGTTACAAATTTGATGTTTTAATAATTCCTTAGAGGCTAAGTGGTGCGTATAAGAACTTACTTAACAGTTTAAAAAGAAAAATAGCGTAAATCCTTTATATAAAAAGCACAGAAACTTTAGTTTTGGGAATTTTTTCCTATCTTTCCTAATTTTCCGACATTAGGGTACGTCCAAGATGCACGCCGATTTTCTGAGTCAAACAGTCAGCGCCGATCGGCGCCGAGCCGGCGTGCATAAAAATCCATTATTGTAAGTGGGACTGGCCATAATGCACCTGCGCGATGACTTCCTGCGTACTGGCAGTCTGCCTCAGATGTTTACCGGAATGAATTGTTCATTCTGGTTTCAGACAACCTGCCGCTCGGACCGTTGATTTTCGTTTGTGTGTTGAGTATTTTTCAGTGTTTTACGATGAATATCGAGAGATTAACATTTAGTTTTCATACCAAACAACACTTATTTCCGTTAAAAAAACAATATTGTTTTACTTATAAAAAGTCTCAAAAATTAGAAAAAAAAGTTAACCAATGAAAATATAAATAGTGAAATTACTAATGATTTTTTTTTTTACAAAATGGTTGAAGTTATGGATTAAAGGAAGTATTAATTAAAATAAATTACTGTTATGATACACATTTTAATAAATCTATTTTAGATAAATAATTTACAATGAGTCAGGTATGCATTTTTTTGCATTTAAAAAATAGGCACTTCCATTGGTGCAAAATCCTCAATTTATTTAATTATCTTTGTATGAGAGTGGGTATTTTTCCATGAACATGGATGGCCACAATGTGTTCCTACTTGTGTTGCTGTATTCTGTTGTCTGCCTTCCATCCGCTACACCGCTGATTCACTAATTCCTTGCACCTCAACTTCAGTCATGTGTCTTTCGAGACCTCCGTGGCCGAGCGGTTAAAGGCGTCAGCTGGGAATCAGAGGATTCCTGGTCCGATCCTAGGCGATGGACTTGACAAAGAAAAGTAAAAAAAGTAGCGATTTTGTGATCGGAGGGTTGCCAGCTTCGCTACAAAATACTAGAAAAGTCGTCCAGAACATCCGCAAAAATTAACGGCGTGTATACGGGACTGGTGCACGATAAATCTGATCGGGGTCCAAAGTCGCGACGTCTATTGAAGGCGTTGGGTGCCAGTTCAGGTGTTTCCTCGTCATCTGACCATGGTTCTAAAATAACAGGGTGCCTGTATGAATGTGTATGTGTTCTCGGGTCTTTCCTTCGAGATAGACCCCGAACCGTCGCCAATAGCCCACTGTGCAGCTATAGTGCGACGTTATTTTAACCAAATCAACTACTAATGGTTTGGTTTGGTTAAATAACGTCACACTAGAGCTGCACAGTGGGCTATTGGCGACGGTTCGGGGCCTATCTCGAAGGAAAGACCCGGGAACGATGTCTCGTATTTTTGAACCATGGTCAGATGACGAGGACAACACCTGAGCTGGCACCCGACACAACCTTAATAGGCGTCAGGACATTGAACCCCGATCAGATTTATCGTGCACTAGTCCCGCGTACACGCCAGTATAATTTGTTGGATGTTCTGGACGACTTTCTAGTATGTTTGTAGCGAATCTGGCAACCCTCTGATCGCAAGATCACTACTTTTTTACTTTTCTTTGTCAAGTCCATCGGACGGATTCGAACCACCAATCCTCTGATTGGCGACGGTTCGGGGCCTATCTCGAAGGGAACGATGCCTCGTATTTTTGAACCATCAACTACTTATGGTGTTGTGAAGTATGCATACGCACTTTACAATCATTTCTGTCAATTCGGCATCTGTTTCTAGTTCTTTTGAAAGTATTCTCCATTTTGCGTATATAATTCCAAACGCACATTCAACTGATTTTCTATAGTTGAAATTCCTTTTCGTGGAGTTTAATGTTTTTCTCTTGTAAGTTCTATACAACACTAATCTGTTTTGGTGGCAGCTCTGACTGGTCTGCGCTAACAACCAGCTTTCATAATGGCCTGATCCTACCTGCCGCTCGGAGTCAAAAGTTGGCGCCGAGAATTTGAACCTGACTATCTGCTTTTACCAGCGTGCATCTTGGACGTACCCTTAGACCTTAAAAGAACTCTGTATATTTTCAGGAAATTTTCAATTTGCTCTTTAGTCTGCTTCAAAACAAATGTATTATCCCAAAGTTTTAAAGAATTTTTATTTCTGATGACTTTTATTTCAGTCGGGTTACTATATAAATTAAAATAAGTGATCAAGGACGGAAAATAAAAGTTTTTTCAAGTTTGACCTTCTTGGACAATTTACAAAAATATTAAGAAATATTTTATGTCATGTCTAAGCTTAAGACGATTTTGACATTTTTGATTTTTTTAATTTTCGATTTTGACATTTTTTGTTGCTCGATATAGGAATTATTCTCGCATAAAATTAGATGAAATTTTCGACTAATATTTATTATAAATAAGTGTATAGTTATTTTACAATAAAATTAAGAATAATACTTTTTCATACTAAAATAAACCCAGTTTGATTTTACTAGACAGTAGATAAACAGAATATTTAAAATAAAATAGAAATTAACAATGGAATAAATTAACAAAATTGTAGCATAATGGATTCCTCTCATATTATACTAGCAAATGATTATTTTCGAAGGAGATAAAAATCAAAATGTTGTTTTTTTCAACAAGGCGAATTTGAACTTGCTTTTTAATCGATTGTTTCAAAATACTTAAAAACCTAATATTTTAGGTTTTATAAAAGTTTATAGTTGTTATTAATTATACTTTATTTAATTTACTAATTGAACTAAAAAAAATTAATAATGCTTTTTTACACAAAAATTCAGAGATTCCCACATGTAACCCTACGTTATTTCATATATGAATCGAAAAATATTCAAGTAAGTTACTTAGGAAAAAGTATTTATATATTTATTTATAAACCTCAGATTCATGTAAAAAATAAAGAACAAAGTTCGTAATAAAAATGTGAACATTTGCTTCGAACAAAGGCAATTTTACATTTTTTTACACAAAATTAAAAAATAATCATCCTTATCCCTACCTTAATATTTAATTAACCTAATCTTGTTTTAATTTTATAATTTGTAAAATTTTATTTGAAAGATTTTAATTCGGATAAATGCTATAAAAAACATGAATGAATGTCGTTGAATTATCAGGAAAGCTGAAATAATTGCATTTTCTCAATCGATTTTTGTAAGATCCGAACTATCCAAATTTTGGATAAAATACAATATAAGCCTGGTTATATAGAATGCACATATTTGTAAAACCACAACTGACGAATTTACAATACTCCATACATGTTATACTCCAATACTCCATATTCCCTACATGACCCAATACTCCATACATGACCAATTGTCCAATTTTGATGGTTGTTTTTAGTGGTTAAAAATACCACCACGTGAAAAAATACAATGGAATTAAAATATAAAGCATACTTTTATAAATGATTTTTTAAAAAAAAAATTGCTGAGAAAAAAGAGGTGGCAAACAAGTGAAACGAACTCTTTAACTTCTAAACATATTTTTATTCTCAGAATATGTGAAGAAAAGGGATTTAAATCATGTAAGAGGTGCTTTGTCAGAGTATAAGTATAAACGGTTAAAGAAAGTCCATTGTGCCAGTATTTTTTAATTTGTCGATAATTTTAACATTGAGTGCAGTCGTTCTTTGTAATTGAAATTAATTTTTAAAAGACATTGAATTATGATGTGCTTCGAGCTGAACGTTCTAAAAGATAGTTGGCTTGATTTTTCAGCATACTCTAAAATTGGGCGTGCGATGGCGCCACTAAACAGAGAAAAAGATAATACCTTCAAACATGGCGGACCGTCATACTTGAAATTTAAGAATTTTCTTTACAACTTTGACACGCAATAAAACCCTCAAAGAAATAAATAACCAAATTGTGTTGCTTTTCAATTTAACACATGAAACATTGCTCGCACAAGCAGCACAAGAAAAAATATTTCTACCCATTTAAAAAAACTTTTTAAAAACCTTTGAAAATAAGTTTACAAACAAAACTTTATGTAATGTTGCTGTTGCATATACAATCAATATAACTTACCTACCTTATTTCCCCGACTTTTTATTGCATGTCAACGTTGTAAAGATAATTTTCATACACCCATCCTCAGTAGAATCCTCAGTGTGTTGATGGTGTAATGGTTTGGGTTCGCTAATGGTGTTTGGGGGAAAAATCTGTGTACAAATAAAATTTCATGTATTATTGTTATATTAATAAGCAACAAAACTTAGCTAACTTATTACATTTAGATTTGATTGCGTGTCAAAGTTGTAAAGGTAATTTTTAAATTTACCAGTAGGTACACAAGCTTACTTTCAAAATCAGCATCACAGAAAAGCTAAATGAGAGGGAGCTGGAAACCGAGAAAATAAAATTACTTCCCGCCCCCCATTTATTTTGCAAATATGTCATTGTTTTATATAGTAATTAGAAAACTTGTTCCTAGCAGGGTGTTTATAAAAACGTTCCCTTCATTGATTTGGAATATACATTTTAATTGTTATATTCTTTCAAAACAATACTTTTTCTCTCTAAAATATCCATTCTTAACACTACCCTCTGAAACCCACATGTTGAGGGGAATATTTATTATCCAAAAATTGTGTTATTTAATTTGCATTCATCAAAGAAGTGACATCCCAGTTGTTAGAGGGGTAGATTATAGCTTTATATATCTCTAACAATTGGGATAGCATTGACTTAGTAAAAATATGGCTCAAATTCTTAATATAAGTGTGAATCAAGTAAACAACGCAGCATAAATGTTTTTTTTTTTTAAAATAGACTATTTTATAACACTACACAACTTTAAATTACAATATCCAAATATCCACTTGAAAAGAAAAACTCTATATTAGTTTCATGTATATATATTTTTAATTCCTGAATAAAGTTGAAAACTATGTATTTAATCTCTTTACACAACCTTTTATCCTAATTTACAATTTGGTTGGACTATTAATATGCTTCGAAATATAGATCACACATATTATCACACATGTTAAGTTAAAGTGATAAATTAAAAGTAGTTATATTTTATATTATTTTTGAAAATCGTTAAGTTTTCAATAAAAATGCTCTGTAGACGTCAAAGATCTATGCCTTGTAGTAGTTACGTAGTCTTTTGCGCATGAGCAGACAGGCATCTGAACAGATTTTTTCGTTTTCACTTGTAAGATTCAATCCATTATCATCATATAGATGTGAAAAATTTCTCATTAAATTTTTCAAACAAAGTATTCTGTAAATTTCAAAGTGCACATCTTATAGTTACCGAGTCTTTTTTTTTTGTTTAGACAGAAAGACACAAGGACACGTATTAAGGTTTTTAAGTTTTTGATTTATTCTTATTTTAAGTTTTCCAAATATTTGCAATGTGACTGATTTTTTTAAAATATTTTTTTTAATGAATTTGTATTTTCAATAATACGTGTCAAATAAGAATAAACTGCATATGCATATGAATATTGAAAATTTATACAACAGCCTTTAAATAAACATTTTAATTTGACCTCATAACAAGACGAAACACAATTGCCATACATATGTAAATTACTTATATTAAAAATGGTTATTATTATGATATTTAACTCTTAACAATAGTGCACTTACATTTATTGTATTTTATTTTTAAAATAATAGTGAATCGAAAAAATAATATTAAGTAGTGAATTTAAATTTTAAATTTTTAGACAATATATGTGGAATTTGAATCAACGCTAAGTTTATCTTAATTATTAAAAATCATTGTTCTTTATACTTTATTCATACACTAGGAAACATGGAAACCGACAAATCGGAGATGGGACCGGTATTCGATTTGTCAAGTTCAATACCGCAGAATATTTCTATTCCATATATTCAGCCTAGGGGCACACTAACTGTAAATCCGGTTCTGTTTTGACGACTGCTCAACTATGTCGACTGCCCATTTGAATAAGCCCTGCTTTTTTTAATTTAAATTTCTCATGTATTCTCAAACTTTTCTATACTGTATTCTGACGATTCTCCTTCATACCGTAGTGGCGTCATCTGTTATTGATAATCCTAAAGAAAATGTGAAATCTACTTAACTGTTGTCGTTTTTTACTTATGTTATAAATCGAGCGGTTCATTGATATGAATTTTTTAATAAGTAATATTATCGATTGAATGTTTTCAATGTTTGTTACGTTTATGTAGGATCAAAAGCGTGTTGCCATTAAACAAATAAGAAAAAAAAATACAGCAATATTATTACGTTAACGAAAGTCAAAATTATCAATTAAGTTTGAGTGAAACATTTATGGATAATCGCATTAAGGTTTTCCAATAAAGTGATATCAAGCAACTTTACAACCTGTAACTTAAATTCTTAATATTTTAATAAAAAAAATTATTTCAATGTTTAGTTAAATAACAAAACGTTATTCACATAGTAAGATTTAAAAGTGGTCTAAGTATAAAGTCCAAAACAATGGTGTTAAAGTAGAGGGAAACAAAACATAAATAAGTATATTAAATAACATAAAGGGTACATAAATTGAATTATTTTAAATGTGTAAACCGCAATCATTCTAAGCATTCCAATTTTTCTTTACCACTCTTTTGATGGGAAACGTCTTTATAATCAGGTACATGGAGTATCTGGATAAAACATCATGCTGCGCTTTTAGAGTGATATATTCCGACACTATAACTCCGTGATATAAATAGAATGATTGAAATAAGTTTTTTCTCATTCGATATGAAATTAAGCGCCGATAACAATAAAATCTTAAAATAAAACTTATCTTGGCGACCAATTCTTATTTCTATTATCTGCTGAAATGACGTTACACGTAAAACCTTTCTGGCCGTACTTTGACACAGACACACCTAAGTTTTTATTTATTTTCACGATCCTCGATTCTTTAGTGCATCAACAAGCCCAAAGTATATAATTTTCTTGCAACGAAGAAGTGTTAGTAAATTCTTGCTACGTAAGAACACATTCATTCATTGAAAAAATTTGTTTAAAATAGTTTATATATAACTCTTTTTAACTGTAATATAAATTTCTCCTTTTCCGTAAATAAATCTTTTCAGGCATAAAAATTTGAGATTACCGTGACAAACTTTTACAGTGTCTATAACTACAAATATGAAAAATACAAAAATAACATACTCCAAAATATGAAAATACATGTTCATCATTTTTAGATAACTATAATTACATAGACTGAAAATTCCGCGAATGTATATTTGTTCGATCTATCCTGCATTTTTTCTACTTTATTCCCATAGGAAGATATAAAAATGCATGAATATAAAAGACTAATTTATTTTCGCGGCTTTCATTGCTCGGATTTACCCATCAAAATGACATATATAAATATTTCCATCGTTTATGTTAATTTTAAATAACATTTAAATAACTGAAAGTGTTTTTTAAATTTTAAAGAAAACCACGAATCGTAAATTAATCGTATTAGTTGTCATTTTTATCGGATTTGAACTCTGAATAAAATACGAGACACTATTGCAATAGTGATAATTATTTTTTAGTAAACTACTTCATTTTACCCACAATCCCTATATTTATGGTTATACGACTGCGTTCTTGAATATTCAAAATTCAATACAGTTAATTCAGTATATTTAACAGTTTACTAACCTGTAGTATGCAATATAGTTTGTGAAAATGAAGTAAATTAACTTTTGAATCATTTTTAAATTTCAGAGTGGACAAATCTTTATGAATTTTTATTTGATCACCGAGTCCATCGAAAATCTTTCATTGGTTCTAGTGTGATTTAAAAATTAATGGACTGATTTAATCCTATTATTTTCGCGTTTAAACAACCTAAGCAATGACTTTCAAAAATAATTTACAAAAAAATATATTCTATATACACACCCCCTACAGCTCTTTATAATATTTGGACAGTTTATCGATCAAGTGATGAAAGTCAGAAAAATCCGAAAATGATCACTGTAAAAAAAAGGTACTTAAAATGAGTACCTGAACCTATTAGTTTTTCTTTGAGTACAATTGCATCGTATATGAGCGATGACGTATTGAACTTTAAGTAATCGTACTTTCTCAAAAATGAGCAGTGTGATTTAATATTGCTAATCTCAGCTTCTGTTCAAGCCATCTTAACAAAGCAACCTGACACACTTAAAATAGTTGTTCAGAAAATGGTTTTCCATATCATTTGAGGTCGATTGCTTAAATGAAAACTGAGTTATTATTACTCAATATTTTACTTCTAATTATTTTCCACACTTTTTTTTAACATTTCTTCTGTTTATAACTTCTTGAAGTCGCCTTGGTAGTTTAACGGATATGGCACTGGACTTTGGTTCACGAAGTTTGATTCTCGGTAAGTCTTGATTGTAATTGTTGATATTTATTGAAAGTGATTTGTGAAGTCAGCCTTTTTAGGGAAGCAAGTGCTCTTTTTTATTCATTTATACTCATTGTACTCATTTTTGAGTACATGTTTTTTTAAAAATGGCACTTATGTATTCGGAGCTGTGATAAGCATAGAATGTAATCAAAAATGAGTACATTTTACTTATTTTTGAATACCTATTTTTAACAGTGAACTAACATCATTTTCCATTTACGACTTTCGTGGGTCTAAGTTCAGTAGGTTGCCCAATAATGAGCTGAATATAATTCCACTTAACATTATAGCCAAGGGGAGTTGTAAAATTTAAAAGCTATATCCTCAGAACTCTGTTTTTTGGACTTTCACCTTTTGGCAGCCAACCCGCAAAAATATTGATCATATCTATTTTTAATATGGTATTTCAGTTTACCTAGTTCATAACTCATTCAAACGTATTTATATTTTAGATAAAGATCTTCACAAACAGACAATATATAGTGTCAATGTCGAAATATATAAAAATAAAATTATGGACAAGTCATGTGTCAATCGTCTTATTTCATTACTTATTTACAAAACGGGTGTGAAACAGACGGTAAGTTCCAACTGGACTTTAATCAAATTGACCTTGCGTACTTAAAAACGATTTATCACTCTTCATTTATTGTTTTGTATAACTGCAGAAAAATCTGGGAAATAATGTAGATGGCGCAGTTGCACTACCCGCGCTTTTAATGCGACTCTCCTCACTTGACATCTCATAATACGTAAAAATTTTGAACTGACGATACTGAATCCCCGATCTTGGCTCCCGAAAATTGGAATTTTATTTTGAGACAGAAAATCAACGAAGAATAAAAGGTATTTCATTATAGAACCCTTTTTTTTCTCTTGTGTATAGTATTACTGTATTGCATGTAAATGTGTTCATTTAAAAATATAAGTAAAACGCACTCGCAACAGGTGTTTAAAGTGTATTGGTTTCTTTATTAAAAAAATTATTGTGTTTATTTTTAATGCATCCTATTATAATAATTCAAAATAAGAAGTATAAGATTGTAATTTTTTAATAAGCCAAAATTTTTTAGTTTCGATATCGATTCGATTCGATTTAATATTAAAATTTGGTAAAATTATTAGATTTTTTTCAAAGAAGATTCTTTATAACATTAATTAGGATATTAATCAATAATTATTGGTTAATATCCTTATTTTTCGAAAATAATCAACTTTTTGTAGCAATAATTTATAAGCTTGTATTTTTTTTTCATCGATTATTATGGCTATAATTATTTATTTTTTAATTATAATTTTTATGTTAAGTGAACTTTAATGAATATTTTTGTATGTTTGTTCTAAATTAAATAAAATCGAAGCTTTTACTTTAAAAGTAACTTGATCTTTTTTAAGATTGAAGTAGCCGAAGTATACAATTTGTATTGCATATCTAAATTGGATTATTATATTTTATTTCGAATCCATTTCAAAGTTGTAAAAGCTAAAAATACATTCTGTAGTAGATATTGCTGCAATGCATTATTAATTAAAAAATAAAGTTTATTCTGCCCTAAACAAGGTTATACACTCATGCAATATGTTCAAATATTTTAGAAAAATATTTTCGTTATGGATTTAAACTAAATAATAGAAATAAGCCGTTCTTAACGTTTAAAGTTCAAGTACTATAAATGAAAAGTAAAAGGTTTAAATGATATTCATGGAAAATAATTTTAGTGCATCAATAGTATCCCTTTATTATTGATTTTCCATGATTATTATATTTTTAATTTAAAAATTACTTTTTAAACTGGTATGCAAATAAAGTTTGACTTTTAGAAAGGAATTCGTTACGGTTTTAAACTAAATTATATAAATAAGCAGTTCTTGATGTTTAAAGCTCAATTACCATGACATAAAAGTATGGGTGTAAATGATATTCATTAAAAAAATTATTCATTTTTTGTGTGTGTCTTTCATTACCTGTGACACTTTAATAATAGAATCATTTATTTGTTCATATGGCAGAGCTTTAAAAAACAATTATAATAAGACCTGTATTTCGTTGTGTACTTGGAATAGATTTATTGTATGTTTTGATGTTTTCTGTATATATGCGTTTGGATTTTTCTGTGTTTAAATGACATAGATTCATAAGAATTATTTTCTATTTGTAATATCTTTAATACTCTGTCATGGAGCTGAACGACTTAAGTAGTCCATGGATTTTCAGTTTTTCTAGCAATACACATAAAGTTTAAATTTAGAAAATATTCGATGTCAAAATATTTCAAGTTGGAGTGTCTATTGGGAGTTATGTCAATTAAAATAATAATAAATGAAAATATATATAAGATACTTGCATTGGAAATATAAAATAAATAATTTCACAGAGAAAACAACTTTACAATTTTTCCCATTCTCTAACCGCTCAGAGAGTTATAATTTATTACTTAACTTTAATAAATAAGAAATTAGCACAGTAAAATTTTAAATGTATATTTTTATTTTTATTAACAACGAATTAATGTGATGCAGTAGGTTTTTATTTTATCTTTCTCACAAACACCGGGGCATATTTAAAGTGTCAAGGATTAGTTATTAAATCAATGATTAGTTATTATTATCCTCTGTTATAATTTCCACAAAGTAGTTTGCTTAACGCACAAAATATAGATTTTTGTACAAAAATACATGAAAAATCTATTATTCATGTCTTCTAAATAATTAATACCTAACAGAATTAAAAATGAACACCGTTGCGTTAAAATGAACAGTATAGCATTAAAACCCGAATGTTTATTTAACGATTTAAATTTTTACTTTTTATTATCTTTCATTAAATTTAAAGTAAGGAAAATGTTGTGTTCATTTAAAAAATGTATGTAAATTTGTGTTGTGTTTCTAACCTTTTTGAGACGCACAATGTCCAAAAGAGTGTTATTCAAATATTCGTTTGTGTTTATTTAAGAATTTATTATATCCATAACATACAATCAAATTTGAATAAGTATGCAATGAAATTTTATATACAAATTGCTAATACCCTCGGGACCTTACACCAAGGTTAAAGCCAAAATAAAACATTCGAAAAGATTATATTGTTCGTTTTCCTACTTTTAGGAGTTGCTCAAAAAATGACTGACGAATTTTCACAAATTCGATTCACCTTGTTATGAGTTCTTATATAATCTTAATATTGATATGAATGAAATACGCGTAAAAATTATTCTACAGGGAAGGTTAAAATTAAGAAAAACAAGCTTCTTTTGCACGAAAGCTACAGTTTTCGAATATGTGAAGAATTTGTCACATACCACAAAAAAGAACATATACAACATCATATTACCGAACTTAAGGCAAATTGACAAATTGTTACATGCAAAATTAACAAAGCGGCTGAAGAAGTGGAAAGTGGTTGTTATGGAAACAAAATCGGAATAGTACTTTTAGTATAAGGATTTTGATGCAAGGATTTTAAAATTTGCGCATTGTTTGACAATAAATTATTTTTTAATCTTATTATTCGGATTCTAATGACACAAAACAATGAGAATCCTGCAAGTGAAAAGATTCAATAATTTTACATTTTGTTTGTCCAAACTTCTTAAAAATAATCATTCTGCAAATAAATACTATATCAAAAAGCCTTACGCCTATTTAAAATTGCTGAAAATTGTACGTTGCTCATCACTAGTTACTTTTCTTTATAACATAAATTAACTATTACTATAGTCTTAAATATTAACTATTGACCAGTACTTAAAATTCATCTAATGGACTATTCATATGTCAAATAGACTTGTCTTCACTGAGCTAAATAAGAACTGGGCAGTAGACTAAGTGTGTTTTTTCCCTTTATCAAAACGCACAAGGTGGTTAAAATACATATTGGGTAAAATTTGCAGTTTTAAAATAACTTTTAGAAGGAAACTTTTGTTTTTAAATATGTTATTTATATATAATAATGTCAATGCAACATGGAACATTAGAACGCAATGGTCCGATCTCCAAAGTAGAGCCACGGTAAAGTCTTTTTTCCCCTCAATGGAAGTCTTCTTTCCAGATCTAATTTAGTTCAGTGCTTGTCTTAGACTAGAGTTATAGACACAAGTTCCATTTCATTTATACATTTTTATTTCACATTTTAACAAAAAATATTATTTCAACTTGTATTGTGACATATAAGACCCCGTTAATTTCTATGTTCTACAAAGATAAGCACTTAACGACCTTCTATTTAGGAATAAAAATATATGGAATGTTCGAACAGCATTAGACACGTGCCGTTCATAGAATAGATATGCAAAACTCGAAAAAGGACATTCGGGAGCGAATACATCAACACGATGCTGCGACTGCAGATAAACAAAGCAGGTCACAGGAAGTAAACGAAAAACAATTTTGGCAACCCTTGAGTACTCCTACGTCCGTTCATCACGTTAGGGATGTGCGTTTCATTTAAATTATATAAGTCATTTCATGGTTTATATTAACTTAATAATAATTTAAGGTGAAGCATGGAATGATCAATTTAAAAACATATGCTATTTATCTTGAAACTAAAGAAAAACAACAAAAATGAAAGAGTAGCTTGCGCTTTGAAAATATTTCTGTTATTATTATATATGTTTCGATATGTAATTGAATATAATTGTGATCTTAGATCTTCTATAAGATAATATTTTATAAACCAAACTATATGGATTTTATGCGTATTTCTTTTTCTAAAATCAATCTGGATATTTGGCAATCCCCAAAGCGATCCGGATAACTTAAGTCCGGATAATTGGAGTTCCACTGTATTTCAAATGGTGATATATATATATATATATATATATATATATATATATATATATATATATATTTATATATATATATATATATATATATATATATATATATATATATATATATATATATATATATATATATATATATATATATATATATATATATATATATATATATATATATATATATATATATATATATATATATATATATATATATATATATATATATATATATATATATATATATATATATATATATATATATATAATATATATATATATATATATATATATATATATATATCAAAATTCGGACGTGGTTGTTTCGGAGCAGCATAGCCAGTTTTATGTGATACAGTAGAAACAGGGGTTGGTTGTCAAAAAAATCCCCTAACAGCAGAAAGGTAAAAATACTATTTCTTGTTAAACCGCTGTCATCCACGCCCCGTACGTTCTTTAAATTTACATAATTAGGCGAACGAACTTATAGATAATACAACAAGGATCATTCTTTCAAACTTCCGATCACGAAAGATATAGAATTGAGTAAGTGAGATTTTAACAATATTCTTCGCTTTTCAGCATTTATCAATAATTTTTCCTTATCAAAATCTATTCTATTAAATTTTATATGGATATATATCAATAAATTAAAAACTTTAAGCAATTCGTACACAACATCTAGGCTGTGTTCATTATTTAAAATAATTTTATCGCTTGTTTATGTCCTCTGTTTATCGAAAAAATGCAAAGAAACATCTCTCATCAAACTGTCCATTCGTTGCGATATCACTATTTTTCATCATATTTCAATCGCATTATGTTTACAAAAATCAGTTTTCTGCCTACGCCTTTTACACCAACGTCTTTTTCAACTGATAAAAAATTTTGAAACATTTTACAGTCGGTATTTGTCAACTCGAAATTTGAGTCCCGAAGGACAGTAAAAAAATATATAGTATTTCTTTCCTTGGCGTGACAAACAGTAAGTTTTGAGTTTATCATCCTCCCCGATTTTTTTAAAAAAGAGTACATTTTATATACCAGCAATTCAATTTACTCAAGATAGAGTTGCTTTGTCACAATTATCTAAAATGTAACTTTAGCGATTTTTTTATTTTAAATGCGTCTATAATCTCTTGGAAATGCAATTAGTTCAATTAATGCTAACAAAGCATCTTAGTGCAACAAAATTGAATATCAGTAATTAGGCTGATATAGCATTTTTTTTAATTATTATTATATTTTTAATGAATATAGATAATCGTATAAAATTTTATAGATTTTTTTTTACGTTCGGGAACAGAGTGTATTGCGTTAACTCTTTCTTTAAGTTTTTAAAATTCTTGATTTACTCTAAGTAATAAAAAATACAGGCCGCACTGTACCGCAAGGTTTGGTTCGTGAATACTTTGGACCCCACGTGGTACAAAGGTCAAAAGGCGGATAGGTTAATAATCAGCTTTGTCCACGCGGTCCACCTTCATCTACATGATGGTATGCCATTTATCCCCATAGATAATTCTAAGTAGAGTTAGGGGGCGAAATCATATTCTGCAATTGGTCTCCCTCGCATGTGGTACAAAAGTCTGAGGGCGGAATTGGCTAATAATCGGTATATTCAAAACATCTCACTTTCCATCTCTACACGATGGTATGCCATTTATCTTTATTATGCTGATTCCACGATGAGTTATTAAAATTTTACAAATGTCGTGTTTCACTACTTGACTCCGTGTAACTATGTACCCGTACCGAAATAAAAAGACATATTCACGTCCAAAAATCTAATTTTCTTATTTATTGACTAAACAAATTATTTATCGGCAACTGCAGGTAATTTATTAAACTGTTAGTGTTCTTGAGAAAAATAAATTAGGTCTTTTTAGATATTTATTACGAAAATACACATTATTATGGTGTATATTGTAAATTTAAATATGTTATAAAATTATAAAAATCGTAAGTATTTAAGATTTTTAAGTAAAAAAATATTTAACAAAAACTAATCCATGTGATTGGAATAAGAAGGTTGGTAGATTGAAATGACGTCACACTAGAGCTACACACTTGGTTATCGGCAACGATGATTCAAAATTTATTCCGAAGGAAAGACCCGGGAACATTGCCTCGTAATTTTGATGGCATAATAAGCAACAAAAACTAAGAACTAAATCAAATGCTAACAAGTAAAGCTGTCAAAATATGTTTAAACAGGCTGATGAATTATACAAAATCACCTTTTTGTATATATTATTAAATTGAAAGTTTAACATTCAAGCAAATCTTTTTTAAAAGAGTTATACTAGTTCACTATCCATTGGATAATTTTAAAACTATCTCTTAATTGGGATTATTATTTGAAAATTAAAGTAAATATGATCTGTTGCAGTATTTTACATGACCCAGTGGCGTAACGAATGAGTCCATTAATGTTTAAAAATATATCTTCAAACCTAAATTTGTAATCAAGCCTACCAATGTGTGAAGTAAAAAACCTCCAAATTCTATTAACTTTTTATTTGACCTTGATAACGAGTGAAGGTCAGAAAACTAATGTATAATAGTCTTCTTATAGCGTTTTGTAAAGTACAATACAGTACGAAAGCTTGATACAGTAAAATTAATAAATATTAATAAAATTATAGATTATTTTGGTAAATATGAATGCAAACAATTTACCTTAGTTGGTAACACGAGTTTAAATTAAAATTTGAATCCGATTGCTTTCAATTCGGTGTATCATTCGATTTTTTTTAGGTTACAATATTTTTATTCGGTATAATTAAAGGAGAGTTGAATTTTTAAAAATAACTTTTTTTAATTAATTAGAGGATCTGTTTAATTTTTTATTTTAAATAAATTAATTTTAATTTGGAGAAATGTAATATATGAATTTAAAGTCGTTTTTATAATTAATTACCTCATTTTTCAAAGTTTGAAATTTGCGTTGTTTTTAAAACTCCAGGATATAAAGAAGTAAATCACGCAACTGCCTCGTTGATATGCAAAGAATGTCTAACAAATTTGAAGAAAAATAAAATTTAAACACTTTACTAGGTAAATAATTTTTACATTTATTTAATTGCCTTCCAATGTATAATCACCACAGAGAAGAAGGCTATATATTCGCCAAGTATTTATTTTTTGCTTTCAATTACTATATATGAAGTATTGAGAAATAAAAGTACTGTTTTGTGGAAAAATTCTTGAAGTTTAGAGAAAACACGAACAGCTGAAAAAAGTTATAATTTCGAAATGAAATCGGGGTTAATAGTGTTTCCTGACGCGTCAGTTTTGTTTGAATGTAAAAATAATCTTGCTATTGACAACCTTAAAAAAACGTTAAGACAAAATTTTAGTTTACAAACTGGACATATTTTTAAAAATAAAATTAATATTTAAAAAATTTAATTTATTATATTTAATTTTTTTTTACCGAACTTTTGATTTTTATACAATAGACTTTAAAAGCTTTTCATTCAAGCTCCGTATATTTAACTCTGTATATAACTCTGTATGTAGAAAAGCATCTTATGCTTCCTATTGGACAGAATTTACGAGCCTTATGTTTTATATTGGACAAAATAAAATAATAAAAAAAATTGTCTCAAAAGTTACGGATTTCTGCTGGATCGATTTTGAATTTTTTTTTAATGGGAGCTGTGGGTATGTATACGTGCACAGACATCTAAAAAGTCGCTATTTTACACTTCGTATCTTTTATTTGACATTTTCTATTGGACAGAATATAATATTTTTTTTACTTCTTATACTGTTAAAAATAGGTGCTCAAAAATAAGTAAAATGTACTCTATTTTGATTACATTCGATGCTTATCATAGCTCCGAATACATAAGTTTCATTTTTGAAAAAGACATGTACTAAAAAATAAGTTAAAAAGAGCAGTTGCTTGCCTACACAGGCTACCATCATAAATCACTTTCAATAAATATCAACAAATACAACCAATACCAATCGGGAATCGAACCCATATCCACAGACACCTCAGTGCAGAGCATTACCCGTGGTACCACCAGAGCGACGTGAAGCATTTATAAACAAAAGAAATGTGAAAAAAGTGTGCTAAAAGAATATGAAGCAAGTTAATTGAGTTGTAATAACTCAGTTTCCATTTAAGCAATCGACATCAAAGAATGTGGAAAATCATCTTCGGAACAATTATTTTAAGTTTGTCAGGTCGCTTTGTTAAGGTAGATTGAACAGAAGCTCAGATTAGCAATATTAAATCCCACTGCTCATTTTTGAGAAAGTACGATTACTTCAATTTGAGAACGTCATCGCTCATTTACGATGCAATTGTACTTAAGGAAAAACGAGTATATTCAGGTACTTATTATTAAATACCTTTTTTTACAGTGTGAATTTTGCAATTGTTTTTTTAATGGGAGCTTTGGGTATGTATAGGTACACAGACATCTAAAAAGTCGCTATTTTACACTCCGTATAATTTAAATGGATATTTTATTTGACATTTTCTATTGGACAGAATTTAATAAAAAAAATTCTTCTTATATTTCGTTATTTTTCTTTGGGTACAGAACATGGGAATACTATCTTTCGACCTTTCTTCCAGATCACGGAACGCTAGAAATCAATTACAAGGGAATGCATAAAAGATCGCATTTCAATTAGTGACTTCATATAATTTAACTAAGAGAAAATCCTACCCTAAACGAAATTGTGCTTCCCTGTAAAGTAGGCGTAAATCTCTCTCTCGGCAAAAGGCGAATAAATTCCAGTCTTTTGTTATTGTCTCCTCCTTACGCATGGCAAAATTAAGTTATTAACTCCACCGAGTATTCTATTCCAGAGTCTATATGTTAATTCTTTAAATAGATTATTCAGAACGCTCTTTTTGTCGCGTAGACAAAAGGGGCTTATAGAGCATCCAATAAAAAGGAGGTAGGTGGATGTCGTGCCTTTAATATGATGCAAAGAATTTCATGCAAAGTAATTAGACAGCCCGTGTTTGCACGCGAGCTTGATTAAGCTTTGAATTTTCAATAGCATTCCATTTGAGTTCGTGAATATTAAAAACAATACTCTTCAGTGGGTGGCGTGCTATTTAATAATGTAGACTTCATAATAATCTGTAGGTGATATTGCAGCTGGTTAATTTTTATTATTATAATCATGAATTAATGAGAAGGAATATTGCGCTTGTATTAAATTCAATATTGCAGATATTTAAATTAGGAGAGTAGTTTATAGTTTAACCTTATTTTGTAATTAGTAAATACGTATATATATTTTAAATATAAATTAATTTGAAGAGTTTCTTTAATTGTGCGATTTATAAGATAATTCTAATCAGTAGCATGCGCAGAAAATGTTTATGAGAGGGGTTATGGGCGTGGGGGGGATGGGGGGGGGGTAACCTCACTCACCTTTATTATAATAAATTGAAGAAAAAAAAATATATGTTATGTACCCACATTTCTTTCGAAACTTATTACGTGGTCCTTTCTTAAATCTCTTCTCTTTTTCTATATAACGATCTTATACATTACTATATAGTTTTCAACATCACATCCACCACAGGCATTTGTACATTCCATTCTCCTAAGTTATGTCTTCAAAACCCCGGTATCATGTCCATATATGGTCACTAGAATCCGTGAGAATCGAAACTTTCTCTCACGATGGTAACCTCTCTTTGGAAGTCCTGCGACTTCGTAGCATTCTTAATCTAACCAGTAATGATGTAGGATGTGTCTCTGCGTCCTCGTCTTTTTAGCCGGTTTCCCCGACAGAACCAGAATAAATTAAATTGAAAACGAACTTATAAAAAAAAATATTATTATGTATATATAGAAATAGATTTTCTTTACAGACCAACGGGACGGGTTCTGACTCCCCTCCCCCTTGCGTACGCCACTGAGTCTAATATTATTTATTAATCATGTGACTAGTAATGTAATGTTTGCTACTGTTATGTGCGATTCAGGTTAACAAAAGTATTTTTGTCGCATTTAGTTACATTAGTGCATGAATGCGGTAAGTGAGAATTCACTAAAGGACTCATTCACTTTTCAGTACAATTTGTATTATTTTTTATAAAGAAAGAAAAACAACTATAGTCTGGGGCTTCTGCCAATTTAAACAATTATTAGTCGTTTTCATTTTTTAAAGGGAATATTTTCTTTTTTAGTTTTTAATTTATGAGGGGACGAAGCCTCCTGTTAATATCAATCTGGAAACAAAAGTTTTTGCTCACTTTTTTCCTCTCCCTCAAATAGAATTGAGATATCCGGTTTAATTAATGTAGGGTGAAAGGAATTTCATTGTTGTACAATCTTTATGCAACAATGAACACGAATGTTCGTTGTAACGAAAAGAGACTTTAAGTGGCGGTCGTTCTAAAGAAGGGGTTGCAATATCGGGGGTCACTGTCAGGAGGGTTGATTAAAATAAAGAATTAGGGAGTAGTCCGCCAAGACTTCAAAATTTATGCCGCCCAATATGAGTTCAAATTGGCGCAATACTTGCATAAATAGTTTTGTATAAGTTAAAAACCATCGCCAAAATGACTTCAGGTAAGTTTTTCCATTCCGTGTCTCTCATTGGGTTAATCTTCAGAAAGTAACTCCACCCACTTGTTTACGTGAGGAATCTCAATGTTGGAAATGGAAATCCTAGGCTATACACGCCAAATTTGCCAATGAAAATTGATTTGGCGGAGTGCCCCCTTGTTCTTTACTTTCACCGGAGGGGGCCAAGTGTATTTCACTCCTTAACTCTGGGTAATTGTGTTCCAGGAGGTATGCGTTCGTCCCAGATGCTGTTCGTGGGAGTACTCCTGCTGGTGCTGCTGAGCTGCGAGGTGAACACCGTGGAGGGGAGGAGATGCACTCGGATATGCGAGAAGGGGCGGTGCAGGCCGATATGCACGCGGGACATGGGGTGAGACACTTCTTCTCAGTCGCCAAATGGACGGGAACAACCCGAAACAGATGCAAACATTCTATAATTGTAATTGTCAGTGATATTGATATTATGGAAACCTTATCAAATAGATAAGTTAAGGAGTCAAATTTTAACACTCGGAATTGTATTGTAAGTAGAGCGGAAAGCGTTTATGTATAATTATTTCTTTTTAAATTTAAGGATTATATTGAAGTTCAAATCTTTCGATGCCGTGTTTGATCGTATAAATCTGTCGATACCGTATTTGACTCAAATCGAAGTAAAAATTTTAGAGAAAACTGCGCACGAAATATGGTAACTCTTTTATATAAATCGAGTGCATAAATATCGCTCCAAGTTTAAAGTAGCATAAATTAATACTGAATTCCGTGAATAGAATAAAAATATATAATTCAGTAATAAAAAATAAAATTAAAGAATACAATTCGGTAGGTAGTAACAAAATTAGTTAATTATTAAAGCTATAATATATATATATATATATATATATATATATATATATTATAGCTTTAATAATATAAAGCTATAATATATGTTGTATGTTTTTTAGGTTCGTTGACGAAGCGACAATGGATGAAACTGAAAATGCGAAAGATCACGAAAATGCGTGATTTAGATGAAGCAGATGTCTACTGGTATATATTATATAATACTTTGATGTTATCTAGATTAGATTATTACAAGTTTCTAACTTATTTTATTATTATGTGCATGTGTTTACTTTTGTAAGCAATGTAATGTTCAGTAATATGCTGATTTAGTTAAATTCCAAATTAATTATTTATTCATTGATAATTCATACAAGCTTTCTTAAGCTTTCTAAAAGAACTAGATTAAAGCTTAAAAAAAACTAGTGTATTGTGAAACAGAAAGTACTAGCGTAATTTTACTGGAGTAATTGAATCTATTGCTTACTACTAAATAATTTTTTTAGTTTATAGATATTTCTAAATGTATATATTAAGGGTTTTTATAAAATATAAAATATTCAAAGAGTTCGTAAATCTAACCCTAGCCCTTTTTAGGAGAGCAAAAAGAAGAATGTTATTTCCTTGATGATTATATGATATAACCTTTTTCATTTGTATGCATATCTTTTTATTATATTAGCTGATGATAACAGGGATTTTGGCACAAGGTGGAAATTACAAAATGTCACATACAGCAATAATAAAATAACGACTTTTTTACACTGTTAACGACGATATTTTACGATAAAAGTATCGTAAAATATATCATAAAAGGTGTTATACAATATTATATTTTGAAATAAGCACCAAAAATGGCATTAATTTGTTAAAAATAATGATTATAATTGATTTGTAATCTAAATATGATTAAAAAAATTAAATATATATTGCCTGAAAAACCAGTTTATAATAACAAATTTCGTTCCATAAAGTTTGAAATAAAAAGTTTTCTAATTTACTAGATACTAAATCTGTATGCTAGTTTGAATAAAATTTTTTATTGTATCAAACAAAAATATGTGAGTGAGATAACAAAAAGCATTCAATGTATTTAAAATAAAAAATAGCCTCTAAACTATCTAACAGAAAATTTACCTTCAAAATATCATAATTGGTTCCCGAGTGATTACCAAACAAGCCATAAAACAAACAAAAAATACAAGATTATATAAAAAAAAAATATTTCTAAATAATGTCAAATTGCAGAATATTTAACAAATATTCTAGATAATACACATGGAACAAAGTTTAAGAATTATAAAGTAAAAAAATAAATAAAGTGAAATAAAATATTTCCTACAAAAATAATACTTTTTTTTATATATATTTTAAAGTTTTCTAAAATATTAAAGGTTCAATATAATAAGCGTTACGCTAATTTTTTTTATTATCTCATTTCAGGTATGGAAATGAAGGCCGCCCTAATTATTTCAGAATAGAATCTTAATCTTTTAAAATCCAGTAGGCTGCTCATTTATTTATTATATTTGTTATTCGGTAGTGCAAAATTGTGCTGTACATTTCTGCTCCAAGTTTAAATTATTCAATGATTAATATTATGAAAAAAATCATTGAGTCAATGTATAAATAATTTCCTTTGTTATTGTATAAAATTGTGTATAATTACATATTTGTGTTTTATTTAACCTTAAGTTGAAATTTTCTTGCTGGAGTTCTATAGTATAGCGTTGTTTTTGACAAATATCGTCTGCTTATTGTAGAATATTAAAAGTAGAATAAAAAGTTCAAAACTATTGAGTCACCTACTGTTTATTTTATATGATTATTCTTAATTTATGGATACTATACACATGACGTCTTTGATAAACTAAAGCATTTGTTTCGAGTTATGGATGGTTTCGGATATCGTTTGCTATTTCGTGAATGACGTGTTTTTTTCAACAATACAATCTAAATTCTATTCAATGGAATGAAAATTATAAAAGCAATTTATAAGAAATAAATTATAGGATATTGAATATTAAATGCTTTTTTATCAAACTTTTCAGTCATAAATATTCAAAATTTTCAGAAACAATTTAAAAATGAAAAATTAGGAAGGAATAATATAATGTTCAAATCATGTTATTGAGCAAATTTTATTATTCTTTCATAATTTTTTTTTTAATTTCTGTATTATATGTGGGGATATTTAAAACGAATTTTGTGATATTTTAAGATTTTTTTTAAATAATATTTCACGACTTTCAAACAATAATTGAACCGCATGATAGCACACTTTAAGCTGTCCTGGGTTCGAAATAAGCTTCGGCAATGCCACCAGTTACCTTAAAATTGCGTTAACAATCATTGCTTCTTACGGCAAATATTGCTACGAGTATTTGCAATCTGGATTTCTCTTCTGAATATTTTTTGTTTCCTATCCAAAATGTTCGATTTTCAAAATGCAGTAGCTGATTGCCAAGTAGCCAATTGGCTAGTTTTTCATATGAAAACACGCTATGAGACTAGAATAAGAGCAAGTGGCTCTCCACTTTCCCAGTTTAAGACTGATAAAGCAGTTAAAAAATGATTATCTAAATTTAATCGTAGAACTTACTTATTAATAACGTGTGTCTGCATTCTGCAATGTGTATGACGTATGTATTTAAGTGGGTTTTTTTTTTAAATCTGATGTATTCAAAATCAAGTTTTTTTTTATCTGACGTCTATTTTTGTGTTTCCTGCAAATTATATAGTTCACAAACTAAGTTGATCAAGTTTTCTTCATTATGTATTTGTTCAATAACTTTAAAATTCATGAAAACCTGAAAATTACGGATCACAGAATCAGTTTTATTTTGAAATTATTTTCCCATGAGCTCCGTGGTTTTCACTGAGACAGCAGTAATTTTTAGTTGTTATTTTTATTTAAACTTATAAATAACTTAACTTAATAACTTAAAAATAACTTTTAATAAACTTATAAAATCTCACAGAAGTGTTTTCTGTGAGCTTTAAAATCTTATTTTTAGCTCTGTTAAGCATACTCTAATACTAGTTTGCTTCAGCTCTTCAACCCATAACTCGAATAAAATACTTTTGAGTCTCCTAAACTCAAACTCTATTCAACAGCGATTTTCGAGCAAGATGTTCGCTTTCAAATACTTAACTATCTAAAAATAACAAGGCGTATTTTCTTGAGGACCACAACCTGCTGATAGCATAACAAATCAAAGAAGGACCTAGAACTCCGCTTCAGAAATTTTAGGGCCCATTTCAAGGGTGAAGGTACACACACAAAACCGAGCTTCATATCTTTTTATATATAAATGCGATAGTCGTATCTTCATTGTAAACTAACTGAACAAATAATACGTTTGAGATAAGATTTGTATTATTCTAAATTAAAAGTTAACCAAATATTCTGTTATTATTATGTGTACTGTCTATTCGGTAGCCAAACCAAATATACAATGCCGTCGAATAGTTTAGTATTCATTAAACGAATAGTGACACCTATTTGTAAATATAAGGTAAGGTTTTTTTTTTACACATGAAATGATAAGTATGTTAACTTGGGTATTAATATATAAATTTGATATCTTAAAAAAAATGCATTGATTTTTTTAGAGAATGTTCAGCACACTTCTACTAAAATAGTTCAGAGTATTTCAAGCTTACAGATAAAGACAGACATATAAAGAGAGACAGATAGAAAATATGTAGTTCAACTGTTGTTTTTATAAGAGAACGATAAGATTTATTACGATACGAGTAAAAAGTTGAGTTTAAATTATACAAATTGCTTATATTATCCCAATAAAAAATGCAATATTTTGTTCTAATAATTACTAAATAACGACAATTAGATGGCGACAAGCTTATTGCCAACAACAATAATTTAAATTTTTTATTACATCTAATAAAACCGTGTTTTTAAAATGTATTTTAGTAATATATTATAATTATTATAGCGATATGGACAAATATAAAAGACGAGTTACTATTGAAAATTGTTAATTCTGTAGAAGTGGAAATTTTAAGAAACAATTGTATTTGCATTGACTAACTACTAAAACAAACAACTACGAAATTAACTTTACTAATATTAATATAAAATAACAAATAGCTCACATAAATCGAGTTTCAAACTCATATTGACTCCCTTTATGTAAACACTTTATTTTAAAAGGATTAAATTTAAGTCTACATTGTTAAATTTGTTCTCAAGAGTAATAATTAATTCAACTACAAATTAAATTATTATGTTTTCTTTACCCAACACACAAACAATATGCTTCTTTTTATCATTTAAAGAAATACTCAGAATTTTATTTTAAGAGAACTAAATTAAAAATAAAATACATTAGAAACAAACATGTAAACAAACATGTAAACAATGGAATTAGAAATATTCGGAGGAGTATATGTTGTCAACCAGTTTCTTATTGTTCTTCTTTGCTATGCTTCCAAGACTCCCAAAGGATTTAGGTTCATGAAATATTTTACACTTTATTATCATTCTTTTAGATAAGCAAATTTTTTAAGCAGTCCCCCATACTAAAATGTTAAATAAATATTTTATTATGTTTATTCTTACAAAGAGTTACTAAATATTCCAAACGATACCAGGATTGTTATCGCCTTAAAAATAAGAATCAACTTACAAATGGTTAGTTAACTGTATCCTTCGTTTAATTATTTGTGTGAAATATAGATCAATTTTGAAAATGCATTTTAATTTATATTCTAGCAGAATGTAACTTAAATATGGAAATCATTTAATTACATTTCTTTTTTAAATAATAAGAAACTTTGAGTGCAAATTTAGAACATTTTTAGAATTGAAATTAGAACATTTAAACTGGTAATTAACTTATTATAGCATTTTATTTATTGTTTTTTATTACCCTCTTCGAATATCTTCATGTTCATTTAAATTAAAAAAAAATATGCATTCAAGAAATTTCAGAATTTGGTATTAATGCATAATTTAATTGCAGAAAAAGCAGTTTAAATGTACTTAGTTTAGTAGTGTTTCCCTATTTAAATGGACTTACTTTAAAAGAGTGAAAAAAATAAGAGAGGAACTAAATTTAAATTTGTCACTTTGGTCTATTTTGGTCACTTCATTTTTATAATATAAGTTTTTGTGTTGTTTTTAGTAACTGCACTGGTGTGTGTGAATATGTAATTGATGTTAACGACGTTTATGTTCGATGTGTACGTTCGACCTGTATGTCCTTTTATTAGATTGTGGTGGTCACTTTAAATAGACGATACGCTTGAACTACCTTGGGGTTCGCTTTGGTGTAACACTCAGTAGGTTATGATGAATGATCCCGAGATCAAACTTCTCGCACATTGATTCGATGATATAAAAGCTTTAGGCACGATACAGATCAAGATATTAACCCAAAACTTATTTAAGGCATTAGCTTTGACATAAAAAATGTTGGCCAATGTGAATATTATAACATTTTCTTATTTCTTCTAAAATTAAACTAACTCCAAATGTTGAGCTCCATATGAAAGTTTACAAATAACTTGGCAACACAAGGTCAGGCCCGTCGCGCCGGTGCCCTTAATCTGGAAACCCTACAAGTTGGGAATTTCAAGTTTTTAAAATTCCCGAGTTGGGAAAATTTATGCTCTGAAAAAAATTAATATTATTAGCAAATGAAAGCTATGGAAGAAAGAAATCACCCAACCAGTAAAATTACATTTAAATTAGACAATGCTTGTGAGAAACTGTTTAATATTATCTAATATATTTAAAAAAACGATGAAAAATGCCGAAAAGTTGAAACTTGGAATTTTCAGCACTGTTAAGTTGGGAATTTCGAATAGTTAATTATCATGTTGGGAATTTAGAATCGTAAAGTTGGGAAATTTCTTTTTTCAACCCAATCCCCCCCCCCCCCACCTCCCCCCAAAAAAATCGCACGTTAGTGTAATTACAGCTTAAAATAAGTCGAGAGGTACCATATCATGCGATCTGATTCAATAGCGGTGATTGCGCGCCAATTCGAAACAGATGGCATTGGTTAGAATTTAAATGTCGAAATTTACTCGCTGTTTCAAATGTTGCACCTCCAGTCCCAAAGTTACCCCGTCCTACGGTAATAATCTATTTTAAAATTGCAACAAAAAAACAATTTATATATGTTAAAAAGTTATTATCGTTTTATATACGTTATAAAAAGTTACAAAACTAAAACTGTAAAATTAAGGGCTTTCAGTTTCAAGCGTTGATGTTGAATATTACGTAGGTGTAAAGTTTCAGACTTTTATCTGCAACAAAAGTAGGTGCTTTACGGTCTACAAACAAGCTATTTTATTGTTTTATTATTATAGATTACATTGTCACCAGGAATACATTTGTACATCAGGTATAAAATCGATTGAGAAATGGAAAGACACAAAACATTAGTAAAAATCTTATTATTGTTCAGAGTTCTTATTCTTAGTGTGCAAATTAATTTTAAAAAAAATAGCAATGATTGTGTATTATATTATTTGTGAAAATATTAAAACATTACATTATTAATGGAATTTGTAACATTTTTAATATTTTAATAAAAATTTGCGTGATCTTTAGTTTATATAATGCTGTAAAATGATACTATATTGAAAATTATTATACATTTTACAACAGTTGTCACTCTAATTTCCACTAATAAGTAGATGTTGATGATTTGGTGAATGATAAAACTATAAAAAAAAAGGTACTTAAAAATGAGTATCTGATTCTAATCTTTTTTCTTTAAGTATAATTGTATCGTAAACAGGCGTATGATATACTCAAATGCAAGTAACCGTACTTCTCAAAAAGTAGCAATGTGATTTACTATTGCAAATCTCAGCTTCTATTCAAGCTATTCTAATGAAAGCTGGCAAACTTAAAGTAGAAGTTCAGAAGATGGTTTTCCACATAATTAGATGTCAATTTTTAGACACTAGCTTTTAAAAAAACAAAACATTCTGTTTATAACTTCTTAATGTTGCCCTGGTAGTTTAATGGATAAGGCATTAGGTTGCGGTGCTCAGGTTATGGGTTCGATTCCGGGTAGGCAAGCGTCCACTCATTTTTACCATTGTAATTATTTTTAATTACATGTCTTTTTCAAAATTTAAATTCATGTATTCGAACCCAAGCATCGAATGTATTCAAAAATTAGTATATTTTATTTATTTCAAGTACCTGTTTTTTAACAGTGAACAAAATGGCCTTGGAAATGTATCAAAGTGCTCCTTTCATGGATTTAAACTTTTTAAAGATAACAAAAGCAGATTCGTATGGGTATATTAATAATTTGTAATATTTATGAAATTTTTTGTGCAGTTGTAATATTTATATTACGAAAATGGCAATAAATCCTAGCATAAAAACTTTATTCTTACGATTATTAATAGTGGATTCCAATCTATGAAGTTAACAGGTATCATAAAACTGATTATGCGATGTACAGTTTGTGTATAAGTCTATGCTTAGATCACCGTTTTTCTTTATATTGTCAAATATAAGCGAAATAATTAACTATCAGAGACAAACTAAACCCTTCCAGGAACTTTTGAGAGCACCTTAAATTAAAGTTTTAAAAGCGTGAAAGCACAGAAAACCTCTTTTAGTTAGAAAGAAAGTATTAAAACATCACGCTTTGAAACAAAATAAGAAACATAATGTTTACTGAAAAATATTCGAGTTAATAAATATTTCGAGTTTTAAATATATTATACAGAAGGAAATATACAATGTTACTATTTTTATTCCTTAAAAAATGTGGTGCCGATATACTGTTGAACATAGGTATTCAAAAATAAGTAATATTTATTCATTTTCTAGTACATTCGATGCTTATCATGGCTCCAAATACATAAATTTTAAGTTTGAAAAAGGCATATACTCATAAAGGAGTACAATGATTAAAAAGAGCAGATGCTTAGATAGGCTGACTTCATAAATCATTTTGCAATAAATATCGATAATTACAACCAAAGACTTACCGTGGAATCAAACCCAGATCCTTAGGCACCGCAGTACAGAGCCTTATCCGTTAAAATACCAGGGCGATTTGAATAAGTAATAAACAGAAGAAATGCTAAAAAGGCGTGCCAAAAAAATGGGAAGTAAGATAATTGGGTTGTAATAATTCAGTTTTCATTTAAGCAATTGACATCAAATAATGTGAAAAACCATATTCTGAACCAAGGATAGTGAAGACCATATATATATATATATATATATATATATATATATATATATATATATATATATATATATATATATATATATATATATATATATAAGGTGTGCTCGTGTTTCGCTTTTTGAAAGGGGCAAGGAAAGAATTCTTTTGACGTCATTTTAGCTCCGCCTTACTACGAGTTTTTGATCATTCTCATTGGCTGTATGTTTCAAGCATTGCTACTTAGGTTCGATCCCCGTGGGTAACGACTGGTGATTTAATTTTTAATTAGCAAAATAATGTAAATATCTGTAAATAATTGTGTTCAGGTAGCTTCACTGCTAATCCGTCCTTGTTTAGTTATGTCCCCGTATTTTACTTAATTGAAATTGTAACTCATTTAATATGTCCAATACAAATGCATTGACCTGATGGTTTCTAACCTCATTTTACTTTTTCAAAATTTATGGACATGCTCCCGTGGCAGCTAATATTATTTTAATACCCTTAATTTATTAAGCAACTTTTTTGCACTTTTTACATACTAAATACAATCCTTAAAATATAATTTAAACTCTTAAAATTTAGCGAATTCTAAATAAAATTAACGATTATCACTTTTAAATAGTTCACAAAAAAAACAAATAGATGGCAGCACGTCAAGAACCATTGGTTCAAATGGTGACTGAATATTTTAATAACGAAACGACTTTGGAAATCGATTCAAATTGTTTTTTGAAGCAAATTTTGACTGTTTTCTTTTAAATAAATTCATGATTAGTTAAAAACAAGAATTCTTGTTAAACTAAGTACTCCTTGACAATAGCGACAATTACTCTTAAAACGACTGTAGAGAGCATTAGACACGCCCATAGACAGTTGAAGGCAGAGGAAGGCGTCACTATGACGTCAAAAGAATCCTTTTCCCCACCCTCCATCAGCAAGAGCGAGTACCAGCACACCTTTTATAAATAGTCTCTGAACAACTATTTTAAATTTGTCAGGTTGCTTTGTTAAGATGGCTTAAACAGAAGCTGAGATTAGCAATATTAAATCACACTGCTCATTTTTGAGAAAGTACGATTACTTAAGTTTAAATACGGCATCGCTCTTTTACGATGCTATTGTACTCAAAGAAAAACGAGTAGGTTCATGTACTCATTTTTAAGCACATTTTTTACAGTGTATATTTCGTTATTTTTCTTTGTGCCAAGAACACAATCTTTCGATCTTCCTTTCAGAACACGGAACAAGAATTACGGTTACTTAAATTTTAATACGTCATCGCTCACTTAGATGCAATTGTATATTTAAAGAAAAACTAATAGGTTCATGTGCTTATTTTTAAGTACCTTGTTTTACAGTGTAGTGTTCTATTGTTTTTAGATTAATTTATTCTGGATAATCAAGCTATTGATAGAATACGGAGTAAATCCGTTACGTAATTATCGACTTGTATATAGGCAGACATTGGATTTTAAAAAAATATTTGAAGAGAAAAATATTCCAATTATCTAAAAACCTATAGGAAACAACAATTTACCAACTTTAAGTACTACTTAAAAATGTAAAAGAGCTTTATTTTTTCTGCCCGTTTTCTTCAAATTACATCAGTAAATAAATATTTAAATGTTTACAAAATAGAAAAGAAATGAAGAAAAAGTAAATCTCTAAGAAGATTTTAGACGTATCCCAAAGGAAAAGATTTAATAGAAACTCATTTTTTCTGCTATTTCGAGTTAATGGAAAGATTTCCAAGTAATTGAATATATATTTAATGGAGAATCTTTTAAACGGTATATATAGTAGTAGTAGTTGCTTAAGAAAATTATTCCGCAAGTCCCAATATAATTATTGCTGCAACCGAAACTATTATAAACAAGGGCTGCGCAGAAGTAGTCATAAGCTTGACTCAAGTATGAAATATTTATTTTATTTCAGCCATTTCAAACAGTATCAAGAAGATCGTAATTATAACTAAATAAAAAGAACAAGCAATAGTTATGAGTATAATATAATTGAAATATGTACAGTAACACAGAATAAAGAAAATATTTATAATAATTTTCTTCTATATAAATAAAGATGTGTTTAGGTATATGTGTAAGTATACACATGTGTTTGTATATTCGTATGGAAATAAGTACATACGTAAGGTAGGTATTTTCTGGTTGAAAGGAGTCACACCGTGGCCAATGTGAGAAAATTTTAAACACAGCTGATTTAACGTGTACTTGTTCCCTCTACTCGTCGAACGTTTGGCGGACGACGAGGATGCAACTTGCAACCATCCGATTGCGAGTTCGCTGCTTTTCCTAAACTCACCACCCTCTCACGAATGCGCCCATATCAATTAATGCCTTCGGGCTAAGAGGATCATCGTATGTATATATATAAATAAACTATTACAAAAAAAATAAAATTCCATAAAAAAATTCCCAAAAAATCCAGAAATACAAAAATTTATTGAAAATCACATTAAATAAACATATATATATTACAGTATCACAGGCTATCCCAGGCCCCTTCATTATTTCTTTTAAGAGGTTGTTTATTAGTAGGAACAACAACATAATGCCGTTTTAGCTCCGCGAAAATTCGGAAATCGTTTAAAAATTTCATTAATTCCGTGTTATTGAATGACTGAATTTACTGTTAAAAATTCCAGGAAATATATATTTTTATAAAAATATAATTTTTTTACAGAGACTTAGTGATTCTATTTTCGAAAAATTTACATATTTTTTTCCCCTTACGCTGTAAAAATCAAATGTACTTTTTAATCCGACTTCATTCAATTATGCCAAATAAGTAATTATAATTAATGTTTCAATTAGATTAATCAGGTTTACTTCTTTTAGATGTTGTTTATTCGTTTAATATTTAAATAGAAAAGCTTTCCCGTTGAATGTCTAGACACTATCTTTCTGACAAGAGGAGAAAATATCAGTTTAGTAATATTATTTTCCAAATCGTTGAAATATTTTGCAATATATAAAATTTTTGCCACTCAAATTATTAAAAATATAATGTAATTTATAGGCTTTTTTTGTGATTACTTTTTACAAAAAACAGTTCAACTACTAGAGAGACGTGATTTTCTTAAAATAGTTTTTCAAGTCAGGATAATTGCAAAAAGTGAAAATTTCAATTATTTAGAATAATGAATTTCTGTACAACATACATGTATTACCAAACATTTTAAAATTGCTCTAATTATATTTATTTTAAAAAAAACTTCCACTGTTTAAAGAACGGTTACATAAATTGTTTACATTATGTTCTAAATAGCGTTTTTTATTTATCTAATAGTGGAAAAATAAATTATTGAAATATTTTTTAAATAAATTAATTCCAAATCTAAATACCGTAAAAGGGTAATAAAATATTATTGACATATTTTACGGTAGCGTTGTATAATAAAGAAATATATTAATTTTGCACGTTTAAAATATGTAAATTTTATTTTGAACCCAATTACAGATTTGAAATTTTTTTTTCATAACCCAATTAAAGATATTATATTATTTGTTTGCTTATAGTGGAAGTTTTAAGCAACTGGATTTAATATGATATGAATTTTTTTTTGATGTATACATTTATATATTATGTATATTTGCTCTCCAGGTACATGTAAATGTTATTAATTATGTTAGGGGATAGTATAAAGAATCTGTAGTTCTCACAATCCAGTTGAAGGTATAAAATACAGTCATGCTTTGTATCTTAATACTCTATTTCCCAAATTTTACCCTCTCAGGCGACAACATGATGACTTGTTCTATTGGTTGGTTGCCTGTTCTTTCAAATAAACGAGAACGGCAAAATCTTGTGTTTGAAAAATATCAATCTTTTTATTTCAACATGTTCTCTTGCCAGATCCAAAAAAAGATTACTATTTTTGTCATTTATGAGCATAAAAAATTCCGATAAACAAAACAGACAGAGGAATAACTGTTCCGCAGAAAGAACGCAAACTTCAAAGATATTCTTGAAATACAAGTGTTAAAATTCGTACAAATTAAAAAAAATACTTAATTTTCTGCAGAAGTATTTGTGTAATACTTTATGAATGAAAAGAGAAAAAATAAGGTTGGTTGGTTTATTAATTAACGTCGCACTAGAGCTGCACAGTGGGCTATTGGCGACGGTTCCGGGTCAATCTAGAAAGAAAGGCCCGGGAACACATACACATTCACACACACATTCATACTTGCACCTCGTTATTTTAGAACCATGGTCAGATGACAAGGAAACACCTGAACTGGCACCCAACGCCTTCAATAGACGTCGGGACTTTGGACCCCGATCAGATTTATCGTGCACTAGTCCCGTATACACGCCAGTATAATTTGTTGGATATTCTGGACGACTTTCTAGTATTTTTGTAGCGAAGCTGGCAACCCTCCGATCGCAAGATCACTACTTTTTTACTTTTCTATGTCAAGTCCATTTCACGGATTCGAACCACCAATCCCCTGATTAGTAGCTGAACGCCTTACCAACTGAGCAAAAAATAAGGAAACTGGTGTTATCTATTTATGACTAGTTGAACGAATGAATTCAAATAAATTATTATGTTAAGGAAGGCCTAATCCAATAATTATACTGTAACCATCGGAATCAAGACGTTTAATTACAGTTAATATGTCAATGAGTCATTGAACCAATTGCGTCTCTGATAATGTAAAGTTTTTTCAGAAAGTGGAAATTTACACCAAAATACAACGATTCTTATAATACGCTTCATGCTATGAAATTGCACAATTTTAAAGAATTTGGTATCTAAAAAAATGAGCCAAAAATTTAACACCGTAACATATATTAAATACTACTGAATATTGTACATATGACTCATTATAAAAAAAAGCAAAAAGTAACTTTTAAAAAAATGCTTTAAAAGTGCATTATAAACAGAAATTTTTTCTATACAAGGATAATCAATTGTAAATAAAATTACGTGTAACAAATTTATTAAATTATATGGAATGTTTCGTACAATTTTAAAACCGATGTATTTTGTCTGAACCTTGTATGGAACGGTCGATATTTCAACTCATATTTTCAAAAACATTCGATTAAAATAAAAAAAAACTTCTTTAAATTTTATCAATATTGCTTAACTTTGGATGTGTGCAAAAATTTTTCGCAATTTATTATCCAAATATTTTAGCTTAACCGATTTGTGTTAGGCATCCTTGTTGTACTACATTACGACTTCTACGTAAAAATCCTTATAAAACCGGAAATATGTCTTTTTTAAGGTTTAAAAGAGTAGGCTGGTATTACCTTTTCAAGTATCAGAAACTGCTAAAATGTCAATTTGTGAATCTTTTCCACGTTGAACATAAATTCCTTATTTCAATGGATTCAATCATTCATAACATGCTCGATTTTATATACGGGGTTTAAACTATCTAAATTTTAAGACATACAACATTCCATAATACTAATTACAATAGGCAAAGCTTTTAGAATACATTTCATAGTCATAGCCAAATTTATTTAGCAGCAGTATTGATCCATAGCTGTGTTAAATGTACTGTGTACACATACACACGGCGCTTACAATCGCATTCTACGAACATGCATTGGTCAATATGATAAATTATTGTGTTGAGTAGTTAAAATTGCTTTAAAATTAACTATTTAATCTGTTTAAGAACCGATACATTTCATTTACATAAGGTCCAATAGCTTCATCCTCAAAGCTCTAATGTGTGTTTTGAGCAATCGGATTTTACGTTTTAATAAACTACCACCGTGTTCCTTTGAGTAATTTTCAGATGAAGTTAGTTGATTATGTACATTTTCAAATACTACAAATTGGATTCTTCTTGCTTAAATATTGGAATTCTTTCAATATTGGACTTCGGATTACATTTAGGGGAAATAAATGTTGAATTAGGTGCTACATCCTAATTATGTTTGCTTGATATTTTTAAACCTGTATGACAAGAATTAATGACTTGTTCTGATTTTTGATTTCTGATTTTTGAAATTTATAAATAGTAAATCCTATGAAAAAATTCCTTTTACTGAAATTTTAGATTCGTGAAATTAAAAAGTATAATTTGCATGTGTTAAAATACAAAAAGCACAAACAGCTTATATAAAATATTAATATTATTTTTGTATTTTTTAACGATGAGAAAAAAATTTATATATAACGTCAACAGTTTTCAATAATACACCCTCAAATTCTTTGCGTTATAAATATTTATTTTTTATTTTAATAAAGTAGCAAAATGTTTTCTCTAAAACTACTGTAATTATTTGATTCAATTTAAAAATTAGATCCTTTTGTGTGGTATTTAAAATGATATAAGTGACTATTTCGAAGCAATAAAAAATATGGAATTACAATAATTTTTATCATTGATTAACCCTTTATTAATTTTGACATGCGTTTCACTTATATTAGTCGCAAATACCCAAAACACGTTTATCATGCTATTTTTTTTTAAAGAAAATTGCTACAATTTTTAACAATTCAAACAATAAAATAAATAACCCTAAGGCAGTTTTAGATTTTATAAATTCATTTTTTTAGGTTAACTTTGCTATCAGGTTCCAGTTCTATATACATTAGTGACTTAATATCAATAAGTTTAATTGCTGTATTATTATTCATTATTAATGTATTATATTCACAGAGGAGGTTTAAAGATCATTTGATAATATGAACATTTTTTAAGACAAATTTCTGTTTTTATAAAATTTAGCTATCCCAATAAAAAATTAATAGTCATTTTTACATTATTTTTTAAAAAAATATTTATGAAAAAATATTTAATTAATTTATAGAAATAATTTAATTTTTTTAATTAATTTTAGTTCTTTGAAGTTTTACAAACGATGCAAAACTTAAAATATTTTTTATAGAGACATAAAAGCATGTAGTAAATCTAATTAATGACTTCGTTATTAATAATTATAAGCATTCAGTTTACTATATTATTTTAATAATGTTAATTATTTGATAAACATCAGTATACGTTTTTAATTGCCAAAGAAATTGCATAATGTGACATTTCTTTTCTTTACAATTTATACACTTTTTATATTAATTCAGGAAATTAATTAGATTTTTTTTGCCTTAAAGTTTTCCCCCCATTTTTTTTTCTGAAAATTGTATATATAATTCTTTAAATTCAAGAGTAAACTTTACAGTTTTGATCTAGTACTTTATTTCCATTGATCGACATCTATGAAATAGGGTGAGGGGGGGGGGGGGGGTTCGTATATAAGTTTAACATTGTGTAATTCTATATTTAATTTAAAAGATCCACTTTATCCCAGAATCCATTTCTGGGATAAAGTGGATCTTTTAAATTAAATATAGAATTACACAATGTTAAACTTATATTTTCATCTCGTTTTTTTTTTTTTTTGTTAATTTACTTAGTTAATACAGTATATTTCAGCAAAAAAATACATTTCCGGTTTTTTTTAATTCAAGTCCAAATGTCGATTTGTTTGCGTATACAAAAGAAATTATTTTAGTTTGATACATGAAGTATATAAATTAGACCAACCGAATTATTTACGAATATTCCTGGGATTTTGTATAGAATAGAATTCTTTTAACACATTCCAATTGAAAATTAGAAAAAATTATAATGTATTTAGTTTTTTCCCTCGATATTTTGCAAAGGAGGAAAAATGGGTGTTCAAATTATTAATGTTAAAGTTGGGGAATTCGTAAAAATGTAACAATCTTCGACAAAGGTTGAATTTATTCTACAAAAATATAAATTTCGAAGCTGATAAATGACAAGAACAAACTGCAATATATTTTTAAATGTTTATATGTTAATATAAAGAAGTAACATACCTGTATTTTTTCTTAATAAACTGACAATAAAAGAATATATTTCAATAAAAAATGGACGCCTTTACTATTAATAAATGAAACAAAGTGTTTTAAATGAAATTAAAAAAAAATCGTCTGCGGAACAAATTAATTAAAAAACGCAATTACTCTAAAAAAATATAACTTTCGAAGCTTATAAATGACAAGAACTAACTGCAATATATGTAACACTGTGTATATATTAATATAATGAAGTAACATACCTGTATTTTTTCCAAATAAACTGTCACCAAACAATATATATAGATAAAAAAAATGGACGCTTTTTCTTAATTTAGTAATAAGTGAAACTGTTCTATGGTCCTGAAGTGAAACAGAATGTTTCAAATGAGAAAAAAAAATCGTCTGCGGAACAAATTAAAATATCGTGAATACAGCATAGATTTCTGAATAAAATAAAAAAATTATATAGCAGATGTTCATTTTCGAATATAATGATTTACAAAATAAAGGCGATTTAAAAAAAAAAAAATAGCGCATTACAACTTGCTTTTAGAATAGACTATTATAAAACACTCCGTTAATAGTCAAATATACTGTGAAAAGCTCAAGGTTGTTGCTAATTCTATTTTATTTTATTCAAGTTACTAATTTTACTTGAGATTTTGTTCTAAGAATGTTTATTTATACGAAAAATTCCATAATTTTCACATGGAGACCCAAATTATTCCATCTATAAATCGCAGTACGTTATTAAAAAGAATTATTAAAAAAATGTAGTATAAACCTTAGAATTAAATAAAAATATGCGAATAAATATCTAATAAATAAGCGAACGTTTTTGTAAAACAATTGTAATTTTACATTTTTCTTACAACTTCTACGATCGATGTAAGTAAAATTTACATAAACATTGTTCAAGAGTTATGTGACGGAAATTTTTTGTAAAACAATTGTTATTTTACATTTTTCTTACAACTTCTACGATCGATTAAGGTAAAATTTACATACACATTGTTCAAGAGTTGTGTGATGGAAAATTGTGTCTCTAAAATCGAAATCGTGTGAAAAACAACCACACACAATGCGTATTCTTTGAAACCCGAATTTGAGGTTAAAAAGTATATAATAAAATAAAAATTGAGTTAAATATATTTATATGCTTATATTGTGAAGAGAAAACACTGAAAGTTGTGTATGAAGCAATTTTTCTCTCATCTATTTTATTACTTTGATACATTTTAACGGGTGCCAATCTCAAAAGAAAAGTAAAAAAAAATGTCCCTTCTTAGGCTAATACAGACACGTCCATCTTTTGAAAGGAATTATTTTCTTTTCTTGAAGTACTTTCATTGATATCTTAAAAAGTTGACAAGTTATAACTTTTGTTTTACAGTCAAAGTCTATTCGCAGGAAGGAATGCATGAAGGGTTTGTTATTTTGTCCCAATGATCGAGTTTAGCAAAATTTCCGTATTATATTAGACACACACACAAAAAATCAGAATTTTTATGTAATTTATAATTTTAAAAAAATGCTAAATATTTTATATAAACGAATATTTACTTTTTTAAATAATATTCTCCAATTGGAAGTATGTACAGCCGCGGAAAAAAAAACGAACCACCGATGATTATTTCGTAAGTTTTTGTAGTAGAGCTAAACTTAATATACCATTTTGTAGGGAATAAAGTCTACTACACATTGATATACAAAAAATTTGCATAGGGGACTATCTTCATACTCGAATCAGCACCAACTTTAAAATTTTCAATAGCAATACCCAATTTTGATTCAATATTTAGAATCTACGACAAAATTTATCGTTGAATATCAATTTGCAAGTCATTTGGTGAAGTAGTGTTTTGGTTATGAATATCGAAAGTTTAGAACTCGTAATGTTAAATGAATTTCTTAAACTTTTAATCATATCTTTCGAAATAATAATTTTATTAAGCTGATATTTTTATCTGTGTTACTTCTAAACAACCCAAACAAAATACACTAGCTTTCATTACTTATATGTATATTTTTTTAATTTTATTTAAATATGCTTATATTGTGGATGGATTGGATATTAATATTCATAAAATTTATGAATAGCAACCATGCTATATTTTGATAGTGATGGATTCAGAAAAACGTTTTATATGCATATCTAAAATTTCATGATTTTCCTCTTTGTAGTTTTTAGGCTATATTAAAATGAGCATCAAATGATCATTTAAGGGGTCATACAGACATTTAAAATCTGCAGAACTTAACAGAAATCTACTAATTTTGAGAATTAAAAGCGCTGTGATCGTGTTGGCATAAAATTTTAAATTCTTATATAAAGGCGAGGGGGTATACGGGAGTGGGGGAATGAATGATCACGGGAAAAGAAGAACCACGGCTAACGCCAAAACATTTTCTACCAGCGTACTTCATTTCGAAGTCTCACTAATATTTTGTCCAATGTGGATGTAGCCCCTCAAATAAGATAGATACATATCGTCTAATATCTCTGCATATAAATGTAGGAAATTAACGAAAATTTATATTTAGATTATTTTGAGGGCGGGGAACATTTCTGCGCTATCAAAAGTAGGTGTTGCTATTGAAAATTTTAAAGTTGGTGCGGATTCGAGTATGAAGATAGTCCCCTATGCAAATATTTTGTTTATCAATGTAGAGTAGACTTTATTCCCTACAAAATGGTGTATTAACTTTAGCTATACTATAAAAACTAACGAAATAATAATCGGTGGTTCGTTTTTTTTTTCCGCGGCTGTACTTAAGATCAATAAATGCGCAGAAAATAAAATTCTTCTAAAAATATCCCATTTTCATCGAATAATTTTGTTATATTATGTTTTATTTTTTGTATTAACTAGTTGGCTGTGGCTAGTAACTTTTGTTAGTCTAGTGTGAATAATAACTAGATAATGATTATAAAATAATAAACTGTTTGCACGGCGGCGCGTCACACAATATTATTCACTATCAAAAGAGACCTTAAAAAACAGAGAGGGAACGGACTTCGAAATCTTGGTAATGACTGCGAAAGCCTAAATAACACTCTCATTTTTGAGAATTCTGTGATCATCAATTCTACTTTCGTTACATTTGACAATAGTTTCGTCATTCAATCACGTGAATTTTGACGAAACAAGAATCCTCAAATTTTAAATGAAAGTTGTTTACTCAGATTCCTTTTCGATCCTTTTCTTAGTCCTCGGCTCATGTTTTGTTCTTATACATTGTCAGAGTTCAACCGAATCTTCTTGGCCGAGTTAATAAAGCTTTGGAATCTGAAGAGAGAGGTCTGCGGATCGACACGATACAAATTATTATATTATTTAAAATTGTCCTTATTTTCAACTAAATAAATTTCGTTAAAAAAAACGATAATATGAATTTCCTCAGTTTGACGAAATATTTAATACGAGCATATGACAAGCGTCTGTTTCCTCAAAAATGACCAAAAGTTTCGTCAAATATGAGAATGTGTTTTTAACAGTGTGCCCGTTTTGGTTTTAGAGTCACGGGCGCTTTTTTAAAAAAGCAAAAAAATTCAAACAAAATATTGAAACTCAAATTTTTAAATTTTTGTTGTTGCACATCTACGTAAAGCTAGCTAGAAATTAATAATCAAAAGCGGTTCAGTATGGAAAGCCGATTACTTTTGCAGGAAAAATAGAGTACTTCTATGTGTATAAATATTTCACGTCTTAATAACATTTAATTCTTTATTTTTGGAGAAGAGAAGAAGGGTTCAGTTATTGAAACCTCACAAAACACCCCGGTTTGGCTTATTCGAAACTCTCACAAGCCTACCTAAGCCGCATAATATTTTATCGGATCAAAAACCGACACGGCTCTTTGCAGAAATATCAGAAGATATCCATAGCTATTTATTCTGAAAGAGGGCTTATTAATAACATTCCTTTTTCAACTGAGAAAATACTTGTCTTGGAACTTTCTCTTAGAACAAGGTTATGTAAATGAGTTATAAATAGACCTATTCGAATTTTTATACATATAATTTTAAAGTAAGACAAAATTAATAACTATGTAATATAAGACCAAAGTAAAACAATTATGTAATAAAACAGATTCTGAAAATATTATGTATAACTTTTAACCCGTTTTAATCGCAAAAGTTTAAAACCCAAGAAGTGTCTTACACGATGTAACAATGAAATTATATTCTTAGCAAAGAAATTGACCAAGTGTAGTCATTACTATTTTTCTTAAAACTGCTATACTATAAAATATTGTAAATACTGCTATTACCGAAGTGTTTTTAAATATTTCCTTTCAAATATATATATTTTTAAATAACTAATCTTGAAATGCCCTTGAAATGCTCTGAAATTTATAACACAAATCATATTGATTTAATGTGACTTTTGGATATAATAAAGAATAATTTAAAAGTTTGCGAAAAAAGACATATTGAGATATGGAAGTATCAATAGCATTCGTATCTATGTAGAAAATTATGAAATTTTCACGTTTAACATCTTTAAAATAAGCCGTATGAGATATATTCCCAGGTCCACGATTGTGGATGTGCGACGCGTGCCCCGCACTTCTGGAATGGCTCCTAGCTCAAATAAAAATTTAAAAAAATTGAAATATTAGATAAATTGAATTTACGATTTTTCTTTTCACGTGAAACGGCTTTAAAATCAAATACATGAGATATCGTGATATATAAACACAATTTTAAGCTTTTAGAATGACCCATTCCGACATTAACTTTCCGTGACAAATAGGTCGATTGATCAGTCTTGTTCAAGCTTATTTTTAATTTTCAATAAATAGGAAAAAAAATGAGAACTTTCTGCATAAAAAAAAAATCATATATTAAATTTTCTACTTAAATTAAAATGTAGCCGCATCTAACAATTGTAGTCTATAGTCAACTACATTTGTAGTTCTGATTGGCTTTTCGAAAATCTAACAAACTTATTATCTAGTTCCATAATTTCTATTCAAACTTGATTATAAGTTTATATGGTGGAATATAGGTGCCAAATTACTGAGGCACCGAGCCCCACGGTTGTTAAAGGGGGCTCTGGAAGTATCATAACGGAAATATTATGTTAAGCTATTTTTTTTTTAAACTAAAGACATATATGTTAAGCTGCTATGTGTTCTTTATTCCGACGCTATAACTCATTTATACAGAGCAAGATTTACATTAATTTGGTCTTGTTTGATGGGAAATTATAGGCGCCAATGAATGTAAAACAAAGGACACAACATGAATGAGGGCCTGCGGTATAAGACGAAACAGATTGTGTACCTTCCTATTGCTGGAGAGGTTTATATTGGCGGCTATTCTTTTTTACAATTTCCTGAAAAGGCGTTTCATATAAAACTCTTCTGTTCGTGCTTCGACACAGTCACACTCGATTTTTGTTTACATGCTAAGAAAATTACCAGAACTGTAAAGTATTATTCTCATACTAGCTAAATAGAAGGGTTCTTCAATGCCCATATGAGTTACATAATTGTTAGGCGGATTTTTCTTATTTCCGACTTTTTTTTTTCATTACTAAAATAATACCACATCACTAATCCCATAAGGAACTTTGGCGGCAAAATGCGTGACATTAATAAATTTCAGCCACTTTATTGTCCCGAAAAACGTGCCACACGTAAAAGAATCGAAACGCTACATAATGGTAAAGCCCTACGTCGCCCTACCTTTTTAGAGATTAAGGGATGATAAATGAAGAAAGGATTAATTGTTACCAGAGCCTGATTTTATATTAGGCACGGGCCTAAGACTCCTGGCTTTAGGGTAATGGGGGATCTAGCTGCAAGGCACCTGGGACACAATTGCCCCCCCCCCCCCCTTGTTTTCGGGGACCCCCCAACTTTTAGTTAATTGTGCATCAATTGTACCAAAGACCTCAGGTTATTGGGGGTTAATTGAACTAACTACCTGGCTTCATAAACAAAACTAATTTGACAAGAATTTATTAAAAAAATATATGGGACTATTGCTATTAAATTCTAAGATGTTGACTATTACTCCATAGGGTTAGAACAGCTCAGTCGCTAATTTTTAATGGATTCTAATTGACAATTGAATCAATATATTTATATTTCAAATTAAAACATATATTAAAGGCAAATAATTTATATGTTAAAAACTTGTGTTCGCAACCCCCGAAAAAAATATTTTTTATAAATTAAATTCAATTATTTTATTATATCCTGCATATCAGAAAGTGAGAGGTGTTTTATGTAAAATAAAAATATTTGGTTTCAGAAATAGAATTTTGTTTAAGCAGTTTTTAATCTTAGTTTTTTATTTTATTTAAGATTGAATGTGAAATTAAATTTGTGTATGATACTCATAATACCACAAATGTGAGGAATAAAAAAAAATGAAATGTTTGTGCATTATTGACCTTATAAAATGACAGAAAAAGTTCTGATTCAGTTGCTGAAGATGAAAATAATTTGTGTTAATCACCTACTAAAATTTTTAAATAAGATATATTTTTACCTTATACTAAGTTAACAATCCACAACAGTGCAACACAATAAAATATTGTAACAAAGAACTGATGGTGGAATCATAATGAATGCAAATCCTCAAATTCTTCTCAATATTTTAAATAGTCCAGGTTATTGTTATATGCTCTTTACTTTATAAATAAAACTTTCATTAATAAAGAAAAATATTAAATACACTTTATTTACTTTATGAAACAATATAGGAATTTAATCATTTTAAATTTATTCATAAAGTTTTATTTCTTTTCAACTCCAAGCCTTTTGTGTGATCTAGGATTAAGTTCAACATTATTGATCAGTAAGCTTTATACAAAATTATTTAATCTTTTGATTTCTATAGCATTATGAAATTATTATATTATTCTAAAATGGAATTTGGCACAAAATTTTAATATAGTGATACAGAAATTACTAGAGGCCTTAGGCATATCACTGACGTTTTTTGATATATATATATATAGTTAATTGAAGATAATTAAGTGCAAGATGTTACTGAAGAGTTGAAATATTGATTGAGTAAAAATTACAGATAAGGTTATTGCAGTCATGGCCCCCTGGACTATACCAAAGGTTAACAGGTTGCAGACCATGACTGTGAACTATAATTGTAATTTGAGTTAATGACAAATAGGTTAGACAGTAAAAATACAGTTACTGGCAATTAAGTAATAACTTTATAATAGATAGTAATGATGAATTACAAATGAAATAAATGAAAATATTTTAATTAAAAAAACAAAAAGTTGAAAATCAAGAGAAAAAAATATGTATTTGTAAACAAACAAGATGGCCCAATCTCATTAAAAAAAAACATCTTGCTGATGTGCACTTGCTGTTTTTCACTAGTGAAACGAAGCTAATTGTTCTTTAGTATAAAGTTCAACATTACAAATTATTAAAGTGTATTGTTATCAAGATGCCAAGTTTCAAGTTTGTATGACATTTGGAAAGGTATACTAATAAAAGGTTCAAATTTAATTGCAAGATTTGATTGGAAAACTACAACAGAGCAAATTATGTAACAATAATTAGCTGTTTTTATTGACATAAGACACTCAATGAGTTAAAATACTTTTGGACAACACAAATTTGTTGGCATGTAGCAATTACACGGATTCAACAAGCAGAAATTTGGGGCTGTCTTCGGTCCCTTCGCAATCAAAATTGCTAAAAATTAGACCCTTTCAGTACTGAAATTGGTTAATCTGTCTTATACGGTCGCCCTTGGCGACTTTTCTGAAAATCCTATATTCACAACGATAAAACATTGTTTGGCGACAAAAAACGGTTTGGTTGCCAATCAAAGAATTCCTCCATTTTCTCCCTGCATCGCGCTTGGTGCCGTGTTGCCAGATTTGGCGAAAAATCAGGGCGTCCGTGAAAGACAGATTAACCCTGAAATTAACTAGAAACAGGATATTTCTCGAAATTATTGCATCCAATACATTTTCGTTCAAATGGCAGAATTTCCTAAATTAAATATCCTTGCATGCACGAAAATTAGCTTTCATTTGTTTCCAGATCTGTGCACCAAAGTAGTAGATATGTTGACACACGCTTAAAACATACAAACAACTTATTGCAATTTTTTAGATTTAATTATTTTTGTAAAAATTTAGCCTAACTTTTACTTTGCTTGAAAAGTATGGAAATTTCACAATAATTTAGGTTATATTTTTAAAGAAGAAATTTTTATTGCAGGATTAACTTTTTTTACAATTTTTTTTGTCATACACTAAATTTTTTCGCAATTTGTACAGTATGCTACTTTCTATCGCAATCTTTTGTTGCATGCTTTTTCTCACAGTAAGGGCACCATGATTAAAATTCCTAGAAGAACCCTTGAATTAAGTTAGATTGAATTAACATATGGTTTGCACAAAGTGTGAACTATAAAATTTGAAACTGTTGTGGATTTTGAAATAGTAAGATTTTTGGATAATTTGCTCTTGAAGGTTAGAAAAGATGCAGCATGTGTAGTTAAGAATAAACCATATACAGGTGTTTCAAATTTTATAAACATGATTCTAAATACATGAGGGTTGTTACAACTTCATTGCAAGCCTCAATACATATATGGGTAACCCTTTTGCCACTTTAGACGCAAATCTTCTCTTATAGTTCTTTGGTCCAATTTTTTCCTTACGTATTCAGGATCCCTTTCCAGTTCTTCAGGATCCACCTTCAAACGCTCGTCAATCATCAGATCTCCATTCTGCTTTAGAAATGTAGCAAAAGCATCTTCATCGGTTGGCATTCCATCCGGGAAAGTGATGGGCCTTACTCGGATCAAATGCTTTATCGACCATAAGAATTTATTGTTCGAAGCTGTGTTCATTACGATAGCGTACTTTATTTTTAGATCGGCTAGACCCAATTGAGCTATGGCTTCCTTCTCCCATATTGGACGATGGATAAGCGAGCTTATTTTCCAAACCATAAACAGTTTTGAAGGCTCAAAGCCTTCTTCGGATCTCTTCCTGTATTCTTTTACTTTGTCGAAATAGAACTTGGCTTCTCTGGTTTCCGAAGCAGTATATGTAGTGTCGGACAGCGGTTGTTTTCTGAGTTTGTTGTAGGTTTGAATGGCTTCAAAGTCCTTTTTACTTTGAGCTGCCATGTTAGCTTTGAAAACCGCAAACGAATTCTGAAGACATCGAAATCGAAGTATATAGTTCGAAATCATATTTATCTTCAAATTAGATAATATATTTTGTAAAATACATACATTCACTATTTAGTCCATAAATATAAGTATTTACAACTAGTAGTGGATGAATTTAAAAATAAACAAAATATCATCAGTTATGGTTAAAGTTTGATGATACGAATATTTTTTTTTTAAATGCTGATAAAAAAAGTTATATTAAAAAATATTATTATATTTTACTTATATCCGTACATTTTATGTAAGATATTTTTTTCGAAAATCATATCTTACAATATTTACTAATTTTTTTTTTTTAACAAAATGTATTTTATATTATTTGAATTAAAATGGCAATGTTAATTCTTTCTCTTTCCCTATTCCAAAATGGCTACGGTTAAATGTTGATGATAAGCAATTTGTTATTCAATTTTTTCTTTGAAGAATACTTAATATTGAGCTTTTTGTTATGTTAAATCTAATGTGAGTTTAGAACGTATATTTGTTTATTTTCATTTGTGAACTTTGCTTGTTTCTGTGCCTTTGTTTGGCATGTCACTACACTGACTATACACCGGCGACCGGTAGTAAACAATCAGTTCAGAAGCAGGGTAAGCATTTCAAGTGAACTTTTACTTAACAAATTAAGTACAATGGGTGAAGATCTTCCCCTAATTGCTCAAGTGAGCAATGTTTCTACCTTGGCAACTTTGGATCAAATAGAAAAGTTATTTGGATTTATGGGCAAAATCAAAGACATCCGAATGTATCCTACAGTTACTGTTGTTCAACCGCAGTTTAAAGTATGTTACATTAAGTATGCCGAGTCTTGGAGTGTCAGAGTAGCTCTGCATTTAACTAATACAGTTTTTATTGACCGGGCCCTGGTTGTTGTTGCTATACCAGGAGACCACATCCCAAGTGAAGACAGCACTTCTTTTGACCTTACGAATCCTGCCTCTGCATTGCCAGGTCTATTGTCTTCTGGTTTCAAGGATGTCAGCAACGACATTGCTGCCGTTGACGGCAACTTAGTCATAACCTCCATTGACACAAATTTGGATATTTTAGGTCTACCACAATATCCTCCTCTGTCAGCCGATCAAGATCCTAACACCATAGAAGAGATTAGAAGAACTGTTTATCTCGAAAACATAACTCCCCAAGTGTCCGCCTCTCAACTGCTTGATTTCATTAATGGTGTTGTCGGAGAAGTGAAGTATCTGCGAATGGCTGGACACGATAAAACAACTCTTCTTCAATCAGCTTTTGTCGAATTTACCGATCGGGCATCCATTGTAAAAGCCCTTCAGTGTGATGGAATCACCTTGAAAGGTAACAAATTAAAGATACAGCATTCTAGCTCTGCTATAGTTAAGCCACAGAAGGAATCTGAGGTTGTATCGGAGAAAGATACAGAAGAGGCCATGAAAAGATTAAAAGAAGCTGAGAGCTTGATTGCTCGCGTCGTTGAGCCGGAAATAAGCGGGAGTAAAAGTTCAAGGTCAAGGAGAAGATCCTCATCTCGATCAAGGAGACGGTCTTCCTCGCGCACAAGAAGGCGTTCTCGATCTGCTTCTAGGCGTTCTTCACGGAAGGACAAGCGTTCCAGATCGAAAGAGAGGAGGCGGAGGTCTACTTCAAGGAGGAGGAAAACCCGTTCTAGGTCACGGAGCAAGATAAGACGCTCCAGATCAAGAAGCAGGCCCAAGCGATCCCGTTCAAGAAGTAAAGCTAGACGCACCAAAAGAACTGAGCGGTCATATTCCAGGAGCAGACGTTCTCGCTCAAAATCAAAGGTCAACAAAAAGGTTAGGCGTTCTCGTTCAAGAAGTCCCCATTCTCGCCCAAGCAGAAATCGCAGGTCACGTTCCAGGAGCAATTTGGCACGCTCTAAGAAAAGCAGAAGAACTCGCTCAAGAAGTGTATCTGCCACCAAAAGGAGCTCGCGTTCGAGGAGCAGGTTGTCGAGGAGTCGAAAGTCTCGTTCCAGGAGCCGTTTAGCTCGTTCTAAACGTAGTAAGAAATCTGGATCTAAAAGTAAAACCTCCCCCAAAAAGGATAGATCTCGATCTAGAAGTAAAATTTCCAAGTCTAAAGAATCGGAGTTGAAGCCTAAAGTTGTTTCTTCTAGGTCTAGATCACGAGAACCGTCTAAACCTTCTGCAGATGAAGGAAAAGAAGTCGATAAGGACTCTGAAAAATATTTTGATGAAAAATTATCTTCTCCCGCAGTAAAACCTGAAGGCAGCCCTATAGTTAAGTCGGAGGAAGATGGTTCTGAGGAAACAGAAAAGGCTGCAAAGGTGGACACAGATAAAAATGTTGAAGGCATAAAACTTGAAGATGAAGATGCAGCTTCAAGTGTCAGCCCTGTTAAAGAGCCAGTTCAAGAGCTCCCCACTAATGGGGATTCCCAAAATTCAGAAAAGCCAAATTCTTTGAATGAAGCAAAACCAGTCGAAAAATCAGAAGAGAAAGTAAAAAGTAGAAGCCGATCCAGATCCCATAGTAAAAGTCGGGCAGCAAAATCTAGCAAAAGTTCGCCCAAAAAGTTCAGATCACGATCTAGAGACCGCAAACGCACAAGATCGCCTGTTCGAAACATCAGAAGAAGACGTAGCTACTCCTCATCGGACAGCTCAAGCCCGGAAGTTCCTCGCACCAGAGATAAGAAATCCTCAAGGCACAAATCGCGCTCTCCTCGAAGAACCAGCAAACACTCGTCCAAGCGATCGGCGAGTCCTTCAGCCAAACGATCCAGAAGATCAATTTCGCCGGCGAAGCGATCGAAAAGGTCAGTGTCACCAAGAAAAAGATCCAAACGCTCAGTCTCTCCATCAACCAGTAAATATCGTTCTCGAGATAAAAAATCTCGTTCAAAGAAGAGGTCCGTGTCTCGAAGTCCTCCCAAGCGTTCCAAGTCTAGGAGTCCTAGGAGATCCACTACTGAGGCAGAAAGTGATAAGGAACCACTTGCTCGGGCGTCCAGCTCCAAGAAAGAAAGTTCCAGTGCACGTGGCAGAAAAGGAAGCGACAGTGATGCCAGAGGGTCAGATTCAGATGCATAGAAAAGCTTGCCTGTTACGATAGTTTTCATTCTAGGACCCTCTCTACTTTACATTCTAGACAACTGAAAGTTAAAATGCATTGTATTGTCATCCATGATGACTTTTCTAGAAAAGTAATGTTCACAATGCTAACATGTAATTATGGACATAGTTCGACTAGTTATGGACATATATTCGATTTTGGCAACAAAAACCAGTTCTGGTGTGAATTAAAAACTACATTTTTACTCTGCAGGGTTGCCGAAAAGCAAGGATAGTAACCAAATTCTGCGAAAAACCAGGGTGACCAGTCAATGCATTTTTATCCAAATAAATGTGCATGTATTTTCTGTAATAGCTAATTATCTAAAGCAGTAAAATTATAAAAATTCTCCAAAAAATTTTAATCTAACTTCAGCAATGTTTTGTTTCTTATATCAAATATTGTATTTAAAATTAGATTTTCTTGCATTAAAATTTGATGACACTAAGTTTGTTATTATTTAGCACATTTAAATTTGCAATTCACATATTCTTCAAGTTACATGGTGGGAGAGATTGTAGTTATGGACATATTTTTAAGTTCGACAAAAATATTAATTCTAATGTAAAGTCACTGAAATTGTTAAGACCCAATTTTTTTTTTTGGAAAAATTACCGATATCTGTAGATGACAATGGTTTATATTCACATACTGTTAAAAATAAAAAGAATTAACTGGTTATTTTGTGGAATTTTTATTTTGAAATCTATATTAAAGCCTTGTAATTTTTTACCCATTACATTGCAGCTAAAACTTTCATGTACCAGTCGCTTTAACAAAGGTGATTTCCGAGATAAGGACGTTTGTACCGCATCTGAATTTTATACGAGAGCATTTATTTTTATTTCCTAAGAAACTTATAATTTATTTTGATTTTTTTTAGGCAATACAAATTTAAGAAAAACTACAGGCACATATCTTGGAAAAGACGAACCACTTTAGAGTTTAATAAATACCTTAAATGGTTATTTTGTGGCAGGCAGTATATATAAGCACTGCTTGCAACAAATTTCAATTTGATACTCCCTAAATTAAATTTGTATAAATCACAAAATTGCCTTTTGAAAAATACAGATTAGAATGTTTAGTCCAATGTACTGTCATTCTATAAGGACTTTTCTTGCAATGAACTATATCCTCAAAAATGACAAATTTAGTTCTTAAAACAAACACTTTTACTATTTAAATTAACAATTAAATATAAATTATTTAGTTTACAAAGCATGTATGCATTCTGCAGAAAATAATAGATTCTTGAATTCATATGATATTAACTAATTATAATTTATTTTAAGTGGAGTAAATAGTAGTTTAACGTTAGACAAGTTCAACAGCTTATTAAAATATATGCAAAATAGTTACACAGCTTTAAATATTAGTTTAAAAAAAATAGGTGTGCACGGATTATTTTGCTCTCAAGGCTGCAAGAGCCAGGAGGGTGTCACTTGAAACATTTCAGTAATTTTAAAAATTAGAATTGATCATTAGAAAAACAAACTGTTGGCATCGGCATTCATACTCTGCTTTATTTCATTTCCAATCGAACATACATACAAAACTATTAAAATCCATACATTATACAGGTAATTTGTACAAGTTGGCATGATTTTTTTTTGTGTCCTGGGACCACATTTCATACTCATTTATCTAAATCAGTGGTCATTTTTTAAAATAACATATAAGGTACCTTGTGGGCCAAAAACGATGGAGACGAGGTCCATGATTAATCTCAACTAACTGAATTAGTAGTTATTCCAAGGTTGTGACACCAATGAATTTTTTTTTTTGGTAAATCTGCACGATGGCAAGTGGATTTTTTTTTATATAAAAAACAAATATTTGTTCTTATTAATGTCAACCTATGAATCTATATGTATATATACATATTTAGTCAATCATTTAACTAAACAAAATATTTGTTTTAGCTATCTAATAAGACCTTATTAAAGTGCCATTCTACAAGGACAGATGAGCCAATCTATGGAATTGTACACATTAAACATTTTAATGAAAAATAAACAATAACATATTACATTTGCCATAAGTACAAAATTTAAAAGCCTGTAATTAATTTCATTAAAATTAACAAAGATATCCCATTTCATAGAAGTTTACAGAGCAGCTCCAAAACTACATTTTTTTAAAATATAATATACATTAGATGGCTTTTGTTGGCATAAAAATTATAGCCATTTTACCCTGACTGATATATTAAGAGTTTACAGGAGCTGCAATGGTAAAATTGAAATAGCAAGTCAATCCTCATCCAGACAATAGATGCTACATATTTAAAAATGTTGTGTAATAAATTGTTACAACATTTTATTTTACAAAACTTTATTGGCAATCCAAATTTTTATATTGAAATACAGTCACCAATCGATAATAATAGTGTACAAGCATCCAACCAAAATAATTTTCCTCATTACTTTGAAGAAAATTTTCAAATCTTTCATTTGTATTCAATAAAAGCAAATTAACTAGAGTTTAAGGACAATTTGCATTTTTCAGTGATGGATAATTTTGACTTTTTGTTGTTTCACAGATTATAGAAACAATTATACATTTAAAGAAATTCTAATTATTTAAAAAAAATTTGGAAATGCAATTTCAGATACAAGAAAAAAAAAATACTTAATACTAGGTTATATAAAACGACACAATGTTAACCACAATTCATATCTGTATCTTCACTACTTAAGTTACTAATCAGTTTCATCAATTACTCCAGATAGCATAACTACACTAATTTAAAATTTACAAAATGTCTAAAATAATCTGAAATTGAAAGTTTTCATTCTTTGTATAACTTATCAATTTGTGTATAAACATGTTCAATATCCTCCCACTCCCTTAGTTGGGTGGTAGTTAAAACAGTTGGGTCATCAGAATTCAACCCCTTGTAAAAACTATAAAACTGGAGAACCTCATTCCTTGCACTGTTCAATGCATTAATTCCAGAATGAAGTTTATTATTGCAGTGATTTGCCATAGAAGTGTATTGATGTCGTACATTTGCTATTTCTCTTTGGCATTTTTCCCGCAAATTACGCAGCTGCTCATAAGCATTATAATTGTATCTCCCGTAGTAATCGCATTGTCTTTGCAATCTTTCTTCTTGTTGGAAAAGGATGTTGTTAAGCTTATTTATCTCAATACGCATTTCTTTCAATAAATCTTGCTTTTCTTTATTTTTTTCTTTACTTAATGAATCTATGTTTTGGTCATACAGAAATGTACATGAACGTTGGCGTTTTGCAGGATTTAGCTTGCTTACCTCAAGGTTATTTGTGGCTGCACGCTTCCTAGGTTTAGGTACAGTCCTTGTATTCTGAAAATGTCTCTTGCGATACGAGTGATGAGTAAGATCTTTATTAGGATTGTGTATGGTTGAGCTTCCCCAACATTTTTGGACCTGCTTATACCTCTCTTCATCTGTAGACAAAGTTTTTATTAATTCCCACCCTGGATCATTGATATCTTTTGCTTCGCTTTCAAATGTTTCTGGTACATGCACTACACTGGAGATCGTTTTCTTATTTACTACAGCATCATTTTGCTCCACGGATGGTTTTTCTTCATTGGATATTGAACATTCCAGGATAGATATTTCATATTCCTCAAGTGTGGAGACATCCGTTTCCGCGAACAAGGAGAGTTCATCGTCGTCTTTTTCATGATTGATGTCTATTGGATTTTCATAATCTTCTTTCTCACGCTTGATGTTGGAATCTACATTTTCTATTGGATTTTCATCATCCTTTTTACGCTTGATTTTGGAATCTACATTTTCTATTGGATTTTCATCATATTTTTTACGCTTGATGTTGGAAGCTACCTTCTCCGTTGAATTTTCGTAATCTTCCTTCTTACGCTTGATGTTGGATGGTACCTTTTCTATTGGATTTTCATAATCTTCTTTTTCACACTTGACGTTAGAAGCTATGTTTTCTATTGGATTTTCATCATTCAGTTTCAATTCGCCTTCAAAACTAGCTTCAATGTCACTTTCACATAATATGCTTAAGGCATCTGAATCAGTTGGCTCTTCACATTTCAAAATATAACAACACTTTTTGATCTCCAAATCAAAGCCTTCTTCCACTAATACATTTGTTGCAGAAGGCAATTCATGGTAATTATTGATATCAACTTCATTTTCTTCAAAAGGCAAATCAAGTGAATTGGTGATACACTTAACTTCATTATTTTCCGAAAGCAATTCATGGGAATTATTGACACACACAACTTCATTTTCTGAAGGCAATTCATGGGAATTATTAACACACTCAACTTCATTATTTCCTGAAAGCAATTCATGGCAATTATTGACACACACAACTTCATTATTTTCTGAAGGCAATTCAAGACAATTATTGACACACACAACTTCATTATTTTCTGAAGGCAATTCATGGGAATTATTAACACACACAACTTCATTATTTTCTGAAGGCAATTCATGGGAATTATTAACACACTCAATTTCATTATTTTTGTTTATTTCTTTCTCTAATAATTTTTCGCATATTTCAAACTTATTATATAACTCACTTTTTTCACCTACAGAAATGAAGGAGTTGTTAAGTAATTCAGCTGTACCTTTTGCCGATTCAATGCCCTCAGAATGTAAGTTTACAATATCACCATTATCCAATTTTGATAATGAATTTCCATTTGTTTCATTAACAGAAGTCATTTTGATAAAATAATTGCATCAACTAGTTAAATGAAAGGTCTTTTCTTTTAACGTTGCAAAAGTGATATAATAAAATCACAGAAATACTATAATCTTGTTATTGATGACAGAATTTCTCTGAAAATCTTCTTTTAAAAACTTGTCAACTTCGATCTTCAAAGGGTTCTTTGTAATCGGCAGACCCTGCGCAAAGAAATTATTTTTATATCAATAAGAAATTCATTTATTTGAATAAGACAGTTAATGAAGTCATTTTTTAAAAAATATTATTTTAAGGTTAAAATGCAATTTTTTTTAAAAATAAATTTTAGCAATTTATTAATTAGTACCAAAGAAAACTGTATTATTTCCCAAATGTTATTGAAATATGAAATATAAACAATGTATTAAGATTTACTCACACATTTTGTCAAATAAAAACAAAATCTTAACCATTAATCCTATTAAGCAAGCATGTAAATAGTGCCAAATGCTGGTGCAACAGTTTTCACTAGGGCCTCCCAGAAAATGTTTGATTCAAATGTTGATAGAAAGTCATGGTCACACATGTTTGAACAAATGTCCGCAGACATTGTTTGTTACTGATCCTTTTTTGTCAACTACAGGTTACATTTTAGTACCTGTTCTTTAAGAGATACATTAAAAAATAATTAAGAGAACCTTCTTTGAGTAGGGAAATTTGTGCTAAATTTTTTGCTTTAATGGCTAATTTTTTTCTTCTCTTTGTTCTTCGTCTATTTGTTAGGTATATGATAGTCAACAGGTAATCAATTATGTAAGTTTTTAAAAAATCGCAATTTCATGTTATGATACTCCGACTAACTCTAAAAATGCATTTTTTTTGTGTGTTTTGCAGATTTATTACTATTTCTCTAGAATTACATGGTATTTTCATTTTTGGTTGAGTTTCTTAGGTATTTGATTATTATCAACTAACCACAATTGATGGAAATCGGCATTTTAGCCTGATGGTTTTTTGAACATTAAAGGCAAAAAAGTAATTTTGCATCATATTTAAAGCAATTTTTCTCATTTCTAAATATGTTTTTTTGAGTTTTAATTTATTTATACATATATTTTTTTAATATTAAGATCCAATTAGTTGTGCCATGCTTGTTAAAAATCAGAACTTTGGCAATTTCTTCATTCTATAAATTGGAATATTCCTGAGGATATTGTGTGAATTCCAGTATTTTAAAACAAACTTATAGTACCGCAAAATATTTTTTTTTCCTATTTAAAATGACATTTTAACATTATAATTTGATTCTATAATTTCACTATGTTCTTTTTCAATAAGTAAAACATGAATTATTAGATTTGCCTGCTATGAATCTTACAGCATACAGACATGGTACATGTTAAAAAGCAAAAAAAGCTGAACTTTTTCTAAGAAAGCATCATTTTCCAGATGCATTGAAGTTAAAGTTATAACTATTTAAACTTTTGAGTGAGGTTTTCTAGATTGAGTAGGTATCTTTTCTTCACAAAATAAATAACTATTACAAACTGGTGTTTTTAGGGTTTATGCTGTAACATCACCTTTTGGCGCATTTGGATTTTCTTTTCTCTGTAGACAATTTATTCAAAAAATTCCTAATGCATCCCAGAAACCAGGACCCCCTCTATAGACACATAGAAATTTTAATTCAGATTTGCATTAATCTGAGGGTGATAAAATTAAAGATTGAAAAAAGCGGAATTCTGTGTTTCTGCGGAATTGTACTGTGTATGAATATGTTTATAAGAGACTTAATTGCATATTAAAGTACTAGTAGACAACAAAAGAGATGCTTTCTTTTTGCAGCCTTTCCTTTTTTTATTTCTAGTATGAACTCTGTAATTTAATTAAATTACCATACTTTAAAGTTATAATTTCGTCAATTAGAGCTGCACAGTCAGAGCTTAGAGACGGTTCGGGGCCTATCTTGCAGGAAAGACCTAAAAGTGATGCCTCATATTTTTTTAACCATGACGAGGACAACTACTGTGCTGGCACCGACACCTTCAATAAGCGTCAAGACTTTGTACTCCGATCAGATTAATAGTGCACCAGTCCTATACACACACCGGTATAATTTGTTGGAAGTTCGGACAACTTTCTAGTATTTTTGTAGCGAAGCTGGCAACCGTTTGAACACAAGACCACTACTTTAGTATTTTTATTTGTCAAGTCCATCGCACAGCTGAACGCCTTTATCCACTGGGCTACTGGGTCCTTGGTAATACAAGATATTAAAACGATCAGAATTTTCACATACATAGGTGTATGTGAAAATAAGTAGTGGTCTTGTGATCAAATCATTTTTTTTTTAATTATTCAAAAAATCCTGTTTGAAATAAAAATCTCACTGATGGTGCTTTTTTAAGGATATTTTCCCTAAGGTTCCTTATTCTGATCTTTTTCCTAAGCTTTATCTTATCTACTATTCAAAGTGATTCGCAGCAATTTTTTTCTTAACTTCACCCTCTTTCAAGTTTTCTACCTATAGCTAGAGTAGACATTCCCAGTTGCAATTCCTTTTTATCATGTTACAATTTGCTGAGCAGGAGAGTTAAGACTTTTGCACTGAATTATTTTCTTTTCTTAAGGAATCTCATGTAATTTTAATTAACAAAATATGGATGTCTTCTGGAAGACAAAAAATATTTGGTTTAATTTCAAAGACGTAAAAAGAAAGTAGAGCTATTAGTAATAATTCTGAATATTTATAATAATGCCAATGTGATAACTTTCTTTCATAAATGTCCGAAATGTGTAAAAACCTAGTGTGGCTTCAAAATAGTCCAGTATTTCCCGCTTATTGGCACACATAGTTAACTCCAAACGATTGAGATAATTTTTTGTTCTTTGGCAACACTTTCAAATCTGGGTTTATTTCTATTTTATAGCACACACACTTTTCATTTTCTGCTGATGAAGGGACATGTATCTCCCGAAACATGTCCAGATCTGATGGATTTTTATTGCGTATTTTAACGTTGTATTTGTATTTTAATAAAATTAATATGTATTGCATTAATATGGGACGGGTATTTACATGAGTTGGGAGTTTTTAAATACCCATTTTTATTTACCCTATCCACTGAGTATTTATAAGACCCATATCTGTAGAGTAGGTTTAAAGAAAAAATCCGATTTAAAATTTCTATTTTTTTTTATTTGAATAAAAGTAAGCCCTAGGGAGAATTTTCAATCCTTCCGCTGTTATTCAGATCATATCGCAAAAAGTAAAAATCCTAAAATTAACAGAATTTGCTAAGAAATGTTTGATAAACAATTCGAATATATTTTTGTTTCAATATGATTATTAGATTAGAAGTTATTTAATATTAAAGTCGTCGTTACTAAAATTTTGCTTACAAGTAATTTTGTCCGTTGAGTTTCTGACACACTATTAAGAGGAGAGATCCAATTTTTTTACGGAATGTATGAAAAGGTTTGAACTGGAAATCCAAGTAAGCATTTTTTCAAATTCGAATTAGTTTTGAATTTATCAATTTTTTAACCATTTAAACACGCTCCACTCATTTTCATAAAATACATTTACTTAAATTGTTTAATAAACAATTAGCTTAACATAGCCATGATAGCCAAACTTCTTCGGCAAAGTGGTTACCATGAATGCAGGTTTCTTTCATTAATTTTTATTTTCTGACAAAGGCAACCATTTCATTGAAAAAATATGACGTAGTTTTAATCATTAACTTTCCAACAAATCTCCCAGCCATAGCAAGTCAAACATATTTATACATAGTGATCTGAATTCAATTTTATTCCTCTTATAAGAAAATCGGGAACAGATGTAGTATAGGACATTTGGGGCAGGTTTTTTTTTGGCGACGAAAAATTACTTTTGAACATAGCATAGGGTTGCCAGATTGAAAGTCGCCACAAGAATCGGAAAACACCAACAATGTTAGGTGGGGTTGCCATACTATAAATTTATCGCCTATATAAAACACGCAAAAAAAAAACCTGCATGCCAAATGTCATATACTACATCTGTAACGAAAATCGCTTAACTTGCTGAAAAAATTTCCCAAACATGCAATATATACAAACTGACACTATTTATATTAAAAGGAAAAAAACCATTCAATCGCCCGCTAAAAATAATTATATAGTATTCTTGCTTAATTCAAATTATATTAACAAACCTTTAAAGTTATAATACATTTTGATAATAAATAAATGTCATAAAATTATGTGTTTTATGGATTTATAATCGCTTAATTTCGAAAAAGCTATCAGGAGTTCAATATGGCAGAAAACAAAACAAAGGGTTTAAAAATAATCAAACGCAAAGACTTATTGGCTAAACAATAATCTTAGGATGAAAATATGAAAACAATGTTACTGTATTAAATTATACATACTCTTTAACATATAAATATTTTCAAGAATATATAATTTTATTTATTCAAATACTGAGGCTTCAATTCACAATCGAAATCAGCGCCATGGAAACTTCATGAGAATAAAAGAAATCAAAAATAATTTCCGTGCGTGCGCACATGGTGGGCACGCATGCGCAGAAATTAGAAGTTACGGTCGCAAATATTTTATCTAATCTTCCAGTAATTAACTTGCACAAAATGTTAACTAGATAATCATAAATTTTAAATATTTTCTCAATTTTTTAAAAAATATATACGAAATTTATTATACTGTATATACACACATTATCTATATATAAAGCCAAAAATAAAAATCTATGGGAAAGCCAACTTTGGCTCCAAACCAATAAGAAACCATCAAACTAAGATAATAAACAACGCTGTTTAAGTCTTAAGCGAAACGGCTTTTTTGATCGGAAACAAAGAGACCTGCATGGTTTTTATGATTTTGCTATTAAAATGTTTTGCGAGAAAGATAATTTAGATCCTCATCTCGATAATAACACTTCAGAAGAAGAAGCTCATGCATGTGAAGTGTGCAACGAAACATTTCCCAAAATGTTAAATCTCATTAGGCACCTTCTCATCCATACAACAGAAAGAATCTATGCCTGTAATGACTGCAACAAAACTTTCACGAGGAAGGAACATCTTAAAAGGCATCTGTTTGTCCATACAATGGAAAAGCCTTTCATTTGTAACGAGTGTAACAAGTCTTTTTCACGGAAAGGACACCTGGATAGGCACCTTTTGACTCATACTGCAGAGAAACCCTATGTTTGTACTGATTGTGGTAAAGGTTTTACTAGAAAAGAGCACCTTAAAAGACACTTCCTCGACCACTCAGGAGTCAAACCGCACGTATGCGGTTCCTGCAACAAGTCTTTTGCGCAAAGTTGTCATTTTGAAAGGCATCTTCTCACCCATTCTGAACAAAAGCCATTTCCTTGTATCTGTAAAATGTGTGGCAAGGCTTTTACTCGAAAAGAGCATCTTAACAGGCACTTTCTTGAACATACAGGACAAAGGCCATTCATTTGCAGTACATGCAACAAGTCCTTTGTTCAAAAATTTCATTTTAAGAGGCACCTTCTTACCCACGATGAAAGAAAACCATTTTCTTCTATATGTAATGTTTGTGGAAAGGCCTTTACTCGAAAAGAGCACCTTAACAGACACTTTCTGGAACATACAGGACAAAAGCCGTTCATTTGCAATACTTGCAACAAGCCCTTTTCTAAACGATCTTATCTTGAAAGGCATCTTCTCACTCATTCAGAACATAAAAAATTTCCTTGCAGTATGTGCAACAAATCTTTTTCTTGTAAATCGCATTTAGAAAGGCACCTGAACTCTCATACAAAAGAGAAGACACATGTTTGTAAAGTCTGCAGCAAATCATTTGGACGGAGGGAGCATCTTGAAAGACATCTTGTGTCGCACAATACTAAAGATTAGAGAAGGGTAACAAATACCATATAAGATTAATGTTGCTTATAAATCTTTCCATTACTCGTAAATTAACAAGATCTCTCTGAAAAGTTTTTCCATCTATTAAACTATTTTTTAAGATATTATACTGCTTGTGAAACTAAAAAAAAATTAGACAAAAATCTTCCTGTGTTGTTTCTTAGTTTTAAAAGCTATGTCCTATGTTTAATAATTTATTCTTCATTTTTACTATCTATTGTTTTCTGATCGCTTGTTAGTTCATGAATATTTTTTAATTAGTTTTGGAATGGAAACATAACTTTGTAAAAAGTGATTTACTATTATTTAAATACCAATAAAGACTTTTCATCATATGCATTCCAAAATATATTCCATAAAACAAGACTTCTTGTTCTTAGAAGAGTGTGAATTTCTCTACATTATTTATTAGCCTATTATTCTGTGAATTAGGTACCTCATTTAGAAAGTGTTCTGTTTAATTTTCATTGTCTGAACTAAATAAAGTTGTAAGCATGTAACTTTTGGTTTCACTAATCAAATTGCAAACATGAAATCTATAAGTTACTTTCCACATTTTTTTTTAATTTGTTCTTCCTTTCACAATTGTGAACCAGACTCGTTTCTAAATCTGTCCAAAGTCTCTAGAAAAGGTTCAATTAAATACAATCCAGAACATTATGTGGAATATTTTTCTGTTTATTCTTGCAAGTTTAGATTTATATTCCTCAAGTTTTACTTATATTATTGTGTAATAAAATGTTCTTCCCTTCACAATGTGTTGTTTACACATATTGTGACATTTGTATCTATATCATTTCAATTTTCTTACTACAGTAGACCTTACGTATAACGACCCTACATGGGACTAGTGTAGATTAACGTTGTAATGAAACGTCCATGTAATGTGTTACAAATATTATTACTTGCAAACTAATAAACTGATTGGAATTTTCAGTGGCAGTCATTATAAAAAAAATATCACTACATCATGAAACTGTTATAAATATAGTCTACAGTATGTATAAGAATAAACTTTTATTCATTTATAAACGTAATGTTTGCTAAAAGCAAGAAATGTAATGTATTGTAGTTCTGTAGTATTTACTTTTCTTATTTGTTTTACCATCTTATTTCTTTTGTGTCGCCACCTGTGTTCATTTTCTTAATTGTGCCACTATTTTATTATATACTTTTTTTTGTGTTATTTTGATGTATGTATCTGATTTGTTTGTAATTGTTATTACTTTACATATAACATTTGATCGTAATGTACTCAGGCGTTTCTATTTCGAATGATTACGAAAGTTTGCATGTGATATGAGTTGAAGTGATATTTGGGTGTCGGGCCCAGACTTAATATTGAAATTTACATGTAACTGTATAGGTAATTTTCCCCTTTATAAAATGTAATTGGTTATTTTGAGTTATTTATGCCAATTGATGAGACATTTGAATCTCTAAATGCATATGTTAATAGGGGTTACACCTCGAATTCGGAATGTAGAATATTGTATCTGCCATAATAAAATACAGTATTACCTTTAAGGAATGTATTTGTATTAACTATATTTAAATTACATGTATTCTTATCTTAATATATGCTACTCAATTGCATTTATTGCAAGGTACTTAAGTTCATTTATGTGTATATATGTCAAAAATGTTATGTTTAAAAAATGTGATTCCTTAAAAAGTAGTAATTAAGGCATTTCATAAAATCTGTATTCATTGTATAAACTTCTACCTCTTCATTTGTGTGTCTCATAAAGTCTGATCTTCACATCCCACATTCCATTTATAATGCAGACTTTTCCCAATAAACTTTACATAAACTGCTCTAATTGTTTATTGTGTATTTGACATGGTGCCAAATTCAGAATTGGTGATATGATTTGTCCATTATTTTTAAGATTTTTTTTTTTAATGCTTTTGCCATTCCTTGTGTTTTACAATGTTAATAGGGATTGTCCAGGCTATCATGAATCCCTAAAGCCCAAAGTGCTATCAAGTTATTGTATTTTCTCACTATCCGACCTGAACTAGTTATTCTAGAACTCTTTTCATAGGTTTGCATAACTTCAGGTTTTAACCATACCATGTAATGTAGATAATGTTATTTTAAGTGAGTAATCGAAAGTGCCATTGTATAGTGCCAAGACTATTTGCCATTTTTACAAGTCAAAATAATGCAAATTGTTTATTATATTATCACATTTGTGAATGCATATTATGTCATATAGCTGTAAGCTCTGTGATGAATACTTTAAAAATATTATAGTAATGAAGTGTATTTTATTCTAAATATCAAGTTAATAAGTTATAATAATCAAGCAAATAATTTAAAAATTTTGTAATTGAAACTATTAAGAACTGGTTTAATGAAGATGAAATCTTCACAATACAAGTTTTTTTATGATTTAAATCTCATTTTGCCAACTTAATATATTTTTTAAAAAAATGACTAGTGTTTTATTGGCTACCAGTTGTAAGGACGTACCTGTGTTTTCTTTTTTTAGGAGCAAATTTTAGCTTTCTATTTTACTTTTGCAACACAAAATATCATATATCTCGAGTAAGGTTTGAGAAATTACTCGCTATTTTGTCACAATTCGGTAAGCACCAAGGCAATTATTATTACTATCAATGAATTAAGCATACATTTTTATAAATTTTTGTTATGCGTATGGTTAATTCCAATTTTTTCTTCTTTACACGACTTAAACTTAGACGATTGAATAACATAAATTATTTTGCTGCATTAATCCATTCATACTTCAGGGATGTATCAAATGATCGCTCGGTAAACACCAAATACCTGAATATGAGCATTGCTTTTTATTTGCAAGGCTTTATTTAATAGAAAAGCTATTCTAATACCAGAAAAATTTCCTTCGACTTATTCTCAGATACCTGTTATAATGCATTTGACATATGAATTTTTGTTATCATTGTTATTTTCATTAAGCATATTTTAATTTAACAGAACTTAAAAGTATATGTATTCCAGAACTTTTCATTGTATTTCAGTACTGTATTTCAGAATTTTTTACGTATTTAGCATGTATTTTAGTTATTTAAATTTTGTGCCATAAAAAGTACAATTTTTACTCTAATTATATTTTAAGGTTATAATTTTGATTATTTTTCAAAATATTTTATATCAGAACTTTTTATTTTTCTGATTATATTTTGTATGATAAAAACAGACTTACGACGTCCATTTTTCATTTATTTGGTTATAAAAATAAATATGTTTTTACAAGTATTTTATTGAATTCTTAATCACCAGTAGATTACTTTTTGTATTCTAGAATTTAGTGGGTTTAAAGTTGCACTATATATCTACAGTTGTACAAATAACTTTTAAGGTTGGGAGCAATTTAATTCATCAAAAGTTTTATAACTAAATTTTTATTTTTATATTCTAGTAGCAAAATGAAACCATTTAATTTTTTTTAACTATTACCTTCCAAAAGAAAACGAAGAATATATTATAGTTATGAAACTATTAAATCAAGAACAAAAATACTAAATTAAAATATTTTCTTTTTTACCCATGTTAAGATCCTTATCCATTAACCAAATTACAAGTTACTTTGGCTTATCTATAATCTTATATAAGACTTTTAATTGTAATAATTAATATAGGTTACTTAAGCTTTTATTGGTGATTACTATAAGTTATTAGGTTACTTAAGGCCGTGCAACGTTTAGTTCGCCGGCACACCTACACTTTATTAGAAACTATTTGAGGTTAAAATCAATTCCGTTCTCATGATTTCATATCTATGTTGACACTTTCCTTGGTAGAGTACAGTTCAAAAAGTGAAGGATCAAAATGTGTCCTTTAATTTGTTTTATACAGTAGAACTCCAATTATCCGGAAGATCCCTTCCGGATAATTCACGGGAAAAAAAGGTTATTTCTTAGGGATTTTTTTTTGCTTTAGAATGTAATGTAGTTTAATGACTATTAAAAACAATATCATTCACTAATAAAAAAAAATTAAAATGTGGTTTTGCTAATTACTAATTCGGATAAATGGTGATCCGGATAACTGGAGTTTGAATAATTCGAGTGATACTGTATATGGTTCGAAGTTGTATTGTAAGCGAATTTTATGAGAAAAATACATAAAAGTATTAATTTTTTATTTCAAATTTTTTTAAAATCAAACTTATTAAAACCAAATAATAAATACTCTCGCTCTAGACATATTTTTATTAATTCAAAAGAAAATATATTTGAATGTGATTAATACTCTTTTGATTATCAATATTTGAGTCAAATATGACACCCTTCTAATTTGCCGCTTCATTTTATAGCCCTCAAAAACCCTCTGTAAATACTCCACTGGTAAGGTGAACATAGAAATTATTTACGTAAACAATTATTTATTTTAAATATTTTATTATCGTTTGTCTCACAAGCAACAAATAAAGTATTCCGATCAAAAATTGTATTTTTTTCCCCCCACACGTCTCGTCCGACAAGACGTGTTTAAAGAAAAAACCCGAAACAAATTGTTTATGACAACTGAATTAGTCTTCCTTTTGCGGTCAAAGATATATTTCAATTCCAAGGAGTTCTCAAAATCCTCCTCGCTAATCACTTCACATCTTCGCTCTGACGAAACAAGTGCGACAGGAGACAGAAAAGGTCATCCGCAACTCTTACATCTGACCTTCGCCTCTACGACCCTTAGTTACGCATTTTCGCGTGTTTGGCAACCCGGACGTCGCCAAACTGAAACCTTTCCCGTTTAGAGAAATTGGAAAGGAAATAACTATTTGTGAGGAGGTTTCACAGCTGTCACAGCCAACGCGTAATAATGGGGAATTCTCAATCAGAGTTCTTGACGTGAGTCCGATTGCAGCTCCGTCCGTCTGAACGTCCCACCCGGCTTGACTTTGGATTATTATACACGTGTAAATATTTCCGATTTGCATATAGAATTGCATTAATAGTTGGACTGGTTCTTCGTGTTCTTATGTGCGCAATGGATTCTTTGATAAGGACTTGTGTTTGGGCGGTGTTGATCACGGGAATTTTGGGAAGTAAGTTGTTATTTTTGTTTATTTTCGCTGACGTTTCTTGTGACTAATAAGTTATTTATGTGTTGAATTTTCAATGATTGACAAACACAACCGGTTACTGTGTGTCAGATGTGAGATACATTAGAGAGAACTTAATTATTCGGAATATTATGTGTTGCTTTTTTTTTTTTAATCTTTTGAAAGTTATATTTTCATTATATATAATGATATATACAGATATATGTTTTGATATTTCTTGAAAAATTGAGCGCTTACTTTAGATTTATTATTTTTTTTTTATTTACAAAGATAGAAAATTAAACGAAACTAAGTGCATTTAATCAAACTGAATATTTTGTTTGAGCATTGCTTTTCATTTATTTATATGCAAAACATTTATTCATTATAAAATCAACAAAACATAGTTGAAGAAAGAAATGGAGAATATAAAAACAAAAAATAAACATTTATCATTTTATATTATAAATGAAAAAACGTGCAATTTTAAACATACATCTCTCTATAAGTTCTATCTGGTAAGATGTTCTCACAGTTTGGTAAAAAAAAATCTTTCACATTTAAACAGAAAATTCAAAAGTTTGAAAATTATTCTGTAAATGAATGAGAATCAATATTCACAATTCCAAAAATTAATTAAGGAGTTTTCTTCTTTTAACTATAACTTCCATTGCATTTTTAAAATATAGAGTAATGAAAGCATTTCTTTTCCAGTCAAAATTTCAGTATATGGGAACGTCCACCAAAAATGAAACTTTTTACTGAAATTAAAATTTTAACCAAACTCTAAGTGTGGTATATCAATTTAATGCTAGAAAGTTGCTGGATATGAATTTGTAAGGTATTATTTCATAAGAATAATAGTCTGTAGTGAAATTGTTCTGAAAGTTGACATATTTCTTCACTTTTATTGGGGTAAAAAATGTCACTTCGATTATAGTATATTATTTTCTTAATTTTGTTCATTAATTGAAATCATTATATATACAAATTCATAATCCATTTACATATTTATCATATATATATATATAGTTGAAATATTTTAGATTAGCTTTTGAATAAAATTTTAACTGTATTTAATAGTGATGTTTAATTGTCACAAGAGTAACAAAAAACATATAAGAGTTTCAAATTTCTAAAAACTACTTAAAATTTTTACTTTAAACCTTTTAATCTCTGATTTGATGGAATAAGACATATTTTACACAATTTATTTTTTGTGTGTCATGCATAGAACATCCTCTGTTGTGTTGTCACAAGAGTAACAAATGACTGTGTCACAAGAGTAATGCATAACATTTCTGGCAAGTAAATCAAATAGGTTGTCTTCAGACCAAAACAAAAACAATGTTTTAAGTTTATTTGGTTTTGCCCTTTTTAAGAATAAGTTCTTGAGTAGTTTTTCCATAATTAATTATATTAATAATTAATTACATAATTAATTTAAAACAAATTAAATTGCATTCATTCATGTTTTTAAAATGAATGATCTTAATTTTTTATTTACTTAAAATTACAGAACAATTATGACAGCTGATCCTCAGAATTTGTGTATTTGTGGTTTTCATAAAAACTTTCAAAGTAATTCGTAGGACAGTTGCAGATTTATTTTCTCCATTCCTAAAGATTTATTGATTTAGAGTGCTGTGAAGGTGCTTTAATATACACAAAAGTAAAAGGAATTCAAAAGTTTGAACCTTATGATCATGCTATTTGATACAAAAGAAACCAAATTGTGGCTAATTTTGTTGCTCTTATATTTGTAAAATATTTTTTTAGTAAACTATTTTTTAATATTATAATTCTATACTCTTTTAAGCTATTTTAGACTCCTATCAATGTTTAAAACTGTTGTATATAAAAAAATATCGCGAATTAGCTCAGATATTAATGATTTTTTGAGGTTTTTAAGCAGAAATTCAATTGTGGACAAAATGTCACGAGTAACGCTTTGCCTTTTACTTAAAACAATGCCATTAATTCAGATTTTGTCAAAGAGATTCAAAAGTTTTTCCCTTTTGAAGAGATACAATTACTCTATTATATTTGTAAATTTTGAATTTTATCCTAAATATGTTTAGTATTGTAAAAAATGTACGTTTTTATGAAAATTTCCTCTGACCGTCACAACAAGAGTAACAATGGACGTTCCCATATCGAGCTTTTAAAGTTTTTACAAATTTAGAAACCCTTGTATTAAAACAAAAATCATTTTAAAATTTATAACTGTGCGAGTCTGTGAGCACAATTCGTTAATAATAATCAGCTACAATTCGTTACGAACTCTAAATTTAGTAAACAAGTTACTAATCTCCACGTGACGTCACAGGAAGGGTGAAAGGGGACGTCAAACTCGGAACATTTGACAAGGACCTGCCATCGTTTGATTTTAGTTCTTTTGTTAAAGAATTACAATTAAAAAAAATGTACTCAATTTTTTTTTAATTAAATGATTACCAATAAACCCTTAATTAAATGTATATTTCTATTTGAGATGATGAAAGCGCATTTCCCTCCTCGTTAAATATTTTTAAACACATTTTCTTCAAAAGGTGCATAATAAAATTCAAACAGCAAATAATAAATCTATGATTATTTTGTCTTACACATATGAACTATAATTTAAACATAAGGCCGAAATCAATAGCGATTTGAAATGTAAAACTTTTGGGATGTTCAACTCGTATATACAGCAGTACAAACAAAAATACGAAATTTCACAAACTAATACTTAGATCAAATTAAATGCAACCTATTTTTTATGCAATATTGGTAATTTTAAAATCTTAGACACATAGAAATTTCTCTAAAAAAATAAAAATATTTATATTTATAATAAATTTTATTTTTACAGTTTAAAAAAATTTTGGTATCTAAAAATATTATTCTAATGTTCCTACAATTAATTATATTTGTTCCTATGCAGATAAACATTTATTAAAAAATAAACATATTGTTCACTAGGTAAACATTTTTGTCTAAATTACGTAGTTAATAAAATTATAGAATGTAGACAAAATGTTTCCTTTTGTGTCATTTACATTGATTTATTTAATAATATTTAACAGCATATTTCTTACATAAAATTTTCTTATCATAAATAATAGGTTATTAATTATTAAATTAAGTCAATAACATGTATAATTAATCAATTAGTTGAGTCAACAATATGCATAATTAATTACTTAATTAGCATTAATTTCGTAAAATTCTTATCATTTTTAGCTTACATTTTCAACAATTAATAGTTTTATTAAGTTATTTCCGCTTGTACCCCCTTCGAAATAAATTTTAATTTTATCCAGAATTTGCCTTTGTATGTGGCTAATGTTATTGATGGAATACTGAATTGTCAATTTAGAAAGTTATTAGAAAGAATCATCGAAGAAATTCAAAGTGGTCATTTATCCTTTTATAAAGACGTGACGGTCGCACGTCGGTCTATTTCCCCCAAACCTTGATGGTCATCGCTACCCGTGTAGGGGACGGGGGCTAGCATTTATGAAAAGACGTTGTGATAGTGTGATTACTTCAGAGGAGAGATTTGCATGTTAGGCATGTTATATAATTTAGTGGTTGTTTTCTAAAGGTTGCTAATGCTTGACTTATTGATTTTGCAAAACAGGACAGGAGCGCGGCCCCTGGATCCGCCAATGTATAGTACTAGTGGCAGGATTATTTATTGAAAGAGGATGTATATGATATTTTTTATGAGCAAAAGAAGAAAAAATAAGAGTTCATTAAAATGCGTTTATGTTTGTAAGCCTCAATTGCTAATTGGCACTGGCACTTTTGATTCTCATAAGCATTTCGTTTTCATTTCTGGGCGGATTACTGTAAGCATTTTTTTATTTGAAATTTTGTTTCAATTGAAAGAGAGATAAACTGTATTTGCAAAACTTTGTGCAACCATTTGCCCCCCAGAAAAATAAACAAGTTCAATGAACACCTAGGTATTTATAGTTGTGAAATAAAGAAACTTATCTTTGGAAGCACCCCATACGAATTAAGAAGAGAGCTCATCGAATTTTATATATATATATATATACAGTGCCCGATTTCTAGAAATAGAGGTACCGGAACTGTAACCTTCCTTTGGGTGTGAGAGTGCAATGCATCAGCCATCAAACTTAAGTGTAGAATCGTAATTTTTTTTTACAAAGAGGTACCGGTACGCCGATCCCGTTCAAATCGACCCCTGTATATATATATATATATATATATATTATTGAAATTATATTAATATTATATATATATAAATATATTTGATTTGGCCGCTCCCACGTTCCTTAAAAAACATTTTTTTTGCTTCATGGATAATATCTAGGAAAAGGTATTTTTGACTTTTATATTTGTATTTCAAATATCCTCAGGCTATTTGAAAAATATATTAAAATGTATATATTTAACAACAATTTCAATTTGACGAACATTGCAAAATTTTAAAGGAATCAAGAATGCCATTTACAAGAGCGAAAATGACTAAACATCGACAGATCGATGTGCTTATTAATTTTTAATCTATAATGTTTAAACACGATTTATCTCATTAACTACTAATTCGATTAAGCAAGCTTAAATTATAAATAATTATTAATTTTGAACATTAAAAGAAAAATAACGTATGATCTTTAGTAGTAAATAAACATTCGACAGTTTATTGTACTTTTCGTTCCATTTTTATTCTATCACCAAAATTTGGCGCCCTGTACAGTCCGGCACCCCAAGCGATAGCTTGTGCCTTTCTGCCGCTTTTAGATCTTTTTAAATTTCTTTTAATGAGGAGTTGCGCAACATTCTTAATCTTTCTTGAGAGAAGTTTTTGGTCATTGCCAAGGTCAAGAATGAGACAAATGTTTTGCTAATGAAATATTTAAGACAAGGTCTGGACGATCGCTAAAGCTTTAATTAGGATGACGGATTGCTTAATCGAAATTCAAGGTCAATTGTATAGAGCGTCGCAGCGACAGGGCTTGACAAATTACGAGGTTAAATATTTCTTTTAATTTTCTTCTATAATTAAATAAATGGCAAGCTGAAGCATCCATAATCAACATCCTATTTCGATATACGACATCCTTTTTCGATATATTTTTGCAGAAATTGTTGAGAAATGGAGATACCTGGAGATTATTAATGAACAACTTGCGATTACGTTGTGATCGAGATCTAAGAAAGTCAGTTACAGAAATAATACATTTTATTCAAAAGTTGTTTTTGTAATTGAATGTATGCAGTTAATGATTTGGTTGAACATAGGCAGTGTCTATATACATATCGATTTTTCTTTCCCTAGCAGTTTTCTTTAAAATAATATAAAGTTAAAAATTGTGTTAAAAAAATTCACTTTTTAATTTTTCTTTAGTTAATAAACCATGTTAAAACCCGCTGACGCTATAGCGATTTATTTTAATTGGGAATGTTTTTTTAAAACTTTTTGGAAATTTCAATAATTATTCCTGGTCCATGCTATTTTATATACCTAAGTTTAAAATTTTTAAATTAACGGTAAGGAAATAGACTGTAAGATGTAACCCTTTGAATTAAAAAAAAATATATCGTAAAATGCAGTATTTTTATGAATTTAAAAATTGGAATAATTTAAATTCAACAATATAAACAGTGAGCCTTTTGTCAAATAGGATAGATATATTAAACATTTCTTTATAGAAAAAAAATATTTGAAATACTTCGAAAGTGTTTGTATCAAATATTAAATGTCTTTCAATAAAATATTATTGTCACCTGAATCTAGAAACAATATTAAAATGAGGAAAAACTTTTTGATTTATGAAAGGATAGAAAATAATTTATATTTTTGATGATGTTTCAAATTAAGATGTTGATAAGCAGTTATACTTCACCTTAAGTTAGTTTTCCCGTTTTTGGTGCAATAGTACAGGGAAAACAGTTTTACAGAGCAACTCTGCCTCTTGTGGATAAATTAAAACATCTTTTACAACAGATTCTTCAAATGAAAGTCCGTAGAAAATAGCCTTATTTTAAAATCTATTTATTAATTGATACTAGGCAATCAATGTAACCTATTTTAGAATGTTTCTTTCTAGTTCCCATACACTCTTCAGTAAATAATCATTTATTAGATAACCCAATTGCATAATTGGGTCGTGTGTTTTTTTCCCAACGTCATGTCAATTCTGATAACACTTTATTTGACCTTAAAAATTGTTTCCACGTTAAGAAATTATTTGAATTATGAAAACAAAGTAAAAATTTTTTTAAAAGTTAGGGTAAAGTGTAGTAAATGCAAGCGGGATATTTTTTTTATTTGTTATTTTCAAACTATAAAGAGATAACTATAAAGACTATAGAAACAAAATTCAGCACTCACCTTTTGGAGATATTTAGCTATAAGAACGTGCAATTAGAGTTTTTCTGTCATCTTCCATTGATTTTATTTAAAAAAAATTCGTTGTCAATGTCAGCTGGTTGCACTTGTTCTCGAAAAACGGGGTAAGTGCAATCACGGCTCTCAATCCATCCTCCATAGACCGCGCACAAATAATAATTATTTTAAATTGCCCTGATTCTCTCAGTTTTTATTTTGTATTTTTATCGCAAATCGTTTGAGAGATCCGAACTGTTTCATGAGTAAAATCGGGGCAATTGTGAAAAATGAGAAAAATCTAGCTGCATGTTTTTTTTTCTGTTTATAATAATTTTGTTTTAGTTTACAGTATTAATGTAGTTATTTATATATAATTTGCATATGGTTGACATATGCTTTCAAACTTATTTTATTTAATTTTTTTAAGTTTTTAGGCACACATTTCTTATTTTCCGGCCTTGGATGCTTCCAACGTGAAATTTGAATATTAAATTATTTCTTAAAACGTTTTTTTTTCTCTTTAGGCTAAAGAAACTACTAAATCAAACTTAATAAACTTATACTTAGCTAAAAACACTATTTACATAGTCACACTTTTTATGAGACTTATTGAAAATTGTACAAGGAGAAAGTCACTAGAAATGTCAAATCTCCTTGCCTGACCATAGCTGGTTTTCTGGAACTACTGTAATAATGTCATCAGCATCAACATGAATGACATTTTTGTTTCAGGCCAAGTAAAAGTTTTACTTGTGTTGTACAGAGTCATGGTTGCACTTGCCCCACGTACAAAAATAACTGGGCAAGTGTAACCACTGCTGTCAATGCTGAACCATTAGTCCAATTCCAAAATATGGTATATGATTGTAAACTACGCATTGATAAGAATATAAAGTTCTAGGGTAGTAGCACAAAAATATAAAAAAAAGCAACAAACTTTCACGACGGAACTTCCATTGAGTAAAATGAAAGCTCACTTAAAAAAGTAAAGTTTCACTATGTCCCACTATTAAGATATAAATTGCTAGACTTTTTGATGAACATCGAAAGTGAAGATGCCAAAATTGTATGGGATGGTTTTTTTTTTCAGAAATACCAACGTTTTAAAAAAAATAATAACCAGCCGTGGCCACACTTGGCCCGTGGCTGCACTTATCCCACTTCACCCTATGTTTGAGTTATGTATTTTAAGAATTGGTTTCTTCAATAATTTTTTTTTCGAAAATGAAAAAAACTACATGTTTATTATTTAGTTAAGTGTTAAAAATAACTTTAAGACTATCACTTACCACTCTTTTGAGCAAATGCCAATTTACACAAGGATTGTTATGTCGTAAGCCCTCTTTATAACAATTCCTCAGGTAATCGTTATAACAAAAGGTCGTTGCAAATAAGTTAAAATTTTTTTTGCATACATACTAATCAACCGATTAGGACTATCGAGATGATTATCGTTATCAGAATTCGTCATATCTAGGACTTTTTCCACAACATTTTTCAAGTGCCGACATTCTACCCCCCCCCCCCCTCCCCCCTCCCCAATGTTGCGGTAAATTCTTGCTGCCTTGGCAATATCACAAACCCAATTGGCAAATTTGTGATATTTAAAAAAAAAAGCCAAATGTTTCTGAAATTTGGCAACTAGGTTTGTGATTTTGACAGGACTATAGGAATTTAACAACATGGGGTATCTCTCCCTCGCCCCCCCCCCTTTTCCCTCTTAGCGCGGGCCCCGGTTGAGCTGCTATATGAGAGTTGCTATAATCTGCGGTCGTTGTGAAAGTCTACTGAAATTTCACACCATTTTAAAAACATGAAACATTAATATTAGTGCTATGCCTTTATGGCGTAATATTAAAATTTAATTTCTACCGTTTTTTTTTTTACATAAAATTTACTTTTTAAAATTGAAGTATAAATGAAAAAATAATAATTGGCGAATTTTTGTGATTTTTTTTTAAACTTTATTGTTTTAACTTGCAGAACCAGTGTCTCGTACCAACATAGAAGAAGGTCCCAACCTGTTCGTCGCGACAGGATCCACCATCAACCTGACATGCATCATCGCCGAGAGCACCGCACCTGCCGACTCCGTGGCTTGGTTCCACGACGGAAGAGAGGTCGACACGGATTCGCCGAGAGGAGGGATCCGAGTGACCACAGAGAATGGATCCAACCCCGTGTCTCGTCTCGAAATCCAGAATGCCGGACCTGCGGATACTGGGAAATACACTTGCCAACCCAAGCAGGACGATTTCGCCGATATCTGGGTATATGTGCTTGATGGTGAGACATTTCGAAGATTTTCAATACTTTTTGACCACAAATACCCGTTATACTTCATAATTTTCATATATAATTTTTTAAAAACTTCTTGTAAAATATCTGATGTTATACAATAAATGAAAAATCCTAAATTCTCGTATAATGGGCTGTTTAAAAAATCAAAAATAGCTACAAGGATTACAATTTTTAGTTTAAAAGTATGCTATCGTTTGCTGTTTAATTATTGTGAAATAAAATAATTTTTGCTGTAGGTAAAAAGGCGTTTTACTTATATTTTATTTTTTCAATAATTCTGAAGATTAATTCATCATTTAACTTGAGCAAAACTCTTTCCTTATTGTCTATATTTCAAATCAAAAAATTAAATCAACGAAAACTTAAATAATGTCTGGTATTTTTGAGAGAAATAATTTTAGTTATCTATTTAGAAGATTATTATCTCCGTTATCTATTTGGAAGAGAATAATTGAGTCGTGTAGTTTCAAAACTATATACGTCAATTTTCATAAATGTTACAGGAGGCGCCAAACAAGATTAGCAGCTGCTTAAATCTATAACTTGGAATGCATTCGTAGCCTGGATTTAGACACTTTTCATCAATACGGCTTGTTACATTTCCCAGTGTTGAAATGGCGTTTTATATTTTGTTTTGATTAAACAATTTACAAAAAAAAATAAGGATTAATGTATGATATGACACACATCTATCTATTTATCTATCTCTATCTCTGCATATATATCTCTATCTATCGATATTAACACGTAATCTAAAATATGTAAGTATATGATTTTTGCGAAAAGTGTGGATCTATCTGGTTTTGAAACTATATACTGCTCAATTCGAAAAATAAAATTAAGCGCTTTTTTTTTGTTCTTGATTTATTCTTTTTATTTTGTTATAATTTCCGGTGTTGAAACAGCGTTTTATATTTTGTTTTAATTAAACAATTTACAAAAAAATAATGATTAATGCATGAAATTATTTCAAACGAGCAAGAAAAATGAAATGATACTAAAACATGTAAATTAATTTTTTTAATAAAAAAAGTGCAATATGTAATCTAAAATATATAAGTAATATGTGGTGCGTTGATAGTATAAAATCATAAGTATTTGTTCATTAATTTTTTTTTTTTAGTTTTAAAACAATTATTTTTGCACAAATTAAATGACCTTGCTAATTTATAGAAATTAAATCGTGTAGTACACTTTTTACTTAGTCTTACTTCCAAGGTCAAAAATTATACAAGTATTTTATTACTAAAAAATACAAAGATTAAGAACTGAATGCTCTAAAATGTCTCGCCTAAGAAAGCGGAACAGATTGATTTAATTCAAGGTCAAATTCAGAGTGTTTGAAGCAATGGAGCTTGAATTTTGACATAATTTGCTATCAGTAGAGCAATTTTTGTAATATAATTCATATAAATTCGTAAATTTTTAATTTACTATCTGTGTGACAATTTATTAAGTGTTTTTTAATTTGTTTATCTGTTTCTGCATCAGTGGTGGCGCTAGGAATTGCCCGACGGGGGGGCTAGAATTCCCCGACAGGGGGGCTAATATCCCCGACATAAAATGTGCATATAAGAGTATAAAATATTCACAAATAACGAAATAAATTTGTTGAGATAAATATTTGAAAAAAAAGGCTTATAATATTTATATATTAATTATTAAATAATTGTAGTGTTCTGAATATTCTGGGTTGCAGTCATGGAGAAAAGATAAGTGCCAAAAAAAAAAACCTGTACAAATCGTACTCAAAATGTTTTCAAAACCTTTATAAATGTAACCATTTGAAGAGGTAGGTTTGTTCAAAGAAGGGACGGCGAGAAGGCAACAAATAAAATAAATATAAAGTAAGTATAGTGAAGGTAAAACGAAATGTGGCAAATCACTATATTATGCAAGTAGTTTTTGTAAAATCCCCATGCTTTTACGAAATTAATTTATTTTTTGTTGATAGCAATGCAACGTAAAACGGTGCTATGTTTTAGCGCTTTTTTATCTGTCATCTAATTTAGTGGTTTTTTTTAAATCTATAAACAGTGATAACGCTTTTAAATACTTATAAAAGGCTGTATCTCTAGCAATGAAATTGAGACTATTCCTATGAAATAATTTTTCTATTGAGAGCCATTTCCTATAAAATTCTTTTCAGAGAATAGAGCTGCAGCAGTAGTTATATGTATTGGAGAACTTCATGACGTAAAAAGTCTGCAGTATTTAATAAAAATTGTCATTTGCAACGGAGTTATAATGTCGGAATCAATCCTCTTAAAAGCATACTATGGTGTTCCTATCCTGTTACCTTATTTTATAGACGTTTAGCTAGTAGGATTAATTGACAATTTAATGGATTTACGATTGCCCATTTTTAATTTAGGACCGCCGTCTTGAACCATGACTGCATCGTTAGAATATGACCTGATTTCTTCTGAATTGATTTTTTTATATATAACAATATACGAAAAAAAAATTAATGATAAAAAAAGGTTTCCCATAATTATATTTTATTTTTAAATTCCAAATAGTATGAAATTGCACAAAATTTGTGGCAACAAAAATTGAAATAAACGTCATTTCTAAACCTAGCTCATACGACGAAACAATTTATTGGTTAAATAAATCTTCTTTACTTAAATAGTAATGACAAAACTAGCTTGGTTCTTCTAAATACGGAAAACATAAAAATAAATAAACGGTAGGACTTCTTTTTGAACGAAATAAATGTAATATTAAGTAGCCACAGGCACAAATAAAATTTTTATAAGAAATTTTTTCACTTGAATTATTAAGACATCTCACCTTTCCGAATTAGTACAGTTGAAATATTAATGCAATGTTGACACTCTACAATTTTCCTCTTTAAAAAAACGGTTTGCCTTTCACCAACGACAAAATAGAACTGGACCATAATCTTACTTCTACAAGTAGGGCCCGTCTCGATATCCTTCACGCACGACACTTTTTACTCTCGAGAGTCGAGACGGCCCTGTAGCTGACCATTCACTGCCATCTCTTTTTTTTAGGGGAGATAGCGGCGCTATACATATATACCTCCCCCCTCTTCGAAAAACACTCCAACACCCCCAAAGGCGATTTTGTCTTTTGTCTACCAAATCTTGTAGCTGACCTCCTCAAGGTTAAACCTTTACAACGAGGGATGCTTTGTCCCCAGGACCATAGACCAACTCTTTGCATATACCGGCTTTGGATAGCTGGGAGATTACAGGGAACAAACAATCAGGCTTGCGGCAATGAGCGTATGGCTACTGCCGTCTGAATAGGCCTTCGTTTGTGGTTCCACGTCTGAGCTGTGGCTCTGCTCTTTGCTCAAAACAAAATGACTCGTGTCTCATACGCAGGGACTGATTTGGGGGCCCGGCGAATACATGACAAAATTGTTATTATTATTAATGCAATGTTCAGCAATTTATCCAAAAAAGTGAGAATTAAGTCGTATTTTAAATGAATAATAAACTTATTTTGCGATATTTTTTATTTTTCGAGACTATTTTTACGAGAGGGTCCTCTTTAGTGATGTAGGGCCTATGCCTATAGTACTGAACTTTCTAAATCATATCCTGCTCATACGCTTAAAATAAATGCAACAGTAGAAAAAAAAATATGGCATGTGAAATAAGCACTGTTAAGATTTATGTTGTGTCTTAAAAGAACATTTTTAAAAAAAGAACTTTAATTTTTTACATTTTAACATGAAATCTTTTACTTTAAATTAAATTTTTAATCGTGTTCTTCAATTTTTGAACGATCACAAAATATTTTCGTTAATGCACATTTTCGACACGCATGCTAACTTTTTGAAATTTTCCTTTTATAAAATAAATTCATTAATGATATAAATTGACAAATTCATTTTAACCACTTTACTTCCTAAAACTTTTAAAGTATATTTTTCCTCAAGTCCTTATTTTTTTTTCTGACTGATACTTGCAGGGGCCCAAATGGCATTGTCTAATTGTATATTTACCGTTCTTTAAATCCGCCACTGAGTATTAGCAATAGTTTCATTGAAATTATTATTGATGGCCGACTTAATAAAAGTTTTTAAAAATACTTTCGCCGCATGGTTTTAATAAATCGCGATTGTTTTTTGGCACAAAATCAATGATATGCGGGATAAAATATCGTGTGCATGATGGTATGATGTTTTAATTATATGATCATATATTTCTTTAGATTATTATTTGGAATAATATTAAATTTTTTAATGGTGATATTTTGAAACATGGGTTTTAGTTTTAAATTTTGGGGTTGCTTTTTATTGTAAAATATGTAGCAAATAATGTAATTGAAATTATGATAACAATAAGTCTAGTATACGTGAAACCCTACTTAACCTTACATAACCTTGTATAAAAAGCTGTGAAATAATAAAAATACTGATAATTTTATCTAAAATAATAAATATTGGTTTATAGAATTTGTTTATATAGGATAACAATATTGCCGAGAAATTAGTTTGTTAGAATAGGTTGGTTGAATTAACATTGAACTAGAGCTGCACAGTGGGGGGTTATTGGCGAAGGATCAGGGTTTATATGGAAGAAAAGACCCGAGAACACTGTCTGATCGTATTTTTGAACCACGGTCGGTTAGATGACGAGATCAACTCATCCGGTGCAACCTACCTCAATAAACGTCAAGACATCGGACCACAATCAGATTAACCCGAGTGCACTAGTCCCTTATACGCGGTGGATATTTTTTTGGTGTCGAAAGGAACGGATTTGACAACTATCCCATTACTGAATCGCTACACACAAGCTAGAGATAGAAAATTGTGCTTATCGAGTGCTTGTCCGAACTCCGAACCATTCGGCCACCACAGGCTGTCGGGATTTCGGTCTGTCGGAATTATAGTTTTGTCGGGATTGTGACCTGCTTGTCGGAATTAGCTCTGTCGGGTTTATGACCTAGATTCATTTAATTAAAAAAGCAAATTCGACTCAACTTTTCATTAAAATTTGGTTTTAATAATTAAAATAACGCTTTTCCCCGACAAACTTCAGAATTTTGCCCGATGGGGGGGGCTTGGCTTGCCCGACGGGGGGGCTACAGCCCCCCCCCCCAGCCCCCCTAGTGGCGCCACCTCTGTTCTGCATTGCGTACAAATTATGCTTTCTGAACCATTGTTGTTGATAATATAAACTATACTTAATATACTTGTGTTCAATAGGGTCTAGGTCTGCTCAATCGGAACCTTCAAACTCCACAAGTGGTAAGTTTTTAAGAAAATTATTCATTCCCTCAAAAATATTTTAGGTCCCTTTTATTTAATGTATCAACAGAAGACTTGAAGGATAATTTATTTGGGAGTTTTAGTTAAAAAACTACAAAAATTAGAAAACCAATCGTATAAACTTTCGAAATCCTACGCAAGCATAAAACAATGTTTTTCTAGGCTGAAACGTAAAGAAGTGGAAGGGATTAAAAATAGTGTTTTTAAACTAGATGTCTCAAGAATACTTTTAACAATCATTGAGAGGATTGCTATTTAATTTTGCTACATTAGGGAAATTGTTACGAACAACGAAGTAACTTTTGGTTTAGGAGAGGTCTCTTTGATTGCAAATATGCATTACATAAAGTTATTGTTGTTCGCCTAAAACGAACGGGGCTCTTTCGGTATTTGCGGGCCCGTTGGTTTCGCTACCACCGATCCTAATACTAAAATAACTGATTTGACTCATAGAAGTTTATTTATGACTTTCTGACGTAAAATGTCTTTTAGAAATAGCTACATGGGGTATGAGTATAGAAAATAGAAACATCATGGCATCGCTACGCCCGTCATAAATGGCACGATTGACTTGAATTTAATCTCGTTCGATAGGAAATTTGGCAGCGTTGCTTGTAAAATTTCTCTGGGAAATAGAAAAAGCACGTATGGGATGTGGAGATAGGCCCATGGTGTCAGATAAAACATAATTTCTTTATCTTACTTCTGTTGACCAATCCTTATTTCAGTTATTCCCTATTCCAGTTATTATAATCTGATTAATGTAAAACCTTACTGTCTATCCGTTCTCCAACAACCACATCTGCATTTAAATATAAAATGCTGAAACCAAAAATGGTGTTACTATAATCAAGTTTAACTACATATTTACGATTTTTAACCAAGAAAAGGAGAACGCTTTACAAAACCAGATATAAGGTTAATAGTTCTGAAAACAGTAGACCTCGCGACATAAAACAAATTTGCGTACATAAAACAATCACTTCAAGTATTCATGCCACATTTGAAGAAATCGAACAACGCGTTTAGTCGTACATACGTAAAAAACAGAGGAAAAAAAATTCCGTTCAACTAATTATTTTATTATTATTTGAAGCAGTTTTGCTATAGAAACTGAATTTTATTTGTCTATACTTGGTCACCAAATTTTTTATGCATGATTTTTTAATCTTGTTCTGTAGAATTGTCCTGCGCTTACAAAGGCGCAGTCTACCCTTTGGGGGCGCATATCTATCCTGATGAAGATCCCTGCATCGTATGCGAATGCAACAGCGAGAATTGGAACGGGTCGGACAATTCCAGCTGCTATCGAAAAGAATGCTCAATGGAGAAGGACCAGCACCATCTGGATGCTGGCTGCGTTCCTGTGTATCAAGAGAAGGAATGCTGTCCCGTCGAGTATTACTGCCGTGAGTAATCACATTTTGTATTTTTTTTAACGAAATTGTATTTCGTCAAAAATGAGGACGATTTTAAATAATATAATTATTCAATATCGACGAGCTGACTCGAACCGCGGACCTCTCGTTCCAGAGTCTAACGCTCTATCCATTTTGAATTCTGATAATATAAGAATGAGAATCGAACATGAGATGATAACCCAGAAAAGCACTGAAAAGGAATCTGAGTAAATGACTCTAGTTCAAAATTTGAGGATATTTGTTTCGTCAAAAGTCACGTTAATTCAATGACGAAATAACTGTCAAATATAACGAAAGTAGCCTTGACGATCGCAGAATTCTCAAAAATGAGAGTTATTTCTGAGAGTGAGTGCAAAATATCTCAAGAAAGCCTCATTTGGTATATAAATTAACTGCTAAATCGTTTTGTTCACAAATTTATAATTAAAATATGTCAGTTTACTTATATCTACAAATTGTGATTCAAAATCAAATTGTTTTAATGTAATAATTCAAGTAAAAAGAATAATAGTTATTTCGAAATTATGACTCCACTGATAGTTGGCTTTTAGAAGTCACACAGAAAATTTTGTTTTGAAAATATGAATGCAAACAACTAAATACAGCTCTATTAATTTCGTTAAATTTTCTTGCTTCGTTAAAATGATCTAAATTGAGACCAAAGTCACTAGAATACAAATTCTCTACTGAAATTTCACAACTTACAGATATTTGTAAAAAAAAAAAGTTGTTGTGAATATAAAATTGCTAAATGTTGCATATAATTTTAATATTTATCGCTACTTGACCCACAAGTGCATTTAATACTAAGATCTTGAATTAAAAGCAAATTGCTAAAAATATTCAAATCGCTATTTGTCGACAAGAATCAGTTCCCAATTTATTTGGATTGCTTCTATACAGAAATGATTTATTAAGCCTTTGTCGATTGATTGTTTGCGATGTGCCTTGTTAAGTAGGAATCTTATCAATTTGTAATTAAATTTTAAGCTGTATATTGCTTATTATTTTAGCTGAAGCTGTTGGAGACTCTTCTGATAGAATTAGTGTGACGCCAAACGAAGATACTTTTGAGAATAGTAAATATATTTGTCTTTTTAATATTGCGTATTTTATATATTTTCATAATTTTAATTACCTGCCAGTCAACAGGGAATATCACTGTTTCATTTATTATAAAGTCACGTTAAAACGTGCATTTCAATCACGACCTACGACCTTTGTAATATTGGTGTGTATATGAAACTAAAACAATTTGTCATAATTTAATATTGTAAGTATTGTTTGTGTATATTTTGCACCTAATCTTTCTACACAATACATAGACAATTTTAAATTTTAAGTTTACCATTATACAGTGTATTCTTAATCGGTGGTAAAATGCCATATATCTCGAGTATGGTTGAAAATGGAAATGTTAAACTTCGTAAAAATATACTACTACTAATCAAAATATGTTATTTTACAAAATTTTTTCACTATCTTCGTTTTACCATTCATGTTCGTACGTCTACTATGTTATATATTTACGAACAACAATTAATGTAGATACAAACTATGTTTTATATAAACATACTCTTATATGTTTCCCATCAAGTATTTAGTTTAAGATCAAAAACTCTTCTTTAAATAAGTTTTATTAGTGTATAAATATAATATATTATTATTGCGTAAATTTAATTTCTTATGTAAACAGGAAAAATTAAGCCTCCACTTTATGCTTACACTGTTAAAATAGATATTCAAAAATAAGTCAAATTTGCTCTTTTTTGAATACATTCGATGCATATCATGGCTCCGAATACATAAGTTTTAATTTTGAAAAAGACATGTACTTAGAAATGAGTACAATGGGTAAAAATGAATAAAAGAGCAGATGCTAGCTTTCACCAATCACTTTCAATAAATATCGACAATTACAACCAAGACTTCCCGGGAATCGAACCCATCTGTAGGCACCGATGTCCAGAGCCTTATCCGTTAAGCTACCAGGGCGACGTGAAGAAGTTATAAACAGAAGAAATGTTAAAAATGTGTGCTAAAAGAATGGGAAGTAAGATAATTAAGTTGTAACAACTCAGTTTCCATTTAAAAAAAACGACAAGCAATATTAAATCACACTGCTCAATTTTGAGAAAAGAGCGATTACTTACCTTTGAAACGTCATCACTCATTTACGAAGCAATTGTACTGAAAGAAAACGAGTACGTTCATGCACTCATTTTTAAGCACCTTTTTTTAAACAGGGTTTTTATTATTTAGATTTGCGTTTAATTGTAATGCTTTCGACAAACTCTTTGCAGGTGATCGATGTTATTTTGCTGGGAAAGCTTATGATATCGGAATCGATATTCCGGTGAATAATTCTTGCATTAAATGCAGCTGCCGAGTCCCACCTTATATCACATGCACCCGTCAGTCTTGTCCTCCGAATACAGAAAATTGCCCTTCAACTTACAGAGACAATGAATGCTGTCCAATATATAATTGCCTTTCTACAGGCGAAAGCTTCGAAACTGCTCCAGAAGACATTTTTGGTAAGAATTTTTGGTGTTCATATAAATTAAATGTATATATCTGAGCCTCGGAGGTTTTGAGGCACTATGTCCACTTTTACTGTTTCACAGGGGAGCTTATGATAATTGTACATGCCTATACGTTTTTATGGCTATAGAATTTTTTAAATATATATTATGTGATGTTTATTTATTTATAGTTGCAGTCGTTATGATTGTGATATATGTGCAACTATGCAGGTATAACTAAGGGCCGATGATTAGTTCAAACATTTATTTCTCAGGACTTCTCAGAGCACAGCTTCGAGGTTACATCATGAATCTGTATATAATACGGATACTTTGAGAAGGAGAATGCACCCTGGACACCTCTGATTGGTCACCAGTTTTATTTCGCATTTTTAGGTTTAGATTTGGATTTACGAAGTTGCGTGGGAGGGAAAGTAGTCACATGAGGGATGCTTTTGTACTGGGAAAAGGGGGCGATATCCAAAGTTAAATAAAGTTAGTTAAAGTAATGATATAATTAATGTTAAAGTGGGAGAAGCGTTATAAAATATATAACATGTATGAAAACACTATATAAAGAATAGTGTTTTATATAACGCTGTAAAGAGTGTGTAAAACACAAAATATTGCAATTCTAACATGACAATTAAAAAAAAGTGGACATATAGTGTCCTATGTCTCCAAGCAGTCCAATGTACAGATATGTTAGTACGAAACTGAAAAATAAATTTTCTAACTTCGAACAACCAATTCTCTTATACTCTGTTTTATTCCACGCCAGCTACCACATGCGACAGTCAAACTTGTCCACCAAATGTAGAAAATTGCCCTTCAACCTACAGAGAAAATGAATGCTGTCCAATATATAATTGTCTTTTGGAAGACGAAAGTTTAGAAACTACTACTGAAGACATTTATGGTAAGATTTTTTTTATTATAATAAAAATTTCATGTATATGCAGGGTGTCCTCTAAAGCCCTTCCACCCACCCCCTTAATTTTTAAACGCCGACCGCTATGGTCATAGAAGTGGTTTATGATAATACAGTGACTATACGCTAAACAATGAGACCTTTCACAGCTCCCCGTAGACAAAATTTACGAAGTTAGTTTGTGTATCTCTAAAATTATAGGACATACATGAAAATAATCCATTGCAAAGTTCTGTAGAAGTGTCAATTTAGTACAAAAATATATTTTGCGAACATGAATGATATGAATAGAACATTTACAACGGTCGTTTGTGTGCTCGCGATTCCCATTGTTACCTTACGTGACGTGTTTCGTAAGGTAACAGTGGGAATCGCGAGCAAAATTAATGAGTGTCGTAAACGTTCTATTCATATTATTCATGTTCGCAACAAGGTGTCTATTGGCACTAATTAATGCTTATCCAGAACTTTGTAATAGACTATTTTCTTGTAGCTGCTAGGAGGTGATGTAAGTGGTCCTATCGTACAGCGCATTGTTATTTTACTATACCGAGAAACTACTTTTATGACTATAGGAGCTATCGGAGTTCAAAAGTTAAGGGACTTAAAAATGTCCACTAAATAAAGTACGTACGAACATACAGGGTGTCTACTAACATTTAAAAAGTTTAGGGGACATCCTGTATGGTTGTACGTATGAAACAAAAAAAAAGTGTGCCTAACATCAAACCACCTATTCTATTATACTCTTAACTCTATTTAAAATCGTTAATCTGAGGTATATCCCAGAGATGTTACATGCTCACCAAATTTGGTATCGGTATCCGATAATAACATTATCTCTTATTAATATATCTTATTTGGCCAATTTAAAAAAAAACGACACAATTTTATTGCTTGTACTGTTCCTAGTTGATCCAAATTTTTTATCCTACATTTTTTTTCGGGCTTTTTAAAATAAATTATATTGCGCATGGTATCGGAATGAAAAGCAATTAAAAAAGTATGGCATGTAAAAGTGAGAGCGTTATTTACGCAGTGTTCACTGTCAATGAGAACTGAGTAATTTATAACCTGATATCATATAAATACATGATATCCTATAAATGAGCTATAGGATACTATTCTAAAAGGTGACATTTTGGTCAATTAGAGTGAATTCGCCCTCGCATATTAACGAGTGCAAGAAAGATTTTTGGAAAGAAAAGACGAATAGAGCTCACTACTGACACTGCATCACATTCTTTGCTTTTACTTTCAGCGAATTGCCCTTTTCCTTCGTGCGCAGATAAATCTTGCGTGATTCGAATTCCTGATGGTCATCAGTGTCCAACTTGCATTTGTGATGGTAACTTCTTTTTTCCTGTGTGTATTTTACAAAAATTATCAATACTATTAAACCTCAGATTGATACTTCGAGTTTTTAAAAAAAAAACACTTCGGTGCTATCCGTAATTCGGTATACTAAAGTCGCGATTTTACTCGAACAGAGAACCTTAAAAGTTTAATTAACTATTTAAAAAAAATAGCCATTGTTTTAAATTTAAATGCCATAATATTTCAGAAACTTTTCGGGCTCTCACGGAATTGTCGAGTGTTTACTACGAGGGTTTATTTTTATATACATAATTTGAAACCGATTACACTTAAAAAAAATGATTTTGTGACTATATACTAGAAATAAGTAACTTTTTAAAATTGAAATATAAGAACTCGAAACCATTGTAGAAGATATTATATTACTTGACTTGCAAATTTTTCTTTATTTAAAGACATCTGAAAGTTGTGGACAGTGGCTCCATATTTAAAAAAATACCATAGATGACAATTAGTAAGATTGTAGACAAGGGCAAATTGTTGCAGTTCTCCGGATAATTTTTTAATATTTCTTAAATTTTTGTTAAACGTGGTGAAATTGGCCTCTAATAATAAGGTTAAAATTGAGACTTGATGTAATGGAAAGTTTCTCATGTAAGATCTTCTCTCTCACAAAATAAAATAAAAATAACAAAGAAATACGAGGAAGGTACAGATCAAGAATTTGCACTGTAATTGCTAGGAAAACTTAGTGTTGTGGCATGTGATAATACAAGTTAGAGGGGTTCTTCTAGTATTAAGACAAGAGATTACCACTTTGCCATTTGGGTACAAGAGGTTTTAATTACTTTTCAGTTAACCACAGGAACAAAGACATATAATTGATTACAAAAAATTAGGAGATAAAAGAAACCGTGCGACCGCGCATGAGAAAAGCTTGGCTTTGACTTCTTCCTCTCACGAGCTGGTACGCTGTTAAAAATAGGTGCTCAAGTCAGTAAAATGTACTCATTTTTGAGTACATTCGATGTTTATCATAGCTCCGAATACATAAGTTTCATTTTTGAAAAAGACATGTACTCAAAAATGAATACGGAAAAATGAATAAAAAGAGCAGATGCTAGACTACGTAGGCTGCCTTCATAAATCACTTTCAATAAATATCAACTATTACAACCAAGACATACCGAAAATTGAGAACCCAGATCCTAAGGCACCGCAGTCCAGTAGCTTTTCCGTTGTACTACCAGGGCGATGCAAAGAAGTTATAAACAGAATAAATGTTAAAAAGGTGTGCCAAAAGAATGGGAAGTAAGATAATTGAGTTATAATAACTCGGTTTCCATTTAAGTAATCGACATCGAATAATGTGGAAAACCATCTTCTGAACAACTATTTTAAGTTTGCCAGATCGCTTTGTTAAGATGGCTTGAATAGAAGTTGTTGAGATTAGCAATCTTAAAGCACACTGCTCATTTTTGAGAAAGTACAATTACTTCAATTTGAGTACGCCATCGCTCATTTACGGTGGAATTGTACTCAAAGAAAAATGAGTATGTTCAGGTGCTCATTTTTAAGTACCTTTTGTTTTACAGTGTAGATGGCGACACAGTCGTAGAACAAGAGCGCTACAGTGTTAAGAAAATGATTTATTCTAAACAAATGAAAATATTGACAAAATATATTTAAAGGTTAAGTGATAATAAAATCATATTTATTTGAATAGAGAGTAATAGGAAGTTGGTGCGATGTTCCACAACTGGTTGCTTTTCGTCCGAAAATTATTCCATCGAACTCTTGTAATGAATCAAAACAGTCTTAATTTATTTCGTAATGTTTACTTTCAGCGAACTGCCCTACTCCATTGTGCGCAGATAAATCTTGTGTGATTGGAACACCACCTGGTCATCAATGTCCAACTTGTATTTGTGATGGTAAGATACTACACTTATTTTTTTTGGAGCTAATTGAACAAATCTATTAAACCACAGTCTGAATTTTTTTAAACTGAAGAAATTCGTGTTATCTACAATTCGACATCTAAAGACGTATCATCACTTAAATAGAAATTGTTTAACGTTAAATAAGCCATTAAAATAATACCATTGTTTTTCATTTTTGGTGCATGATATTTCTGAAACTTTAAAAAGGGGAACAGAGCCGTTTGAAATTCCCAACTTCACTATTCGAAATTCCCAACTCAACAGTGCTGAAAATTCTCAGTCCCAATTTATCGGCATTGTCCATCGTTTTTTATAAATTAGATCATGTTAAACAGTTCTCTCACAAGCATTGATTTGTTGTACGCATGTTCCAATGCAGTGTTCGTTCTGAGGTCTAATTTAAATGTCATATTACTAGTTGGGCAATTTCTAATCTTCCCTACGTTTCATTTGCTAAAAATATTAATTTCTTCTGGCATAAATTTCCCACAACTCGGAGATTTTTAACTTGAAATTCCAATCATTTAGGGTTTCCAGATTATAAGGGGCAAACCACCCTGGTGCGACGGGCCTGTTTAAGAAGAGGACGTATGGGACGCGCCCCTCTAAAATAATGGATAAATCTGCATACATTGTGAACTTAGATTTTGTCCTGAGTATAATAAGCCACACAGATCTTATCTGCAAATGTTTAGAATAAATTCCCTCTCATTGAATAAATTTTCCTCTCATTATGTAGGTGTAGTGATGTAACAACTTTTCATGCAAAATCCTTCTGCCCGTGATCGAACACCTTTTTTTATTATTAATTAGAATTACAATGTTTTATAATTGAAGGGATAACTGGAAGAAGGAGTGAAGTGGCAAATTGCAATATTTTCAAAAATGTTAAATAACTCTTTCTGTCACTTGCCCCTTCAATCTTTTGTATCTTTTTGTTTCTAAAAGTTGTTCTTTTTTGCAGATACCAATGAGGAAAACGATTTAGAGGTGTCTCACGAGACAAATGACTTGGAGCCATTGTTTGAAGAATTAGAACCCCAATACATTGAAGTCTCCAACAAAACGCAAACTTTAGACAATGAAATTCAGCCTCAAGTTATGTCGAAAAATTATAGCGAGCGAGAATCTCTGTCGCCGGTGTTTGAAGAACGGATATCACAGAAAGGCAAATTTGCAGGCGAAGAAATGCGAAGCCCAAAATCTGCACCGAAAATTTGTAACTATTCTTTTTTGAAAAATTTCTTATTCGTATTTGAGAATACTTAAACCTCTGTGAGCATGGGGGAGTACTGATTATCCCCGGACAGAAATACGATGACGTACGTTAGGTTTAGTTTGAAATAGAAATTACCTCATAACGTGTTTTTAATGCCTTTTGAAAACTATTTTTCGGGGGTCCTACCCCGGAAAATAGTTTTCAAAAAGCCGTGATTAGATAATTTTTATCACAAACTAAGCCCTAACATGACGTCATCATGTTTCATTATCTAGCATTTTGATTTCGGTGACAAAGGAAAAATATCGCCAAACAGGCATTATAAACAAGATGCTCCAAACTATGTTAAATATACACATGAAATCATATATTTTATAATATAAGGATTCTTTCGATATTTTTCTGCTACCGCATTCTTTTTTTTATGCTCATATATTCCTGTTACTTGATTGAAAATTAATAAGTTAAAAAAAATGGCGGGAGGGTAATAAGATATGTAAAATCTGTAGCTCAGTCACTGAAGCCCCATTAAAAAACGTGCCTGCAAATAAGTAAACTTCTTATCTATTAATCAACTTGAAGATCAATACATTAAGAATAGCTTTCTAGAATTATAAGGTAATCGTTAATTGAATATATTTATCAAGTATTCATAAAAAAACACGGTCGTCAAAAACTATGCTATAGCTTATTCAGCGGCACATTGACTGTTAATAATTGAATAATAATAATTACTCCACTCCACTTATACTGTCAATGTACAACACACTCCCATTCCAAATTATTCAAAATTTATATAAACTAACAAATACAAATGATGACGACCAACAACAGGCTAAGACATCGTTTCACGCATCTCAACAAAAACCACCAATGCTTATCTAAGTTGTATTTAAAGCTACCTACTCCTGACGAATATCTTTTACTCTATTATACTAAAATTAATGCTTTCTACTTTTCTGATTAGAAAAAAAAGTGCATTTGTCAATTAAAAGTTAAATTGTTCCGTTATTCCGAATATTTTATTTCCGAACATATATATTCAAGCATTACTTTATATAATAAGTGAATACATATTTTAAAAATGTCCTAAAATGTATAAAACATTTGGATTCGTTCTATTTTATTTTTTTTAAATACTCGTATTTCAAAATATTATGTTGCATATTTTCTATGCGCTATAAAAAATGATCGGAATATTTCCTACCAAGAAACTATTATTATTATTTTAATAGTGTTTTCTTGTAAATTCTTAGATCGTATTTTACATAGTTTTGAACCTTAAATTTTACCATTAGGGAAAAATATTTAAAAATTGATTTTAATATCATTATATTTTATTTTTATGAATAAAATAGCATTGCTGAATGAGGAAGAATCTATATTTAATAAGACCGAATTCGAATTGGGACAAACTACTGCAGAGTACAATAGTCATGTGGAAGATATTGAGGATTCCACAAGTGACACAAGCGGACATCGTCAAAAGCGGTCTGGAAATTTAGAAACAGGTGAGAACTTCTGACAAATTTACTTACCACATGGTGAAAGAGAAGTTTGATTTATAACTGCAAATTAAAGTGTTCTACATTATCAGCGAACTACTTTTGAAGATGTGAAGTTCGTTAAGTCCATTCTGAAGATTTCATCTTGTTAGAAGTTATTAAAAATATTCAAGATTATAGGATTTTATTCAATTATTCTATTCGAATGAAAAATTAGCAATTTCTTATCATCAGCCTCAATCGCTTCACATATATCAAATTATTTATTTAGTTGTAAGATTCAAGACAGTGCTCGATATTAACAATGAAATAATCTTTCTAAAAAAAAAAAGGAAAAGCGACTTTAAGAAAAATGCGTTAAAAAGTAAAAAATTATTTTTAATTTTACGAACGCATTGAAAAAATTTAATTATGTAATGTCAATTTTATACTTATTACAACTTTTTGAAATCGGCGCCAAGATTTAGGTATGATTTTTGTAAATTGGCATCAACTTCAAACAGTTGTAATTAGTATAAAATTGACATTAAATAATTCAATTTTTTCAATGCGTTCGTAAAATTAAAAATTATTTATTACTTTTTAACGCATTTTTCTTAAAGTCGGTTTTCCCTTTTTTTTAGAAAGATGTTTTTATTTTTCCCTTTTTAGTTTTTAATTTAGCAGGAGACTTCGCACCTCATCAAGAAATTGAAGTAGCAACTTGTTCTCAACAATGTATGTTGTAAAATGATCCCTATCAATGCCAGTAAATGCTGGTTAAACGAAATGTCCTAGTTGTACAACTTCTGTTAAACAATGAAAAAAATTTAAAATCGGATAAATTGTTTAAAAAAAGCTCCGGTTAATCGACATTTCTGGATATATAACAGCCGGATAACCGATTATTTTTTACAGATTTTGCCTAAGTAGACTTTTCTCTGTCCAACAAAAAAAGAATTTTCGAAATTGGACAATATTTTTTTATTTAAACGGTCCGGTTAATTGAAAATTCCGGATAGTTAATTGCCGGAAAATCGGATTTTTTTTTTAAATTGCTCCCAAGTGAAACATCCCCTATCTAACAAAAAAAAATTGCGCAAATATCTGAAGTAGAACAAACTGAAACCCTGTGCAAACATACATAAAAAAAAATACATAACAGTCAAATCTATAACCTCTCGACTTGGCGCGCGATTTGGCGGTTTTAATTTAAAATTTCTGTCGGTTTTATTTTGAAGTTTTGGTTGAAGCGCTGTACAGTCGGTTAATAAAATGTAAACTTTCATTAATACTTGCGATTGGATAAAAATATTTGAGTCACTGCAAAATATACTAGTAGTTCTGGGCAAAAAACCTCGAGACAACAAAAAAAAAAAATCAATTTTAATGACTTGATGCAATTTTGTTAAATTTGAAGAAAATAGAAAAAAGTTCGGCCGTTAATGTGCAACAAATAAATGTAGACAAACAGACAAAATGTTGAAATGTCAAGTTAAAGCAGGAACTTCGCCAATATTCGGTCAATTAGATGCTTATAGAATGCTCGAAATAGAAAAAAACGTTCGAAATAGAAATTTATTTATCAATTATAACCAATCTTCTTTTCAAAATTTGCATTTTTTTATTAATCTGATAAGTTTTTGACGAAAATCATCGGAGTATCAGAAAAGAAACACTATTTGTATGCTTTTAGGGGGATCCATTCCAACACTATAACTCGGGGACAATTAGCCCGATTAACATAAATTTGGTCTCGTAGGAGATTAGATGCCGATGCGTGTATAAATTTGACGTATGGATGGAGAACCTTGATGTCAGACGTAAGAGCTTACGTTTTTCTTCTGTTAGCGAGGTTTTTGTTGGCCACACAATACTACTTCTGTAATCTATAACAATTCTCTTTAGATAAATGACATATCAAGTCAAACTTTTCGGGCTGTTCTCCAACACAGCCACACCCGATTTTTTTTTGCATTTAGAGTATGTCTCCAAAAATAACTCGATTGCAACAACACTTTAAACTGTTTTTCGATTTTAGCTGGAATCCAGTCTTCTAATTCCCAACAGCAGTGGAATATATTGCAACAGGACCAGTTTATCGAAGACGCGGAAGATTCAGGTGAAAATTCCGAAAGGGAGCTCGAAGGCAACGACGAGGATTTTGCAGAGATGAAAATTCTTAGTACAAAGAACGCGAAAAATTCTCAAAAACCCCTCGATGCACTTGTGGAATTGGATGACAATGAGTTAGATAATGTGATATGGACTACAGAAGGTATACATTTAGTATTTTTCACAAGTAGCATTGTGTATTTTGCTCATTTTTGTGTTAATTTTTTGCTCATTTTTGTGTTAATTTTTTGCTCATTTTTGTGTTAATTTTTTGCTGAAAGGCGTTTATTTTAACCACTTCTTAGTCGGATTTTTTTTTTTTTTCGAATTTCCGTTATATTCATGTTTAAGAATTTTTTTTTGTACCTTTTATCCTTGGAACTAATATTTATTTTATAGTCATTTCTAAAAGTTTACTGTGAAATAATTTTTAAAGTAGGGATTAAATTTGCTTGTAAGTTTATTTTTTTACGAGATATTATCAGTTTAAATAAAGGACTGCTGTCTTGTCCCGCGAATTCGCGGGGACAAAATATTTGAATCGGAAGATGTAAAAAGGGGGTGCTACGTCAAGTCTATGAAATGTATCAGATTATAACATAAGATCAATTAACCGACTTAAAAGCACGCTAACCAATTTTAGAAGGGCGGAAAAGGAGAAAGATTATCAATTCGAATGTTATGTATTTTTAATTTTTTTTTATGTATGTGCAAGATTTCTGTTCTAATTCAGATATTTGAAGAAAAAAAATGTTGGATAGGGATATTTTACTTGGGCACCTTTTGAAAAAAATATCTGGTTATTTTGCATTTAACTGGGCAGAATTTTCAATTCACCGGGGCCATTCATTTAATATGCAAACAAATACTGTCCGATTTCGATTTTTTTTTGTTGGATAGAAAAAAATCCACTTTGGCAAAAACTGCAAAAAAAAAACTAGTCGTCCATCTTTTATTTATCTGAAAATATAGATTAACCGGAAATTTTTAAAAACATTTTCTTTGATTTCAAAATATTTTCATTGTTCGATAGAGGTTGTACAATGAAATTTAATTTATCCAACGTTTATTAAACCGTTTATTCTCAAAATATACTCTTCATGACATGGAAAAAAGTTAGTAACAACTTGATTTTCCTGAAAAGTGTGTAGCAACTTTAGTTTTTAATTTAGCAGGGAGCGCAGCCCCTTGCTAAATTAAAAACTAAAAAGGGAAAACTAAAATGATCTTTTTTAAAAAAATACAAACCGACTTAAGAAAAATGCGCTAGAAAGCAAAAAATATTTTTTTTAACTTTACAAACGAGTTGAAAAAATTAAATTAATAACAATTTTATTTTTATTACAAATTTTTAAAGTTGGTGTCATTTACAAAAAGCCTACATAATTTTTAGCGCCAATTTGTGATAAGTAAAATTAATATTAAATAGTTCAATTTTTTCAACTTGTTTGCAAATTAAAAAAAAATATTTTTTACTTTTTAGCAAATATTTCGTAAAAGTCTGTTTTCTTTTTTTTTTTTAAATATGATTTTATTACATATTTCGATTCAATTGAGTAGCCCCTGCCTGGACTCGAACCCGCGACCTATTGCTCCGTGCGCTAACGACTATACTACAAAATGCATATTTATAGCTTCGAAATATTTTTGTAAAGATGATTCTTTATGCTATAATTCTTTTAAACGCATTTTTTTAAACAAACTGTTGGTATTTCTGATATAAACTTGCGATTAGTCGCTGCTGCGGGAAATTTTCTTTTGAAAATTGAAATTCTTTTGAAATTCACTTGTTGTAATTCGTCGCGTGTAGAGGCGTAAAAGATATTAATACTATAAAAATAATATATATGAGATGATTTTCTAACACCGATGTATCACAGTGAAAAAAAGTGCTTAAAAATGAGTACATGAAAGTACTTGTTTTTCTTTCAGTACAATTGCATCGTAAATGAGCGATGACGTACTCAAATTTAATCCATCGTACTTTCGCAAAAATGAGCAGTATGGTTTAATATTGCTAATATCAACTTCTGTTCAAGCCATCTTAACAAAGCGACCTGTTAAAATTTAAAATAGTTGTTCAGAAGATGATTTTCCACATTATTTGATGTCGATTGCTTAAATGGAAACTGAGTTATTACAAATTCAATTATTTTACTCCCATTTTTTTTGTCACACCTTTTTAACAGTACTTCTGTTTATAAGATCTGCAGACCTGGGTTCGATTCACGGTAAGTTTAAGTTGAAATTGCCGATATTTATTGAAAGTGGTTTATGAAGGCAGCCTATGTTGGCAAGCAACTGCTCTTTTTATTCGTTTTTACTCATTTTTGAGTACATGTCTTTTTCAAAAATGAAACTTATGTATTCGGAGTTATGGGAAGCATCTAATGTAATCAAAAATGAGTGCATTTTACTTATTTTGGAAAACCTATTTTTAACATTGATAAAGCTTTTAAAATTTCCAAGTCGGACTATGTCACAAAAGGTATTAACAGTTGCAGGTTGTCCAGCTCCCATGTGTGCAGACTCATCTTGTAGAATAGGAATTCCTCAAGGTCATTCTTGTCCTACATGCGTTTGTAAAAGTGAGTAGCCTTTTACAAAAAATATTTTCAAGAATAATGCAAACATTTATTATTATTAGAAATTTAATTGTTTGGTTAAGAAGGGCTATAACAAAACGGCATAAATATTTCCTTGAAAATTTTTACATATGCATAATATATAACCTAGAAAATATATGTAATTGGCCTTTGGCTGAAGATCATTTATTTTGGAATGTTTCTCGAAGTGAATGACTCATTACATATATAACAAATTACCACAAAGGTGTTAAACATAGACTTATATATATATAAATTTTGTCATGAACTTTGTGTTTAATATAGTTGTTGCTGTAAACTATTTAAATTTTTATTATTAGATATATATTTTTTAAAAAACTTTTTTAGTTGGAAAAAATAAGACATACCATCCAATATAAAATATTTATATTTGGATATATGAATTTCTGTTTTAAGCTTTTCAAAAAATGTGCTACATACTTTTGGTGAAATAAATTTGTCATCTGAATTATAAATATTGTAGGAAAAACTTACATAATAAACTATCATGGACATTTTATGAATTTGCTGATTAAATGTTAATTTATGGATATGCAAAAATAAGACTTTTTTGTTATAATAAGAAAGCTTTCATTGAAGAATCGAATTAAAAAAGTTTCTATAGATGTATAAAAAAAATATAGTGAATGTTTCACAATTTGCATTACTAACTACCCATTGATACCGAAAAAGCAAATAGTATGCCTTTAAATGTACTAGTCAGCATCCAAAAAAATTAACCTATATTTCAACATTTATAAAATCTAGAGCTTAAACAAAATTCCAATTATATCAATTTTACGCAAAATATTTGTATTGTCAGTTATATAGTTAGGATAAAGTTCAGTATTGCATCTCTTTTTAACATACCCATAATAAGCAACACTTTTGGGTTTGGAGAGTCTTATAAAGGGTAGTCAGACTTGCGTAATAAAAAAAAATTAAAAGTTAAATTCTCTTCTTAAAAGCTGTAGGTGTAAGCTATAAGTGACAATTTATGTAATTTTTCAGGCATAAATAAGTAAACTTTTAGTTGTTATTGAAACATATAACATTATTATATTATATATTTTAACTTAAATTTATAACTTTCATTATTCATAAAGTTAAAATTACATTTGTTTTAGTTTGTTTTGTTTCTTGGAAGTATTTGCATTTATATTTTAGTTGTATTCAAATATGGGATGTTTTATTTAATTTTTTTTTAGTATCTATAATAATAGGTTCTAATATATTTTTATATTGGCTCTGTTACTTATCACATACTTGCAATATCATATTAATTTAAATTGGCAAACAATATATATATTATTTTACTTTTTAGAGCAAAGGAGGCAACCTTAGACAGAAGAAGACGTAATCTCAATTCTATAGTTGAATATAGATTGAGTGGCCAATATTTTTAATTTATATTTCTGTATATTACGTTATGTAACTTAACATTTCTCACCTTTAAAGGTGGTACAACTGTTTATTCACTTTATACTATGTAAATAATCCATTTTTAGTAATTTATCATTAAAAGGAATTTTTAAAAATGTAATAATTAAGACTGCATATTTTCTAACTTAATACAAGTATTTTGACAGAATTTTTCAAATATTTTAATATAAATACATTATTATTAATGATTTAAGTCGCATTAGACTGGCTGTTGGCGAAGATACAGAATATATACTTAAAGAAACAATCCAAGATAAAAACTGATTAGCCATTTTAAACCAGTCTAATAACACCAACACAATAATTAAATTAGTAGCCAAACCTCCATATCATAACCATTGTGAGGGAATCGCATGATGAATGTTTGGTTAGGTTTACAATTTTTGAACTTCCAAGCAAGAGTTCTTCACTTACCAACTTGACCATGAAAGCCTTTTATTAAAAAATCCTATTTAAAATAATGCAGTTTTTTAAAGTTTGAATGCATTTTTATAAAAAGAAAGTTATATCCAGTCATTGTTAGGGCCATTCTCAAACAGCAAGTAAAAGCAAAATCTATAAAGTACTATCGGCTCATGTTTAATTTCAGTGCATCCTTTAAGACTACCTGCATTACCAGCAACTTGCACACCTAGTTTAGTAATAATATTTTCTAAACTTTAAATGCATTTTGAAAATACACAAAACAATTTCAAAGTACCTATACAAATAATTGATTTTAAAATGGAATACCTTTCAACTCAATGGCGAATTTTAGATTTTGTAGACGGGCTACCCTTCTTAAAAAATAAAAGTTTGGAATAAAGGTCAATATTTCCGAGGTTCAAAAGTCCTCCAATTGCTTTTGTAATGTAAATTTATTGATTACAAATTATTATTAAAATAATTGTTATAAGACTTCCAGAATTCACATTTCTTATCACAAATAACCCATTACATTTCTGTTGTGTATATCGAATTCACAAACCGTCCAATTTCCAAAAAACATTACTTTGGACATTGAGAAACGAAACTGAGCAAAAATCATACAATGCTTTTTCCTACCCTAATTCATACGAGGGAAGTTTTTTTGTGTGCAAAATATAAGGGTTATGGTTTTATATGGAGGGGAGAGAAGGGGAATGTATGTAATAGCCCAGAGAAAAAAGCTACAGCCACTGTTAGAGTCCACAAATGGTTTTGAATATTTACTATGCGAAAACACTTTTAAAAGGAGCATTCTGTTGTGCTAAGGAAGCCCAGGGATGGGAAGTGCTAAAGACCAGTTTGGAGCAATTTTTGGAGCAGCAAAATTTAAGTTTTGGAGCAGAAAAACGACAAATTGTAGCAGCAAAACTGAATATTTGTAGCAGGAACGCAATAAATTGTAGTGTTTTGGAGCAGCAAAATTTAAGTTTTGGAGCAGAAACGCGACAAATCGTAGCAGAAAACTGTAGATTTGTAGCAAGAATGCAATACAACGTAGCAGTGAATTTTAGCATATTAAACAATAAAACGTAGCAGTGAATTTTAGCATATTAAACAATAATTGTAGCTATTAAAATTTGTAACATGCGATTTTAAATCAGATGTGGTACACTACCCAAGGTGTAAAAACCCTGAAGGTCTCTGTTGCTTATTTATGCCATTTTTTTATGCAATAAATCAAAACCGGTAGAGGCTATAAATGAGACATTTTAAAGACAGTTCAAAATATTCAACAAAAATTAGTTTTTAATTAAGAATTATTGAATTTTAAATATTTTTTTACAATATATACTTAATTTTTATATGTTGATTTTTTCCCCCCACTGAATTGTGGTTTATAAAAACCAAAACAGTGTTGCAATCTTGCATATATTGTGCATGAAATCTATGAAGAAGGTTGTTACTGTCTAAGGGAAATAAAATTATATAATTTTTTCGCACAAACTTTAGAATTAAAGAGTAATAATTTGATGGAAAACCTACGTTACTACTTATTTTAAGCATGTTAAGCGTAGGGGTGTGGTTTAAACACAAAAATATTTATTAAATAGTATATAAACATTTAAATCAAATATTAATGCCAAAACGAATTGCAAATCCCACAAAAAAAAGCTTTTTTCAAATTGTCCATTGTTATTACATAAAATATAACAAACCTCAATTTCGTAAATAAATAATATTTTCAACTAAGAAATAAAGACCGTAAAACTGTATTTTGCTATTTACATCTCTTTTATACTGTTAAGCTTTATGAGACCATTTAAAGGCAATTAAAAATATTTAACCAAAAGAGTTTTTAATTAAGAATTAACCAATTTATACAAAATATACTTAAATTTCAATTTTGAATTTTTTAGTAAAATGCAGTTTATACAATAAACCAAAACACTAACAAACTACAATATTGCATACCTTGTGCATGAAAAACACAATTTAGAATGTCACCACTGTCTAAGGGATATAAAATTCCTTAACTTTTCCACACAAACTAGATTTATTAAAAAGTAATAAATTTATAGAAAACATACCTTGCTATATTTTAAGCATGTTAATATAAATCATTAAATATTACACTTAAGTTACTATCTTAAAAATTAGTTTAATAAGAAATTTGAAAACTTTCAAAAAGCTAAATAAAAGCCATTTGTTTTTTGTTTTTTTTTAAGTTGGAGGTTTGTTAGAAAGAAAAGTTTCCAATAAAAATAATTAATTTAATAAAATATATGAACATTTAAACAAAAAAGGATTAAATTGGAATTTTAATTCTATCCAAACAAGAAACAAGATTTTTTTTTTTAATCCATTTTTATTACTGAAAATTACAAGTCCTAAATTTCAATTTCGTGAATTAAATTATATTTTCGGAAAATGTAACGTAATTTTGTTAAGTAGTGCAAAACAAATCATGATAAAACAGGAAGCAGTGAAATATAATGAACTTGTATATCGGATGCAAAAGGATTGAAAGTCTTCCAACGGAGATCGCAGCAGATCGCGTTTAGCGAATTTCTACAAGTTCAAGGTTTTCATGAATGAAAATATAAAACAAAAGAGTGCCAAATAAAAGTTGCATTCGGCAGATGCGACGTAATTATAGTTATAATCATTCATCTCAACTTCAGAGTGATATCATCCCCGTTTGTCGAAGATCGCAAATATTTCTACATATTCAAGATGCTAAATTTTTGTGAAATTATCTGTGTTTTTTTTAAGATTGAGCATCGATTCTTCATAAAACAACAAACGAACTGAAATTTTCCAATGATCAAGTGTCTTTTAAACAAATACCCTTGACTAAAAATTCGGACAAATCTCAAAAAGTTATTATCTTAAATTTTACAATTCAAAATTATTCCTACATGTTAAAAGATGCTCTATTCTTTTAAAATTCTGAGTTTTTCAAGATTGAGCATCGATTGTGCACAAAAAAAAAAAAAACGATCCGATATTCCAATGATGAAATGTGTTATGACAATTAAATGCCCTTATCTAAAAAGTTGAACATCAGGAATAAAGTCCTTTTTAATGACGCGAAATTATTCCATTTAAGCATTTCTCTGCTTGACGTATAGCATGCTTATACTCCATTCGTACCTTACATTTCTACAAATACTATTTAACTTGAGAAAATGTGCTTAAATTTTCTCCCATCTCCTCTTTCTAAGGTTGTATTAACTTCGTTTATGGGCAGACAAACGGGCACCAAGACTTGGCGCAATTGGCGCACGTGTTTAACAAGGATTTAAAACAAATTTGGCGCAGAATCGCACATAAATGTGGTTTTGTAGCAAGTTGGCGCAGGATACCACTTTTGGCGCTCTCTGGCGCAATTGGCGCAGAATTCCCATCCCTGGAAGCCTCATACTATCCTGGTTTCTGAACTCAACACTATACATTTGAACTTTACCTTCATCAATAATAAGTAGACTTTAAGAAAGTAATTAATTTTTAGGAATTATTAACTTTTTTCGACAATAAAAAATTAAACTAATGTTTTCAAAACAGTTACGCCTATGAAGCATAAAAGGAAATTAAATATAAATGAATTTTGTTATACCATTAAATTGCATATAACATGTCACTTATACTTTTATGTAAATACTTTTAAAATAGTGAAAAAATAAAATGTTTCCATTTTAATAATATAACTTTTAATGTTTATAAAAGTGACTGATGAATGAAAACAAATGTATTCTAATATATTATAATTTATTGATTTAGGGCACTAATTGTATACATGAACTTTCAACAATTTTGTTTTAAAAATCTCATTACTTTTAGAAACTCGAAATTCTTAACAATGAATGAGTATACATTACTTATACAATTATATAAATATCAATATTATATTTAAATGTATAGTAAGGCACACATTTTATGATTTCTTTTTAAATACAACTCTGTTAAGTAGAATAAAATTTTATAAAATGTAAAAATTTAAGTAGTTGATATTTTGCATAATTCTGCTAAAAATTATAAAAAAAATTAGGTATATTTGTTGTACTTTTAATTGTGCAAGATTCAAAAACATACAAAACAAAGTGCAAGATAAGTAAGTTTGGCAACATTGTGACTTTAATCACCGCCATGAGTGATATGATAACTTTGCACCTTTAATTATAAATTCAAAAAAGAAATGCATGACTAAATAATACTAAATTTCAATACAAACTTAAAATAAATATTACAATTAGCAATCTCAAATTAGCTGCAATTCAGACATTTTAACAATTAAAAACATTAATATCAATAAAATATTTTTAAAAAAATCTTGATTAATTTCAAATTTGAATTTGTTTTAATAATGAAACCAGTTTTTAAAAACTTATTATTGTACAAAATAAAGATAAATAATTTTTTAATTTTTCTTGGTATGCGATTTTTAATGTGATTTTATTAAATTTCTTTATCATAAAAATGAATGCATTAATTTGAGACAGCTTAACATTCACATTATTAAAACTAAACACATTACAAACTTGGCACATGATCAAATTTACAACATTCATGAAAACAACTATACAATCATTAATACTGAAATTCATTTCACAACTGAATTTGGCAAACTTTTTAACAAAAAAGAATTCTGAACATAGTTTAATCGGTATAACTATTGTAGACATACAACATATAAATGCCTCTGTACATGTCCAACTCTAACAATCAGGAAAATATTATCACAGACTTGCAATAAGGAATACATAATCAACAGTCATCTAAACTAAGTAAATTAAATTGTCATTTAAGATAACAAGTAACTTTAAGTCGGCACAGTTCCGATAGATTGTAAAAGAAAAATTAAGGAATGAACACTTTCAAATTGACTAAATCACAAAGGACAAAATTTGTGCAGGTAAATGCATGTTAAATTGTGATCAAAAACTTGTTCTCTCAAAAAATGAACATTTCTGATGCTCCGACAAAAAGTAAATAAATGTACAACGAGAAAATATACTATAGCATTAAAAATCATAAAAACAGTGCATGCATAAAGTAAAGAAAAATATTAAAAAATGTCCCAAATGGAATAACACAGAAATAACATGTTATTTACTATGTTTTTGTGCAAAGGGGTAAAACTGTGTTACTTCATTGTAATAAACCCGAGTAACTACATTAAAATATATATGCATATTCAATGTTTCTATATTATAACAGTAAGCTGACATGCCAATTCAAAGTCAATAAGCAAACCATAACATAACCAATGGGTATAATAGACACTGTCTTGGGTGGGGGGATAGTAATATCAAGTAGTCTATAATTTTCTACAATTATGTAAGCTAAAGTTAAATATCCAAATCATAGTTCTAAGTTTAAGAATTGAAATATTATTCCATAAAGTATATTTCAGGGGAAATGTTAAAAAATAAATTATGGATCAACATCAGTGGTGGCGCTAGGAATTGCCCGACGGGGGGGCTAGAATTCCCCGACAGGGGGGCTAATATCCCCGACATAAAATGTGCATATAAGAGTATAAAATATTCACAAATAACGAAATAAATTTGTTGAGATAAATATTTGAAAAAAAAAGGCTTATAATATTTATATATTAATTATTAAATAATTGTAGTGTTCTGAATATTCTGGGTTGCAGTCATGGAGAAAAGATAAGTGCCAAAAAAAAAAACCTGTACAAATCGTACTCAAAATGTTTTCAAAACCTTTATAAATGTAACCATTTGAAGAGGTAGGTTTGTTCAAAGAAGGGACGGCGAGAAGGCAACAAATAAAATAAATATAAAGTAAGTATAGTGAAGGTAAAACGAAATGTGGCAAATCACTATATTATGCAAGTAGTTTTTGTAAAATCCCCATGCTTTTACGAAATTAATTTATTTTTTGTTGATAGCAATGCAACGTAAAACGGTGCTATGTTTTAGCGCTTTTTTATCTGTCATCTAATTTAGTGGTTTTTTTTAAATCTATAAACAGTGATAACGCTTTTAAATACTTATAAAAGGCTGTATCTCTAGCAATGAAATTGAGACTATTCCTATGAAATAATTTTTCTATTGAGAGCCATTTCCTATAAAATTCTTTTCAGAGAATAGAGCTGCAGCAGTAGTTATATGTATTGGAGAACTTCATGACGTAAAAAGTCTGCAGTATTTAATAAAAATTGTCATTTGCAACGGAGTTATAATGTCGGAATCAATCCTCTTAAAAGCATACTATGGTGTTCCTATCCTGTTACCTTATTTTATAGACGTTTAGCTAGTAGGATTAATTGACAATTTAATGGATTTACGATTGCCCATTTTTAATTTAGGACCGCCGTCTTGAACCATGACTGCATCGTTAGAATATGACCTGATTTCTTCTGAATTGATTTTTTTATATATAACAATATACGAAAAAAAAATTAATGATAAAAAAAGGTTTCCCATAATTATATTTTATTTTTAAATTCCAAATAGTATGAAATTGCACAAAATTTGTGGCAACAAAAATTGAAATAAACGTCATTTCTAAACCTAGCTCATACGACGAAACAATTTATTGGTTAAATAAATCTTCTTTACTTAAATAGTAATGACAAAACTAGCTTGGTTCTTCTAAATACGGAAAACATAAAAATAAATAAACGGTAGGACTTCTTTTTGAACGAAATAAATGTAATATTAAGTAGCCACAGGCACAAATAAAATTTTTATAAGAAATTTTTTCACTTGAATTATTAAGACATCTCACCTTTCCGAATTAGTACAGTTGAAATATTAATGCAATGTTGACACTCTACAATTTTCCTCTTTAAAAAAACGGTTTGCCTTTCACCAACGACAAAATAGAACTGGACCATAATCTTACTTCTACAAGTAGGGCCCGTCTCGATATCCTTCACGCACGACACTTTTTACTCTCGAGAGTCGAGACGGCCCTGTAGCTGACCATTCACTGCCATCTCTTTTTTTTAGGGGAGATAGCGGCGCTATACATATATACCTCCCCCCTCTTCGAAAAACACTCCAACACCCCCAAAGGCGATTTTGTCTTTTGTCTACCAAATCTTGTAGCTGACCTCCTCAAGGTTAAACCTTTACAACGAGGGATGCTTTGTCCCCAGGACCATAGACCAACTCTTTGCATATACCGGCTTTGGATAGCTGGGAGATTACAGGGAACAAACAATCAGGCTTGCGGCAATGAGCGTATGGCTACTGCCGTCTGAATAGGCCTTCGTTTGTGGTTCCACGTCTGAGCTGTGGCTCTGCTCTTTGCTCAAAACAAAATGACTCGTGTCTCATACGCAGGGACTGATTTGGGGGCCCGGCGAATACATGACAAAATTGTTATTATTATTAATGCAATGTTCAGCAATTTATCCAAAAAAGTGAGAATTAAGTCGTATTTTAAATGAATAATAAACTTATTTTGCGATATTTTTTATTTTTCGAGACTATTTTTACGAGAGGGTCCTCTTTAGTGATGTAGGGCCTATGCCTATAGTACTGAACTTTCTAAATCATATCCTGCTCATACGCTTAAAATAAATGCAACAGTAGAAAAAAAAATATGGCATGTGAAATAAGCACTGTTAAGATTTATGTTGTGTCTTAAAAGAACATTTTTAAAAAAAGAACTTTAATTTTTTACATTTTAACATGAAATCTTTTACTTTAAATTAAATTTTTAATCGTGTTCTTCAATTTTTGAACGATCACAAAATATTTTCGTTAATGCACATTTTCGACACGCATGCTAACTTTTTGAAATTTTCCTTTTATAAAATAAATTCATTAATGATATAAATTGACAAATTCATTTTAACCACTTTACTTCCTAAAACTTTTAAAGTATATTTTTCCTCAAGTCCTTATTTTTTTTTCTGACTGATACTTGCAGGGGCCCAAATGGCATTGTCTAATTGTATATTTACCGTTCTTTAAATCCGCCACTGAGTATTAGCAATAGTTTCATTGAAATTATTATTGATGGCCGACTTAATAAAAGTTTTTAAAAATACTTTCGCCGCATGGTTTTAATAAATCGCGATTGTTTTTTGGCACAAAATCAATGATATGCGGGATAAAATATCGTGTGCATGATGGTATGATGTTTTAATTATATGATCATATATTTCTTTAGATTATTATTTGGAATAATATTAAATTTTTTAATGGTGATATTTTGAAACATGGGTTTTAGTTTTAAATTTTGGGGTTGCTTTTTATTGTAAAATATGTAGCAAATAATGTAATTGAAATTATGATAACAATAAGTCTAGTATACGTGAAACCCTACTTAACCTTACATAACCTTGTATAAAAAGCTGTGAAATAATAAAAATACTGATAATTTTATCTAAAATAATAAATATTGGTTTATAGAATTTGTTTATATAGGATAACAATATTGCCGAGAAATTAGTTTGTTAGAATAGGTTGGTTGAATTAACATTGAACTAGAGCTGCACAGTGGGGGGTTATTGGCGAAGGATCAGGGTTTATATGGAAGAAAAGACCCGAGAACACTGTCTGATCGTATTTTTGAACCACGGTCGGTTAGATGACGAGATCAACTCATCCGGTGCAACCTACCTCAATAAACGTCAAGACATCGGACCACAATCAGATTAACCCGAGTGCACTAGTCCCTTATACGCGGTGGATATTTTTTTGGTGTCGAAAGGAACGGATTTGACAACTATCCCATTACTGAATCGCTACACACAAGCTAGAGATAGAAAATTGTGCTTATCGAGTGCTTGTCCGAACTCCGAACCATTCGGCCACCACAGGCTGTCGGGATTTCGGTCTGTCGGAATTATAGTTTTGTCGGGATTGTGACCTGCTTGTCGGAATTAGCTCTGTCGGGTTTATGACCTAGATTCATTTAATTAAAAAAGCAAATTCGACTCAACTTTTCATTAAAATTTGGTTTTAATAATTAAAATAACGCTTTTCCCCGACAAACTTCAGAATTTTGCCCGATGGGGGGGGCTTGGCTTGCCCGACGGGGGGGCTACAGCCCCCCCCCCCAGCCCCCCTAGTGGCGCCACCTCTGTTCTGCATTGCGTACAAATTATGCTTTCTGAACCATTGTTGTTGATAATATAAACTATACTTAATATACTTGTGTTCAATAGGGTCTAGGTCTGCTCAATCGGAACCTTCAAACTCCACAAGTGGTAAGTTTTTAAGAAAATTATTCATTCCCTCAAAAATATTTTAGGTCCCTTTTATTTAATGTATCAACAGAAGACTTGAAGGATAATTTATTTGGGAGTTTTAGTTAAAAAACTACAAAAATTAGAAAACCAATCGTATAAACTTTCGAAATCCTACGCAAGCATAAAACAATGTTTTTCTAGGCTGAAACGTAAAGAAGTGGAAGGGATTAAAAATAGTGTTTTTAAACTAGATGTCTCAAGAATACTTTTAACAATCATTGAGAGGATTGCTATTTAATTTTGCTACATTAGGGAAATTGTTACGAACAACGAAGTAACTTTTGGTTTAGGAGAGGTCTCTTTGATTGCAAATATGCATTACATAAAGTTATTGTTGTTCGCCTAAAACGAACGGGGCTCTTTCGGTATTTGCGGGCCCGTTGGTTTCGCTACCACCGATCCTAATACTAAAATAACTGATTTGACTCATAGAAGTTTATTTATGACTTTCTGACGTAAAATGTCTTTTAGAAATAGCTACATGGGGTATGAGTATAGAAAATAGAAACATCATGGCATCGCTACGCCCGTCATAAATGGCACGATTGACTTGAATTTAATCTCGTTCGATAGGAAATTTGGCAGCGTTGCTTGTAAAATTTCTCTGGGAAATAGAAAAAGCACGTATGGGATGTGGAGATAGGCCCATGGTGTCAGATAAAACATAATTTCTTTATCTTACTTCTGTTGACCAATCCTTATTTCAGTTATTCCCTATTCCAGTTATTATAATCTGATTAATGTAAAACCTTACTGTCTATCCGTTCTCCAACAACCACATCTGCATTTAAATATAAAATGCTGAAACCAAAAATGGTGTTACTATAATCAAGTTTAACTACATATTTACGATTTTTAACCAAGAAAAGGAGAACGCTTTACAAAACCAGATATAAGGTTAATAGTTCTGAAAACAGTAGACCTCGCGACATAAAACAAATTTGCGTACATAAAACAATCACTTCAAGTATTCATGCCACATTTGAAGAAATCGAACAACGCGTTTAGTCGTACATACGTAAAAAACAGAGGAAAAAAAATTCCGTTCAACTAATTATTTTATTATTATTTGAAGCAGTTTTGCTATAGAAACTGAATTTTATTTGTCTATACTTGGTCACCAAATTTTTTATGCATGATTTTTTAATCTTGTTCTGTAGAATTGTCCTGCGCTTACAAAGGCGCAGTCTACCCTTTGGGGGCGCATATCTATCCTGATGAAGATCCCTGCATCGTATGCGAATGCAACAGCGAGAATTGGAACGGGTCGGACAATTCCAGCTGCTATCGAAAAGAATGCTCAATGGAGAAGGACCAGCACCATCTGGATGCTGGCTGCGTTCCTGTGTATCAAGAGAAGGAATGCTGTCCCGTCGAGTATTACTGCCGTGAGTAATCACATTTTGTATTTTTTTTAACGAAATTGTATTTCGTCAAAAATGAGGACGATTTTAAATAATATAATTATTCAATATCGACGAGCTGACTCGAACCGCGGACCTCTCGTTCCAGAGTCTAACGCTCTATCCATTTTGAATTCTGATAATATAAGAATGAGAATCGAACATGAGATGATAACCCAGAAAAGCACTGAAAAGGAATCTGAGTAAATGACTCTAGTTCAAAATTTGAGGATATTTGTTTCGTCAAAAGTCACGTTAATTCAATGACGAAATAACTGTCAAATATAACGAAAGTAGCCTTGACGATCGCAGAATTCTCAAAAATGAGAGTTATTTCTGAGAGTGAGTGCAAAATATCTCAAGAAAGCCTCATTTGGTATATAAATTAACTGCTAAATCGTTTTGTTCACAAATTTATAATTAAAATATGTCAGTTTACTTATATCTACAAATTGTGATTCAAAATCAAATTGTTTTAATGTAATAATTCAAGTAAAAAGAATAATAGTTATTTCGAAATTATGACTCCACTGATAGTTGGCTTTTAGAAGTCACACAGAAAATTTTGTTTTGAAAATATGAATGCAAACAACTAAATACAGCTCTATTAATTTCGTTAAATTTTCTTGCTTCGTTAAAATGATCTAAATTGAGACCAAAGTCACTAGAATACAAATTCTCTACTGAAATTTCACAACTTACAGATATTTGTAAAAAAAAAAAGTTGTTGTGAATATAAAATTGCTAAATGTTGCATATAATTTTAATATTTATCGCTACTTGACCCACAAGTGCATTTAATACTAAGATCTTGAATTAAAAGCAAATTGCTAAAAATATTCAAATCGCTATTTGTCGACAAGAATCAGTTCCCAATTTATTTGGATTGCTTCTATACAGAAATGATTTATTAAGCCTTTGTCGATTGATTGTTTGCGATGTGCCTTGTTAAGTAGGAATCTTATCAATTTGTAATTAAATTTTAAGCTGTATATTGCTTATTATTTTAGCTGAAGCTGTTGGAGACTCTTCTGATAGAATTAGTGTGACGCCAAACGAAGATACTTTTGAGAATAGTAAATATATTTGTCTTTTTAATATTGCGTATTTTATATATTTTCATAATTTTAATTACCTGCCAGTCAACAGGGAATATCACTGTTTCATTTATTATAAAGTCACGTTAAAACGTGCATTTCAATCACGACCTACGACCTTTGTAATATTGGTGTGTATATGAAACTAAAACAATTTGTCATAATTTAATATTGTAAGTATTGTTTGTGTATATTTTGCACCTAATCTTTCTACACAATACATAGACAATTTTAAATTTTAAGTTTACCATTATACAGTGTATTCTTAATCGGTGGTAAAATGCCATATATCTCGAGTATGGTTGAAAATGGAAATGTTAAACTTCGTAAAAATATACTACTACTAATCAAAATATGTTATTTTACAAAATTTTTTCACTATCTTCGTTTTACCATTCATGTTCGTACGTCTACTATGTTATATATTTACGAACAACAATTAATGTAGATACAAACTATGTTTTATATAAACATACTCTTATATGTTTCCCATCAAGTATTTAGTTTAAGATCAAAAACTCTTCTTTAAATAAGTTTTATTAGTGTATAAATATAATATATTATTATTGCGTAAATTTAATTTCTTATGTAAACAGGAAAAATTAAGCCTCCACTTTATGCTTACACTGTTAAAATAGATATTCAAAAATAAGTCAAATTTGCTCTTTTTTGAATACATTCGATGCATATCATGGCTCCGAATACATAAGTTTTAATTTTGAAAAAGACATGTACTTAGAAATGAGTACAATGGGTAAAAATGAATAAAAGAGCAGATGCTAGCTTTCACCAATCACTTTCAATAAATATCGACAATTACAACCAAGACTTCCCGGGAATCGAACCCATCTGTAGGCACCGATGTCCAGAGCCTTATCCGTTAAGCTACCAGGGCGACGTGAAGAAGTTATAAACAGAAGAAATGTTAAAAATGTGTGCTAAAAGAATGGGAAGTAAGATAATTAAGTTGTAACAACTCAGTTTCCATTTAAAAAAAACGACAAGCAATATTAAATCACACTGCTCAATTTTGAGAAAAGAGCGATTACTTACCTTTGAAACGTCATCACTCATTTACGAAGCAATTGTACTGAAAGAAAACGAGTACGTTCATGCACTCATTTTTAAGCACCTTTTTTTAAACAGGGTTTTTATTATTTAGATTTGCGTTTAATTGTAATGCTTTCGACAAACTCTTTGCAGGTGATCGATGTTATTTTGCTGGGAAAGCTTATGATATCGGAATCGATATTCCGGTGAATAATTCTTGCATTAAATGCAGCTGCCGAGTCCCACCTTATATCACATGCACCCGTCAGTCTTGTCCTCCGAATACAGAAAATTGCCCTTCAACTTACAGAGACAATGAATGCTGTCCAATATATAATTGCCTTTCTACAGGCGAAAGCTTCGAAACTGCTCCAGAAGACATTTTTGGTAAGAATTTTTGGTGTTCATATAAATTAAATGTATATATCTGAGCCTCGGAGGTTTTGAGGCACTATGTCCACTTTTACTGTTTCACAGGGGAGCTTATGATAATTGTACATGCCTATACGTTTTTATGGCTATAGAATTTTTTAAATATATATTATGTGATGTTTATTTATTTATAGTTGCAGTCGTTATGATTGTGATATATGTGCAACTATGCAGGTATAACTAAGGGCCGATGATTAGTTCAAACATTTATTTCTCAGGACTTCTCAGAGCACAGCTTCGAGGTTACATCATGAATCTGTATATAATACGGATACTTTGAGAAGGAGAATGCACCCTGGACACCTCTGATTGGTCACCAGTTTTATTTCGCATTTTTAGGTTTAGATTTGGATTTACGAAGTTGCGTGGGAGGGAAAGTAGTCACATGAGGGATGCTTTTGTACTGGGAAAAGGGGGCGATATCCAAAGTTAAATAAAGTTAGTTAAAGTAATGATATAATTAATGTTAAAGTGGGAGAAGCGTTATAAAATATATAACATGTATGAAAACACTATATAAAGAATAGTGTTTTATATAACGCTGTAAAGAGTGTGTAAAACACAAAATATTGCAATTCTAACATGACAATTAAAAAAAAGTGGACATATAGTGTCCTATGTCTCCAAGCAGTCCAATGTACAGATATGTTAGTACGAAACTGAAAAATAAATTTTCTAACTTCGAACAACCAATTCTCTTATACTCTGTTTTATTCCACGCCAGCTACCACATGCGACAGTCAAACTTGTCCACCAAATGTAGAAAATTGCCCTTCAACCTACAGAGAAAATGAATGCTGTCCAATATATAATTGTCTTTTGGAAGACGAAAGTTTAGAAACTACTACTGAAGACATTTATGGTAAGATTTTTTTTATTATAATAAAAATTTCATGTATATGCAGGGTGTCCTCTAAAGCCCTTCCACCCACCCCCTTAATTTTTAAACGCCGACCGCTATGGTCATAGAAGTGGTTTATGATAATACAGTGACTATACGCTAAACAATGAGACCTTTCACAGCTCCCCGTAGACAAAATTTACGAAGTTAGTTTGTGTATCTCTAAAATTATAGGACATACATGAAAATAATCCATTGCAAAGTTCTGTAGAAGTGTCAATTTAGTACAAAAATATATTTTGCGAACATGAATGATATGAATAGAACATTTACAACGGTCGTTTGTGTGCTCGCGATTCCCATTGTTACCTTACGTGACGTGTTTCGTAAGGTAACAGTGGGAATCGCGAGCAAAATTAATGAGTGTCGTAAACGTTCTATTCATATTATTCATGTTCGCAACAAGGTGTCTATTGGCACTAATTAATGCTTATCCAGAACTTTGTAATAGACTATTTTCTTGTAGCTGCTAGGAGGTGATGTAAGTGGTCCTATCGTACAGCGCATTGTTATTTTACTATACCGAGAAACTACTTTTATGACTATAGGAGCTATCGGAGTTCAAAAGTTAAGGGACTTAAAAATGTCCACTAAATAAAGTACGTACGAACATACAGGGTGTCTACTAACATTTAAAAAGTTTAGGGGACATCCTGTATGGTTGTACGTATGAAACAAAAAAAAAGTGTGCCTAACATCAAACCACCTATTCTATTATACTCTTAACTCTATTTAAAATCGTTAATCTGAGGTATATCCCAGAGATGTTACATGCTCACCAAATTTGGTATCGGTATCCGATAATAACATTATCTCTTATTAATATATCTTATTTGGCCAATTTAAAAAAAAACGACACAATTTTATTGCTTGTACTGTTCCTAGTTGATCCAAATTTTTTATCCTACATTTTTTTTCGGGCTTTTTAAAATAAATTATATTGCGCATGGTATCGGAATGAAAAGCAATTAAAAAAGTATGGCATGTAAAAGTGAGAGCGTTATTTACGCAGTGTTCACTGTCAATGAGAACTGAGTAATTTATAACCTGATATCATATAAATACATGATATCCTATAAATGAGCTATAGGATACTATTCTAAAAGGTGACATTTTGGTCAATTAGAGTGAATTCGCCCTCGCATATTAACGAGTGCAAGAAAGATTTTTGGAAAGAAAAGACGAATAGAGCTCACTACTGACACTGCATCACATTCTTTGCTTTTACTTTCAGCGAATTGCCCTTTTCCTTCGTGCGCAGATAAATCTTGCGTGATTCGAATTCCTGATGGTCATCAGTGTCCAACTTGCATTTGTGATGGTAACTTCTTTTTTCCTGTGTGTATTTTACAAAAATTATCAATACTATTAAACCTCAGATTGATACTTCGAGTTTTTAAAAAAAAAACACTTCGGTGCTATCCGTAATTCGGTATACTAAAGTCGCGATTTTACTCGAACAGAGAACCTTAAAAGTTTAATTAACTATTTAAAAAAAATAGCCATTGTTTTAAATTTAAATGCCATAATATTTCAGAAACTTTTCGGGCTCTCACGGAATTGTCGAGTGTTTACTACGAGGGTTTATTTTTATATACATAATTTGAAACCGATTACACTTAAAAAAAATGATTTTGTGACTATATACTAGAAATAAGTAACTTTTTAAAATTGAAATATAAGAACTCGAAACCATTGTAGAAGATATTATATTACTTGACTTGCAAATTTTTCTTTATTTAAAGACATCTGAAAGTTGTGGACAGTGGCTCCATATTTAAAAAAATACCATAGATGACAATTAGTAAGATTGTAGACAAGGGCAAATTGTTGCAGTTCTCCGGATAATTTTTTAATATTTCTTAAATTTTTGTTAAACGTGGTGAAATTGGCCTCTAATAATAAGGTTAAAATTGAGACTTGATGTAATGGAAAGTTTCTCATGTAAGATCTTCTCTCTCACAAAATAAAATAAAAATAACAAAGAAATACGAGGAAGGTACAGATCAAGAATTTGCACTGTAATTGCTAGGAAAACTTAGTGTTGTGGCATGTGATAATACAAGTTAGAGGGGTTCTTCTAGTATTAAGACAAGAGATTACCACTTTGCCATTTGGGTACAAGAGGTTTTAATTACTTTTCAGTTAACCACAGGAACAAAGACATATAATTGATTACAAAAAATTAGGAGATAAAAGAAACCGTGCGACCGCGCATGAGAAAAGCTTGGCTTTGACTTCTTCCTCTCACGAGCTGGTACGCTGTTAAAAATAGGTGCTCAAGTCAGTAAAATGTACTCATTTTTGAGTACATTCGATGTTTATCATAGCTCCGAATACATAAGTTTCATTTTTGAAAAAGACATGTACTCAAAAATGAATACGGAAAAATGAATAAAAAGAGCAGATGCTAGACTACGTAGGCTGCCTTCATAAATCACTTTCAATAAATATCAACTATTACAACCAAGACATACCGAAAATTGAGAACCCAGATCCTAAGGCACCGCAGTCCAGTAGCTTTTCCGTTGTACTACCAGGGCGATGCAAAGAAGTTATAAACAGAATAAATGTTAAAAAGGTGTGCCAAAAGAATGGGAAGTAAGATAATTGAGTTATAATAACTCGGTTTCCATTTAAGTAATCGACATCGAATAATGTGGAAAACCATCTTCTGAACAACTATTTTAAGTTTGCCAGATCGCTTTGTTAAGATGGCTTGAATAGAAGTTGTTGAGATTAGCAATCTTAAAGCACACTGCTCATTTTTGAGAAAGTACAATTACTTCAATTTGAGTACGCCATCGCTCATTTACGGTGGAATTGTACTCAAAGAAAAATGAGTATGTTCAGGTGCTCATTTTTAAGTACCTTTTGTTTTACAGTGTAGATGGCGACACAGTCGTAGAACAAGAGCGCTACAGTGTTAAGAAAATGATTTATTCTAAACAAATGAAAATATTGACAAAATATATTTAAAGGTTAAGTGATAATAAAATCATATTTATTTGAATAGAGAGTAATAGGAAGTTGGTGCGATGTTCCACAACTGGTTGCTTTTCGTCCGAAAATTATTCCATCGAACTCTTGTAATGAATCAAAACAGTCTTAATTTATTTCGTAATGTTTACTTTCAGCGAACTGCCCTACTCCATTGTGCGCAGATAAATCTTGTGTGATTGGAACACCACCTGGTCATCAATGTCCAACTTGTATTTGTGATGGTAAGATACTACACTTATTTTTTTTGGAGCTAATTGAACAAATCTATTAAACCACAGTCTGAATTTTTTTAAACTGAAGAAATTCGTGTTATCTACAATTCGACATCTAAAGACGTATCATCACTTAAATAGAAATTGTTTAACGTTAAATAAGCCATTAAAATAATACCATTGTTTTTCATTTTTGGTGCATGATATTTCTGAAACTTTAAAAAGGGGAACAGAGCCGTTTGAAATTCCCAACTTCACTATTCGAAATTCCCAACTCAACAGTGCTGAAAATTCTCAGTCCCAATTTATCGGCATTGTCCATCGTTTTTTATAAATTAGATCATGTTAAACAGTTCTCTCACAAGCATTGATTTGTTGTACGCATGTTCCAATGCAGTGTTCGTTCTGAGGTCTAATTTAAATGTCATATTACTAGTTGGGCAATTTCTAATCTTCCCTACGTTTCATTTGCTAAAAATATTAATTTCTTCTGGCATAAATTTCCCACAACTCGGAGATTTTTAACTTGAAATTCCAATCATTTAGGGTTTCCAGATTATAAGGGGCAAACCACCCTGGTGCGACGGGCCTGTTTAAGAAGAGGACGTATAGGACGCGCCCCTCTAAAATAATGGATAAATCTGCATACATTGTGAACTTAGATTTTGTCCTGAGTATAATAAGCCACACAGATCTTATCTGCAAATGTTTAGAATAAATTCCCTCTCATTGAATAAATTTTCCTCTCATTATGTAGGTGTAGTGATGTAACAACTTTTCATGCAAAATCCTTCTGCCCGTGATCGAACACCTTTTTTTATTATTAATTAGAATTACAATGTTTTATAATTGAAGGGATAACTGGAAGAAGGAGTGAAGTGGCAAATTGCAATATTTTCAAAAATGTTAAATAACTCTTTCTGTCACTTGCCCCTTCAATCTTTTGTATCTTTTTGTTTCTAAAAGTTGTTCTTTTTTGCAGATACCAATGAGGAAAACGATTTAGAGGTGTCTCACGAGACAAATGACTTGGAGCCATTGTTTGAAGAATTAGAACCCCAATACATTGAAGTCTCCAACAAAACGCAAACTTTAGACAATGAAATTCAGCCTCAAGTTATGTCGAAAAATTATAGCGAGCGAGAATCTCTGTCGCCGGTGTTTGAAGAACGGATATCACAGAAAGGCAAATTTGCAGGCGAAGAAATGCGAAGCCCAAAATCTGCACCGAAAATTTGTAACTATTCTTTTTTGAAAAATTTCTTATTCGTATTTGAGAATACTTAAACCTCTGTGAGCATGGGGGAGTACTGATTATCCCCGGACAGAAATACGATGACGTACGTTAGGTTTAGTTTGAAATAGAAATTACCTCATAACGTGTTTTTAATGCCTTTTGAAAACTATTTTTCGGGGGTCCTACCCCGGAAAATAGTTTTCAAAAAGCCGTGATTAGATAATTTTTATCACAAACTAAGCCCTAACATGACGTCATCATGTTTCATTATCTAGCATTTTGATTTCGGTGACAAAGGAAAAATATCGCCAAACAGGCATTATAAACAAGATGCTCCAAACTATGTTAAATATACACATGAAATCATATATTTTATAATATAAGGATTCTTTCGATATTTTTCTGCTACCGCATTCTTTTTTTTATGCTCATATATTCCTGTTACTTGATTGAAAATTAATAAGTTAAAAAAAATGGCGGGAGGGTAATAAGATATGTAAAATCTGTAGCTCAGTCACTGAAGCCCCATTAAAAAACGTGCCTGCAAATAAGTAAACTTCTTATCTATTAATCAACTTGAAGATCAATACATTAAGAATAGCTTTCTAGAATTATAAGGTAATCGTTAATTGAATATATTTATCAAGTATTCATAAAAAAACACGGTCGTCAAAAACTATGCTATAGCTTATTCAGCGGCACATTGACTGTTAATAATTGAATAATAATAATTACTCCACTCCACTTATACTGTCAATGTACAACACACTCCCATTCCAAATTATTCAAAATTTATATAAACTAACAAATACAAATGATGACGACCAACAACAGGCTAAGACATCGTTTCACGCATCTCAACAAAAACCACCAATGCTTATCTAAGTTGTATTTAAAGCTACCTACTCCTGACGAATATCTTTTACTCTATTATACTAAAATTAATGCTTTCTACTTTTCTGATTAGAAAAAAAAGTGCATTTGTCAATTAAAAGTTAAATTGTTCCGTTATTCCGAATATTTTATTTCCGAACATATATATTCAAGCATTACTTTATATAATAAGTGAATACATATTTTAAAAATGTCCTAAAATGTATAAAACATTTGGATTCGTTCTATTTTATTTTTTTTAAATACTCGTATTTCAAAATATTATGTTGCATATTTTCTATGCGCTATAAAAAATGATCGGAATATTTCCTACCAAGAAACTATTATTATTATTTTAATAGTGTTTTCTTGTAAATTCTTAGATCGTATTTTACATAGTTTTGAACCTTAAATTTTACCATTAGGGAAAAATATTTAAAAATTGATTTTAATATCATTATATTTTATTTTTATGAATAAAATAGCATTGCTGAATGAGGAAGAATCTATATTTAATAAGACCGAATTCGAATTGGGACAAACTACTGCAGAGTACAATAGTCATGTGGAAGATATTGAGGATTCCACAAGTGACACAAGCGGACATCGTCAAAAGCGGTCTGGAAATTTAGAAACAGGTGAGAACTTCTGACAAATTTACTAACCACATGGTGAAAGAGAAGTTTGATTTATAACTGCAAATTAAAGTGTTCTACATTATCAGCGAACTACTTTTGAAGATGTGAAGTTCGTTAAGTCCATTCTGAAGATTTCATCTTGTTAGAAGTTATTAAAAATATTCAAGATTATAGGATTTTATTCAATTATTCTATTCGAATGAAAAATTAGCAATTTCTTATCATCAGCCTCAATCGCTTCACATATATCAAATTATTTATTTAGTTGTAAGATTCAAGACAGTGCTCGATATTAACAATGAAATAATCTTTCTAAAAAAAAAAAGGAAAAGCGACTTTAAGAAAAATGCGTTAAAAAGTAAAAAATTATTTTTAATTTTACGAACGCATTGAAAAAATTTAATTATGTAATGTCAATTTTATACTTATTACAACTTTTTGAAATCGGCGCCAAGATTTAGGTATGATTTTTGTAAATTGGCATCAACTTCAAACAGTTGTAATTAGTATAAAATTGACATTAAATAATTCAATTTTTTCAATGCGTTCGTAAAATTAAAAATTATTTATTACTTTTTAACGCATTTTTCTTAAAGTCGGTTTTCCCTTTTTTTTAGAAAGATGTTTTTATTTTTCCCTTTTTAGTTTTTAATTTAGCAGGAGACTTCGCACCTCATCAAGAAATTGAAGTAGCAACTTGTTCTCAACAATGTATGTTGTAAAATGATCCCTATCAATGCCAGTAAATGCTGGTTAAACGAAATGTCCTAGTTGTACAACTTCTGTTAAACAATGAAAAAAATTTAAAATCGGATAAATTGTTTAAAAAAAGCTCCGGTTAATCGACATTTCTGGATATATAACAGCCGGATAACCGATTATTTTTTACAGATTTTGCCTAAGTAGACTTTTCTCTGTCCAACAAAAAAAGAATTTTCGAAATTGGACAATATTTTTTTATTTAAACGGTCCGGTTAATTGAAAATTCCGGATAGTTAATTGCCGGAAAATCGGATTTTTTTTTTAAATTGCTCCCAAGTGAAACATCCCCTATCTAACAAAAAAAAATTGCGCAAATATCTGAAGTAGAACAAACTGAAACCCTGTGCAAACATACATAAAAAAAAATACATAACAGTCAAATCTATAACCTCTCGACTTGGCGCGCGATTTGGCGGTTTTAATTTAAAATTTCTGTCGGTTTTATTTTGAAGTTTTGGTTGAAGCGCTGTACAGTCGGTTAATAAAATGTAAACTTTCATTAATACTTGCGATTGGATAAAAATATTTGAGTCACTGCAAAATATACTAGTAGTTCTGGGCAAAAAACCTCGAGACAACAAAAAAAAAAAATCAATTTTAATGACTTGATGCAATTTTGTTAAATTTGAAGAAAATAGAAAAAAGTTCGGCCGTTAATGTGCAACAAATAAATGTAGACAAACAGACAAAATGTTGAAATGTCAAGTTAAAGCAGGAACTTCGCCAATATTCGGTCAATTAGATGCTTATAGAATGCTCGAAATAGAAAAAAACGTTCGAAATAGAAATTTATTTATCAATTATAACCAATCTTCTTTTCAAAATTTGCATTTTTTTATTAATCTGATAAGTTTTTGACGAAAATCATCGGAGTATCAGAAAAGAAACACTATTTGTATGCTTTTAGGGGGATCCATTCCAACACTATAACTCGGGGACAATTAGCCCGATTAACATAAATTTGGTCTCGTAGGAGATTAGATGCCGATGCGTGTATAAATTTGACGTATGGATGGAGAACCTTGATGTCAGACGTAAGAGCTTACGTTTTTCTTCTGTTAGCGAGGTTTTTGTTGGCCACACAATACTACTTCTGTAATCTATAACAATTCTCTTTAGATAAATGACATATCAAGTCAAACTTTTCGGGCTGTTCTCCAACACAGCCACACCCGATTTTTTTTTGCATTTAGAGTATGTCTCCAAAAATAACTCGATTGCAACAACACTTTAAACTGTTTTTCGATTTTAGCTGGAATCCAGTCTTCTAATTCCCAACAGCAGTGGAATATATTGCAACAGGACCAGTTTATCGAAGACGCGGAAGATTCAGGTGAAAATTCCGAAAGGGAGCTCGAAGGCAACGACGAGGATTTTGCAGAGATGAAAATTCTTAGTACAAAGAACGCGAAAAATTCTCAAAAACCCCTCGATGCACTTGTGGAATTGGATGACAATGAGTTAGATAATGTGATATGGACTACAGAAGGTATACATTTAGTATTTTTCACAAGTAGCATTGTGTATTTTGCTCATTTTTGTGTTAATTTTTTGCTCATTTTTGTGTTAATTTTTTGCTGAAAGGCGTTTATTTTAACCACTTCTTAGTCGGATTTTTTTTTTTTTTCGAATTTCCGTTATATTCATGTTTAAGAATTTTTTTTTGTACCTTTTATCCTTGGAACTAATATTTATTTTATAGTCATTTCTAAAAGTTTACTGTGAAATAATTTTTAAAGTAGGGATTAAATTTGCTTGTAAGTTTATTTTTTTACGAGATATTATCAGTTTAAATAAAGGACTGCTGTCTTGTCCCGCGAATTCGCGGGGACAAAATATTTGAATCGGAAGATGTAAAAAGGGGGTGCTACGTCAAGTCTATGAAATGTATCAGATTATAACATAAGATCAATTAACCGACTTAAAAGCACGCTAACCAATTTTAGAAGGGCGGAAAAGGAGAAAGATTATCAATTCGAATGTTATGTATTTTTAATTTTTTTTTATGTATGTGCAAGATTTCTGTTCTAATTCAGATATTTGAAGAAAAAAAATGTTGGATAGGGATATTTTACTTGGGCACCTTTTGAAAAAAATATCTGGTTATTTTGCATTTAACTGGGCAGAATTTTCAATTCACCGGGGCCATTCATTTAATATGCAAACAAATACTGTCCGATTTCGATTTTTTTTTGTTGGATAGAAAAAAATCCACTTTGGCAAAAACTGCAAAAAAAAAACTAGTCGTCCATCTTTTATTTATCTGAAAATATAGATTAACCGGAAATTTTTAAAAACATTTTCTTTGATTTCAAAATATTTTCATTGTTCGATAGAGGTTGTACAATGAAATTTAATTTATCCAACGTTTATTAAACCGTTTATTCTCAAAATATACTCTTCATGACATGGAAAAAAGTTAGTAACAACTTGATTTTCCTGAAAAGTGTGTAGCAACTTTAGTTTTTAATTTAGCAGGGAGCGCAGCCCCTTGCTAAATTAAAAACTAAAAAGGGAAAACTAAAATGATCTTTTTTAAAAAAATACAAACCGACTTAAGAAAAATGCGCTAGAAAGCAAAAAATATTTTTTTTAACTTTACAAACGAGTTGAAAAAATTAAATTAATAACAATTTTATTTTTATTACAAATTTTTAAAGTTGGTGTCATTTACAAAAAGCCTACATAATTTTTAGCGCCAATTTGTGATAAGTAAAATTAATATTAAATAGTTCAATTTTTTCAACTTGTTTGCAAATTAAAAAAAAATATTTTTTACTTTTTAGCAAATATTTCGTAAAAGTCTGTTTTCTTTTTTTTTTTTAAATATGATTTTATTACATATTTCGATTCAATTGAGTAGCCCCTGCCTGGACTCGAACCCGCGACCTATTGCTCCGTGCGCTAACGACTATACTACAAAATGCATATTTATAGCTTCGAAATATTTTTGTAAAGATGATTCTTTATGCTATAATTCTTTTAAACGCATTTTTTTAAACAAACTGTTGGTATTTCTGATATAAACTTGCGATTAGTCGCTGCTGCGGGAAATTTTCTTTTGAAAATTGAAATTCTTTTGAAATTCACTTGTTGTAATTCGTCGCGTGTAGAGGCGTAAAAGATATTAATACTATAAAAATAATATATATGAGATGATTTTCTAACACCGATGTATCACAGTGAAAAAAAGTGCTTAAAAATGAGTACATGAAAGTACTTGTTTTTCTTTCAGTACAATTGCATCGTAAATGAGCGATGACGTACTCAAATTTAATCCATCGTACTTTCGCAAAAATGAGCAGTATGGTTTAATATTGCTAATATCAACTTCTGTTCAAGCCATCTTAACAAAGCGACCTGTTAAAATTTAAAATAGTTGTTCAGAAGATGATTTTCCACATTATTTGATGTCGATTGCTTAAATGGAAACTGAGTTATTACAAATTCAATTATTTTACTCCCATTTTTTTTGTCACACCTTTTTAACAGTACTTCTGTTTATAAGATCTGCAGACCTGGGTTCGATTCACGGTAAGTTTAAGTTGAAATTGCCGATATTTATTGAAAGTGGTTTATGAAGGCAGCCTATGTTGGCAAGCAACTGCTCTTTTTATTCGTTTTTACTCATTTTTGAGTACATGTCTTTTTCAAAAATGAAACTTATGTATTCGGAGTTATGGGAAGCATCTAATGTAATCAAAAATGAGTGCATTTTACTTATTTTGGAAAACCTATTTTTAACATTGATAAAGCTTTTAAAATTTCCAAGTCGGACTATGTCACAAAAGGTATTAACAGTTGCAGGTTGTCCAGCTCCCATGTGTGCAGACTCATCTTGTAGAATAGGAATTCCTCAAGGTCATTCTTGTCCTACATGCGTTTGTAAAAGTGAGTAGCCTTTTACAAAAAATATTTTCAAGAATAATGCAAACATTTATTATTATTAGAAATTTAATTGTTTGGTTAAGAAGGGCTATAACAAAACGGCATAAATATTTCCTTGAAAATTTTTACATATGCATAATATATAACCTAGAAAATATATGTAATTGGCCTTTGGCTGAAGATCATTTATTTTGGAATGTTTCTCGAAGTGAATGACTCATTACATATATAACAAATTACCACAAAGGTGTTAAACATAGACTTATATATATATAAATTTTGTCATGAACTTTGTGTTTAATATAGTTGTTGCTGTAAACTATTTAAATTTTTATTATTAGATATATATTTTTTAAAAAACTTTTTTAGTTGGAAAAAATAAGACATACCATCCAATATAAAATATTTATATTTGGATATATGAATTTCTGTTTTAAGCTTTTCAAAAAATGTGCTACATACTTTTGGTGAAATAAATTTGTCATCTGAATTATAAATATTGTAGGAAAAACTTACATAATAAACTATCATGGACATTTTATGAATTTGCTGATTAAATGTTAATTTATGGATATGCAAAAATAAGACTTTTTTGTTATAATAAGAAAGCTTTCATTGAAGAATCGAATTAAAAAAGTTTCTATAGATGTATAAAAAAAATATAGTGAATGTTTCACAATTTGCATTACTAACTACCCATTGATACCGAAAAAGCAAATAGTATGCCTTTAAATGTACTAGTCAGCATCCAAAAAAATTAACCTATATTTCAACATTTATAAAATCTAGAGCTTAAACAAAATTCCAATTATATCAATTTTACGCAAAATATTTGTATTGTCAGTTATATAGTTAGGATAAAGTTCAGTATTGCATCTCTTTTTAACATACCCATAATAAGCAACACTTTTGGGTTTGGAGAGTCTTATAAAGGGTAGTCAGACTTGCGTAATAAAAAAAAATTAAAAGTTAAATTCTCTTCTTAAAAGCTGTAGGTGTAAGCTATAAGTGACAATTTATGTAATTTTTCAGGCATAAATAAGTAAACTTTTAGTTGTTATTGAAACATATAACATTATTATATTATATATTTTAACTTAAATTTATAACTTTCATTATTCATAAAGTTAAAATTACATTTGTTTTAGTTTGTTTTGTTTCTTGGAAGTATTTGCATTTATATTTTAGTTGTATTCAAATATGGGATGTTTTATTTAATTTTTTTTTAGTATCTATAATAATAGGTTCTAATATATTTTTATATTGGCTCTGTTACTTATCACATACTTGCAATATCATATTAATTTAAATTGGCAAACAATATATATATTATTTTACTTTTTAGAGCAAAGGAGGCAACCTTAGACAGAAGAAGACGTAATCTCAATTCTATAGTTGAATATAGATTGAGTGGCCAATATTTTTAATTTATATTTCTGTATATTACGTTATGTAACTTAACATTTCTCACCTTTAAAGGTGGTACAACTGTTTATTCACTTTATACTATGTAAATAATCCATTTTTAGTAATTTATCATTAAAAGGAATTTTTAAAAATGTAATAATTAAGACTGCATATTTTCTAACTTAATACAAGTATTTTGACAGAATTTTTCAAATATTTTAATATAAATACATTATTATTAATGATTTAAGTCGCATTAGACTGGCTGTTGGCGAAGATACAGAATATATACTTAAAGAAACAATCCAAGATAAAAACTGATTAGCCATTTTAAACCAGTCTAATAACACCAACACAATAATTAAATTAGTAGCCAAACCTCCATATCATAACCATTGTGAGGGAATCGCATGATGAATGTTTGGTTAGGTTTACAATTTTTGAACTTCCAAGCAAGAGTTCTTCACTTACCAACTTGACCATGAAAGCCTTTTATTAAAAAATCCTATTTAAAATAATGCAGTTTTTTAAAGTTTGAATGCATTTTTATAAAAAGAAAGTTATATCCAGTCATTGTTAGGGCCATTCTCAAACAGCAAGTAAAAGCAAAATCTATAAAGTACTATCGGCTCATGTTTAATTTCAGTGCATCCTTTAAGACTACCTGCATTACCAGCAACTTGCACACCTAGTTTAGTAATAATATTTTCTAAACTTTAAATGCATTTTGAAAATACACAAAACAATTTCAAAGTACCTATACAAATAATTGATTTTAAAATGGAATACCTTTCAACTCAATGGCGAATTTTAGATTTTGTAGACGGGCTACCCTTCTTAAAAAATAAAAGTTTGGAATAAAGGTCAATATTTCCGAGGTTCAAAAGTCCTCCAATTGCTTTTGTAATGTAAATTTATTGATTACAAATTATTATTAAAATAATTGTTATAAGACTTCCAGAATTCACATTTCTTATCACAAATAACCCATTACATTTCTGTTGTGTATATCGAATTCACAAACCGTCCAATTTCCAAAAAACATTACTTTGGACATTGAGAAACGAAACTGAGCAAAAATCATACAATGCTTTTTCCTACCCTAATTCATACGAGGGAAGTTTTTTTGTGTGCAAAATATAAGGGTTATGGTTTTATATGGAGGGGAGAGAAGGGGAATGTATGTAATAGCCCAGAGAAAAAAGCTACAGCCACTGTTAGAGTCCACAAATGGTTTTGAATATTTACTATGCGAAAACACTTTTAAAAGGAGCATTCTGTTGTGCTAAGGAAGCCCAGGGATGGGAAGTGCTAAAGACCAGTTTGGAGCAATTTTTGGAGCAGCAAAATTTAAGTTTTGGAGCAGAAAAACGACAAATTGTAGCAGCAAAACTGAATATTTGTAGCAGGAACGCAATAAATTGTAGTGTTTTGGAGCAGCAAAATTTAAGTTTTGGAGCAGAAACGCGACAAATCGTAGCAGAAAACTGTAGATTTGTAGCAAGAATGCAATACAACGTAGCAGTGAATTTTAGCATATTAAACAATAAAACGTAGCAGTGAATTTTAGCATATTAAACAATAATTGTAGCTATTAAAATTTGTAACATGCGATTTTAAATCAGATGTGGTACACTACCCAAGGTGTAAAAACCCTGAAGGTCTCTGTTGCTTATTTATGCCATTTTTTTATGCAATAAATCAAAACCGGTAGAGGCTATAAATGAGACATTTTAAAGACAGTTCAAAATATTCAACAAAAATTAGTTTTTAATTAAGAATTATTGAATTTTAAATATTTTTTTACAATATATACTTAATTTTTATATGTTGATTTTTTCCCCCCACTGAATTGTGGTTTATAAAAACCAAAACAGTGTTGCAATCTTGCATATATTGTGCATGAAATCTATGAAGAAGGTTGTTACTGTCTAAGGGAAATAAAATTATATAATTTTTTCGCACAAACTTTAGAATTAAAGAGTAATAATTTGATGGAAAACCTACGTTACTACTTATTTTAAGCATGTTAAGCGTAGGGGTGTGGTTTAAACACAAAAATATTTATTAAATAGTATATAAACATTTAAATCAAATATTAATGCCAAAACGAATTGCAAATCCCACAAAAAAAAGCTTTTTTCAAATTGTCCATTGTTATTACATAAAATATAACAAACCTCAATTTCGTAAATAAATAATATTTTCAACTAAGAAATAAAGACCGTAAAACTGTATTTTGCTATTTACATCTCTTTTATACTGTTAAGCTTTATGAGACCATTTAAAGGCAATTAAAAATATTTAACCAAAAGAGTTTTTAATTAAGAATTAACCAATTTATACAAAATATACTTAAATTTCAATTTTGAATTTTTTAGTAAAATGCAGTTTATACAATAAACCAAAACACTAACAAACTACAATATTGCATACCTTGTGCATGAAAAACACAATTTAGAATGTCACCACTGTCTAAGGGATATAAAATTCCTTAACTTTTCCACACAAACTAGATTTATTAAAAAGTAATAAATTTATAGAAAACATACCTTGCTATATTTTAAGCATGTTAATATAAATCATTAAATATTACACTTAAGTTACTATCTTAAAAATTAGTTTAATAAGAAATTTGAAAACTTTCAAAAAGCTAAATAAAAGCCATTTGTTTTTTGTTTTTTTTTAAGTTGGAGGTTTGTTAGAAAGAAAAGTTTCCAATAAAAATAATTAATTTAATAAAATATATGAACATTTAAACAAAAAAGGATTAAATTGGAATTTTAATTCTATCCAAACAAGAAACAAGATTTTTTTTTTTAATCCATTTTTATTACTGAAAATTACAAGTCCTAAATTTCAATTTCGTGAATTAAATTATATTTTCGGAAAATGTAACGTAATTTTGTTAAGTAGTGCAAAACAAATCATGATAAAACAGGAAGCAGTGAAATATAATGAACTTGTATATCGGATGCAAAAGGATTGAAAGTCTTCCAACGGAGATCGCAGCAGATCGCGTTTAGCGAATTTCTACAAGTTCAAGGTTTTCATGAATGAAAATATAAAACAAAAGAGTGCCAAATAAAAGTTGCATTCGGCAGATGCGACGTAATTATAGTTATAATCATTCATCTCAACTTCAGAGTGATATCATCCCCGTTTGTCGAAGATCGCAAATATTTCTACATATTCAAGATGCTAAATTTTTGTGAAATTATCTGTGTTTTTTTTAAGATTGAGCATCGATTCTTCATAAAACAACAAACGAACTGAAATTTTCCAATGATCAAGTGTCTTTTAAACAAATACCCTTGACTAAAAATTCGGACAAATCTCAAAAAGTTATTATCTTAAATTTTACAATTCAAAATTATTCCTACATGTTAAAAGATGCTCTATTCTTTTAAAATTCTGAGTTTTTCAAGATTGAGCATCGATTGTGCACAAAAAAAAAAAAAACGATCCGATATTCCAATGATGAAATGTGTTATGACAATTAAATGCCCTTATCTAAAAAGTTGAACATCAGGAATAAAGTCCTTTTTAATGACGCGAAATTATTCCATTTAAGCATTTCTCTGCTTGACGTATAGCATGCTTATACTCCATTCGTACCTTACATTTCTACAAATACTATTTAACTTGAGAAAATGTGCTTAAATTTTCTCCCATCTCCTCTTTCTAAGGTTGTATTAACTTCGTTTATGGGCAGACAAACGGGCACCAAGACTTGGCGCAATTGGCGCACGTGTTTAACAAGGATTTAAAACAAATTTGGCGCAGAATCGCACATAAATGTGGTTTTGTAGCAAGTTGGCGCAGGATACCACTTTTGGCGCTCTCTGGCGCAATTGGCGCAGAATTCCCATCCCTGGAAGCCTCATACTATCCTGGTTTCTGAACTCAACACTATACATTTGAACTTTACCTTCATCAATAATAAGTAGACTTTAAGAAAGTAATTAATTTTTAGGAATTATTAACTTTTTTCGACAATAAAAAATTAAACTAATGTTTTCAAAACAGTTACGCCTATGAAGCATAAAAGGAAATTAAATATAAATGAATTTTGTTATACCATTAAATTGCATATAACATGTCACTTATACTTTTATGTAAATACTTTTAAAATAGTGAAAAAATAAAATGTTTCCATTTTAATAATATAACTTTTAATGTTTATAAAAGTGACTGATGAATGAAAACAAATGTATTCTAATATATTATAATTTATTGATTTAGGGCACTAATTGTATACATGAACTTTCAACAATTTTGTTTTAAAAATCTCATTACTTTTAGAAACTCGAAATTCTTAACAATGAATGAGTATACATTACTTATACAATTATATAAATATCAATATTATATTTAAATGTATAGTAAGGCACACATTTTATGATTTCTTTTTAAATACAACTCTGTTAAGTAGAATAAAATTTTATAAAATGTAAAAATTTAAGTAGTTGATATTTTGCATAATTCTGCTAAAAATTATAAAAAAAATTAGGTATATTTGTTGTACTTTTAATTGTGCAAGATTCAAAAACATACAAAACAAAGTGCAAGATAAGTAAGTTTGGCAACATTGTGACTTTAATCACCGCCATGAGTGATATGATAACTTTGCACCTTTAATTATAAATTCAAAAAAGAAATGCATGACTAAATAATACTAAATTTCAATACAAACTTAAAATAAATATTACAATTAGCAATCTCAAATTAGCTGCAATTCAGACATTTTAACAATTAAAAACATTAATATCAATAAAATATTTTTAAAAAAATCTTGATTAATTTCAAATTTGAATTTGTTTTAATAATGAAACCAGTTTTTAAAAACTTATTATTGTACAAAATAAAGATAAATAATTTTTTAATTTTTCTTGGTATGCGATTTTTAATGTGATTTTATTAAATTTCTTTATCATAAAAATGAATGCATTAATTTGAGACAGCTTAACATTCACATTATTAAAACTAAACACATTACAAACTTGGCACATGATCAAATTTACAACATTCATGAAAACAACTATACAATCATTAATACTGAAATTCATTTCACAACTGAATTTGGCAAACTTTTTAACAAAAAAGAATTCTGAACATAGTTTAATCGGTATAACTATTGTAGACATACAACATATAAATGCCTCTGTACATGTCCAACTCTAACAATCAGGAAAATATTATCACAGACTTGCAATAAGGAATACATAATCAACAGTCATCTAAACTAAGTAAATTAAATTGTCATTTAAGATAACAAGTAACTTTAAGTCGGCACAGTTCCGATAGATTGTAAAAGAAAAATTAAGGAATGAACACTTTCAAATTGACTAAATCACAAAGGACAAAATTTGTGCAGGTAAATGCATGTTAAATTGTGATCAAAAACTTGTTCTCTCAAAAAATGAACATTTCTGATGCTCCGACAAAAAGTAAATAAATGTACAACGAGAAAATATACTATAGCATTAAAAATCATAAAAACAGTGCATGCATAAAGTAAAGAAAAATATTAAAAAATGTCCCAAATGGAATAACACAGAAATAACATGTTATTTACTATGTTTTTGTGCAAAGGGGTAAAACTGTGTTACTTCATTGTAATAAACCCGAGTAACTACATTAAAATATATATGCATATTCAATGTTTCTATATTATAACAGTAAGCTGACATGCCAATTCAAAGTCAATAAGCAAACCATAACATAACCAATGGGTATAATAGACACTGTCTTGGGTGGGGGGATAGTAATATCAAGTAGTCTATAATTTTCTACAATTATGTAAGCTAAAGTTAAATATCCAAATCATAGTTCTAAGTTTAAGAATTGAAATATTATTCCATAAAGTATATTTCAGGGGAAATGTTAAAAAATAAATTATGGATCAACATAAAACGACTTTGGAGGCTTTGTGTACCTAATACTTTAAAATCGATTTCAATCTCGAAAGTAACCTTCGAAAAATCTCCAAAATACCCATTTATAAATCTGCATTATATCAAAATGGTTAGAAGTTAGATTTATAAAAATAGTATTACTGCATAACGTTTGTTATATAGAATCCTTACTTTGATATATATTTGTATATTTGCAACATACTTATACAAATGTTATAAACTTAGGGAAGATACATAATGTAAAATTCTTGTTAAGTTGCATAATGCACTTTTTTAAGTACTTACTGCTTTTCACATGCGATAATAAAATGGATACTTTTTATAAGTTTAATAACACATATTGGTAAATTAAAATTGGGTTAAATATTAAAATTTTATTTAAATTATATAAATGATTATAAGATAATGCAATTACACAAAAATAAAATCTGAAAAAATTAAAATTTTTAACCAAATTAAAAAAAAAATCTTTGTTATTGGCAGCATCTAATTTTTTTTTTTACAAAAAATAAGTTTTTTTTTGTTATTTGAAAAAGTGATTATATTGTATTTTTTATATCTTTAAATTTATTCATCAAGAAATTTATATCTTCCTACAAAAAATTTTGACTTCCACAAACGATTTTGACAAAATAAGCTTTCCTATAAAATTTGCAATTTTTATTTAATATTCAATTACAATCAATATAAAAGGCTATTACCTCTGAAATAGTTTAAATCCTCTGATAAATGGCAGTTAAAAACTTTTTAAAATTCATAAATGCTTGGTCAACTTTCCGCTTATATAAGTGTGTATAAGGAACATTTTATGTTCAAGACCATATTTGTAAAATTTCCTTTTTAAAAACAACAATAAACAAAAATTCATTCACAATCTATACATGTAAATACTTGATTGTTATCAATTAAAATCTCTCAAATGGTATTTTATTAGCCATGCTTTTACCGGATTTGAAGCTTAGTAAACACATACGATTATGTTACAAGCAGTAAGTAGTACATAAATATATTTTAAAGCGATAAAAAATGTTTAAATTATTTTTAAATTCAAAATAATTTTCGATTGATAAACACGCGCAATTTTCAATAATGATTGTAAAAGTATTTGAACACTGAAGGATATATTATCACTTATCTATTTAATAAACGTGCACAGCTTATCTTTAAACCGCAAGACCTCTTCTTGCTTTTCTTCTACGGGCAAGTTTCGATGCTTCCACTGGTTGCAGTTTTGGTACTTGTGGAGAAATATTCATTGCTTGAAAGGTTGCATTGACAGCGACCTTCAAAAGGAAAGGAAAGCATAATTACTATACTTTGAATTAGAATGTCTCAAGACATTGCACTAATTTACTTTCTTAAGCTATTTTATAAATTGAATCAAGTGTCCTACGAAAAGTTATTTTGTGATCAAAATTTGAGGAGGTAATTTTGTACGACATGGCATTCGGCTTAAAAGTAATGAGTGCATAGCTATAAATTTTATGAAAATATTGGAGTGGCTCAGGGCTACCCGAACCTTTCATAACAACACAAAAAATATTATATCAACTCGATTAATTGACATTCAAATAACTGGAAAATTCCATTAACTGGATTTTTTTTATCAAAATACCAAATTATACCTGCACAAGAATATGGATTTTCCCAAATTTTTTCAATATGCTTCATAACAAAGGAGTTGTTTTAATAAGAAAATTAAATTGTTTTAAATTGAACCAATGTGCTGAATCACTAAAATTGTTTCATTTAAATAAGTGGAAAAATTAAATCATAGTGAAATTTGCTTTTATTTTCAAGTTCATTTTTATAAAGTTTAAGTATAGTATGGTGGGAGAGGCCAATGAGACAAGGGTAAACGAACTAGGCCATAAGCCTTTTGAAATATAGTTCTGCAAAAGATAGTTCCACAAAATGTAAACCCAGCACTCGGTAGGCGTTTCACAACAACATAACAAATTCAAAAAGTAAAATTTCTGGATGTAATATGTGTTATAATATGTTTTTAAAGTAAATAAAATATTAAGCTTATAAAACATATTGAAGTTAAATAGATGTCTGAAGTGAGATTTCTTGATAAGTTTTCATTTGAGCTTGAAATCTACAACATGTATTAATTTTATTGAGTAACTTTTAACTATGATATACCTATTTATATATTAAATTTAACTTGCTTATTTTATATTTAGCAGATTATACTTTTAAAAATATAGGTGAACATAACTTTAATTTTTTTTTTTTTAAATGTTATTATTTTTCATTTATATAAATACAGTAGACCTCATATAACAACCTCACAAGATCATTGCAAGAGGATCATCATTATAACGAAAGGTTGTTGCAACAAGTTAAAAAACGATTACATGAAAATTAATTGACTAATTGGGACTTTCAGAGGTGGTCGTTATAAGGAAGGAGTCCATATATCGTAAGGACATTTTAGAGGGTTTACTGTATATGAAAAGAAATTACAGTAAAATTAAAAATTATCATTTTAACTTGAAAACAAGTGATAAAGTTTTCTAAAGTTTGAAAAATATATCTACATATTACATCATATTATGCAGTTAAATAATAGAAGAATGCAACTTTCAATGTACTTTACTAAGGTAAACATAAAACTAAATTACCTTTACAGCTTGTATATCATCAAATTTCAATTTCACATCAGGCAAAAAGTATCTTGCATGAATAAATTCATGTTTAAGAACATCCAGTGCCCGATATCGAGATCTGGGATCATTATTCAGCATTTTTCTTACTAAATCCTATGAGGGAAGAAATTAAGAAACTATCAATAATAATACAAACGTAAATGTTTTTTTTTAAACATATACCAAACATCATTCATTACTTAATAATTAAAACTAAATTTTGCAAAGGATGTGTGAGATGTTGCTCTTGCCAGTCGCAGAGTTGCGCTGGGGTAGAAGAAGTGACGTAATGCGGAGGGAAAGAGTTTTTTTATTGATTCAAGAGTGTCCGGTGGTCTCCATAGTGTTCTTTGTCCTCAATAGTGTTCTGGATTTGAGGGTCTACGAACCAAGCTTTTCAGGATGTATCTTTCTTTGTTGTAAAAGACATTTATACAATAAGAGGGTAATATTTTAAATAAATTTTTACATGGAATTTTTTAGTAGTTTATATTTTATAGGAAATGAAACTAAGTTTAAAATTAGAGAAAGATCAAAGCTATTAGAATAAAAATACTTTATTTTTTAAAGGACTTATTTTAAAGCAATAATGCGTGTGTGTGTACATAATATTCTAATTCATAAAAAAAATTAATCCGAGTTTCAAAATGCATGTTTTTTCGAAATTAACACAACATAACTTTCAAGACAGAATAAGTTATATTAATTATTTAAAAATTCAACAAATAACCTATAAAAAAATTAAAATCCCACTAAAATAAAAACAAGTTTTCCTTTCATTACCATGTTATTTAAGGCATAATATTAGGATTATACATGCAAAAAGTAGCAATTCACTTGGTAACTAGGGAATAAAGAGAGTAAGATTGAAAAGTATCATATTCAATCACATTTCACTTCATATAGAAAAAATTGTGCTATTTAACAAATTGAGTATTTTTACTATATTAATTAAAAAATAACAAACTTATCTAATTTTATACCAATAAGGAATTACTTCAAAAATAATTGCATAATGTTTCTCTTAGTGCTAAGTGATTATATAGTATTAAAATCATTTGGTTAAATGCAATACTTTCAATTTTGCATACTGGATTACAATATACAATCACATACTTTGGCACTAATAGACACGTGTTTCCAGTTGCCAGCTGTCATATCCAGAGTCCCTGTTTCTATGCGTGTTAAAATTCGTTCCATGTCATCATTTGGACCAGTAGCAAATGGAGTATACCTAGAAGTTGTATAGAGCTGTTAGAACTTTTTTTTTTTTCAGTAACGCAACATTTCTAACATGTAAATGGGCCATACATTTTTTCCATATAGGTTTTTAATATATAAAAAATGGGGGAAAAATAGTATTCAGAGAAACCTAACACGATATGGCATAAATAGTAGCCAAATATGATTAGAAATTAAATTTAATATTAGCATATTAACACAAATAGAAAATAAGCATATACTTTATTTATGTATTACAATAATAATAAGTTGTTGTTTGACATTCTTATTTGCTGTTGGTAGGAATGAAATTCCTTATATTATATTATTATTGTATAAAAATTCTATTATACTTTATTTTAATGTTATTGAGATAATATGCAAATTCGGGGATCATTGTTGAATTTCAAAAACATTGCCTCTTAATTTTGAAGCATGGCCAAATAACAAGGATTAAATGTGCATCAGTCTCTTTTACACTGTAGCTCTTTGGTTGTACGCTAAGGAACAAATTCGTAACCATAATCATTATTCTTCCAACAAGATAATTGTAAACTTTCCATCTTTTAATATAAGAATTTACAAAATAGGAAAAAAAAATTTTCATTGGCCGATTGAATTAACATTACATTAAAGTTACACAACAGGCAATTAGCAAAGGTTCATTTTTTTCAAATGGAAAGACCAGGTAATTTTGGACCAAGGTCAAATGACAAGTACAGCACATGAGCTGGTATCCTACTTTCCTGTCGGAAATGTCTAATTTATAAAGTTAGTGTCCGGGGAAAAGATTGCATCCTTTTAAACAACCAACAAAGCTGTTTATTTCCCTAGTGGAAGCATATTAAAGATCACTGGGATCATCCAATCGATCTGATCAAACTTACAAGTGCTTCTCTCTATACTGTGCAGAGCAATGTACTTTTAAAACATACCTGCGCATGCGCAGAACATGTGCAGTCATTGTTTACCATATATCCTTAAGTGGAAGTGATAAATATTCAATTATTTGTAAAAATGCGAGGACATTTGGACCACAATCGATTTAATGCGCACTAGTCCCTTTTTTTATGGCAACTGTTTAGTGGTCGACAAGGATCAATCTTACAACGCTTCGAATATGAGCTCAATATTCTTTCAATCAGGTTACTGTGACTTAAAAACAATACTTGTTCTAATTAGAGGGAAATAACTTACCCAGTCAAAATGGTGCATAATATAACACCCATACTCCAGATATCACAAGCTTCATCGTAACCCTGCTTCTTCAAAACCTCGGGAGCAGCAAAATTAGCGGTATAGCAGGGAGTCATTAACAGCCCATTTTCAGCCTTCATTTGTTTAGCGAATCCAAAGTCACAGATGCGCAATGATAAGGGATCACAAGTGGTGCCGGTGAACAATATATTGGATGGCTTTAAGTCACGATGCACAACCTAGAATAGGGTTTTAGTTTTACTACAAGTACAAAAATACAAAACATACATTGGTGTGTACTTGATCATAACTAAAAAAAAGGGCAAACATTTTAGATGAATTAATAATGCAATTCAATGTTTTACATTTTATGTATGTTTAATGTGCAAAAATAGTATGATGAGTAAAGTTTAAACATATGCCATTAAATAACTAAAATCTTACTCCATTTTCATGCAAGTAGTTTACAGTACTAGCTATGACTTCAAGAATAACGCTGGCTTCCCTTTCCGAAAATGACTCGTGTTTCTGTATTCTGTCCAGCAGTTCCCCTCCTTCAAGCAATTCCATCACCAGATATATGGAACCATCCTCTTGAAATACCTTGAAGAAATTATTATGTGTAGAGTTCACAGTAGCATACATTATTACTGGGTACAGTAAAATTCTCACTGTAAAGGTAAGGTAAATTTTATTAAAAAAAAAAAGACGATTTATAAAAAAATTGTTAGCACAGTATGCAAATTTTACTTTAGTATTATAGAGTGTCATTTATTCACTCAATATTTAAACAATACAATTTTAATTTTTAACTATCATGACTAAAATAAAAGATAATTTTTTGTATTCTTTTTGGATATTGAACAAGATAAAATTTATTTTGTATTATAAAAATAATGAAGTTAACCCTTCGGTAATTTTCAATATTCACTTAACTCTAGTGTATAAAGAAATAAGGTTGTTCTATTCCAATAAAAGTCCAAACTCAAAACGCCATTATTTACAACAACAAAAATCTCTTTAGGCTGTATAAGAGCTTGAACTAAACCAACGAGAGATTTTATTGACTATTCCGATGTGGTTACAAAACAAGTAGGTGTTATACAATTTTGCAGTACACATGGAAGAAATTGATACTTACTTCATATAAAGATACAATGTTCGGGTGTTTTCCAAATCTAAATAAAATATCAATTTCTTCAGAGTAATCTGGTAAAGCTCCTTTTATAATCTAAAAAATAGTTTATTATTAAAACATAAATATATCTAGCAAAATACTCCACATATGTTACACTTTTATTTAAAAAAAAAGGAAATTCAAATAAAAAAATGCATTTTTTTTTGTACAATTTACAATTTTTCCAGTTTGACTTATTTTAAAGAATAGTGAATTCCAACGAAATAAAAAAAGAAAAATATATCACTATAACAAAAAAACAACAACCTAGAATTACCTTTTGAAGTAGCAGTTTGTTTTGTTTTTTTGCTACATGACTGTTTTAGAATGAAAGATTGAAGTAAATAATTTTTTTTTTAGTAAATAGTATTTTAACATTTTTTTTGTACATTTTGTAATGCTGTGAACACAAAAAAACATTAAATTTGAGAGACAAATTAATATCCTATCTTTTAAATCAATATAGCTTTAGGATGATAGCTTTTAAATAAGTTCGGAAAATATTTTAAAAACTTTTAATAAAAACAACAAGATGTATTAAAATTTATTTATTTTTAGATAGTTGTTTAAATTTGCTCTTGAAAGCAGATTTTTTTAAAATGTTATATAGGGTACATAATTTACGTTGAATTGTTTTTCAGTCTTACTCAATTCATTACATTTTATATAAAGTATTTTTAGTCTTGATTGTTTATTTTTATATACTTTCATCTCATTTTAAATGAATAGAGAAGGCCAAACCTTTAATCCAAAACATCAGTTTGTTAAAAGTTTTATAAGTCCTTTTTATTTAAGATTAATAAAAAAAATCAAACATTTGTATATTACTTTGTGCTAAGCAATAATTAAGTAGTACATTTTAAAAGTTATAGACAGTATAATTTAATAAAGATCCAAAAAAATTACGTCTTTTCTACAAATATCAACAAAAAAATTTACAAACCTTAACTGCAAATGCTTTTCCTGTTGATATATGATAACATTTTCTGCATACAGAATAAGATCCAAATCCTAAAATGTCTGATAACTTATATTCTTTAGAAAATGTAGTTTTATACAGACCCAGTTCACTCTAAAAAGAAAAGATCATGCATAGTAAAACATGTATTTTAATAAAAAATAGACAAGTTTGATATAAAGAAAAGAAATTAAAAAGTTACCAATTAGAGGAATACTTGAAAAATATTTTTAAAAATAAATGTTAGCAAGTCCTAAATTCGAGCGATATCAATGAAAATTGCTATACTATTAAATATTAAGGTTTGTAAGTATCAAGACTTGAAAAAAAATTAAAGATTGCAGACATTTTTATGTTACTTTTTTTTTTAATTATAAATTAACGTTCTCAAATGCTATATAAGAAAAGTTCTGCTTTGTTTATACGGTATATTTGTTGCATGTGCACTTCTAGTGTTTTTAAGTATTATTAATAGAAATACTCTTCGAACATTAAATATATTAAATGCTTCTTTTTCTAGATCTCAAATTCTCGGAAACAGTTAAATAGGCAAGTGAAAGAAGGCGTTAACTCAATTTTTTAAAAAAAAAATCTAATTTTGATGTAGATAAAAGCTTTAAGTACATATGCATCATCCTTCAAAATTGTATGGCTCTGCTTGATTTATTTAGACAGATACAATGCAGTAAAAAGTATATGTTTCACTTATAATGGTTCAATTGCATTAAGCAAATTTAAATGCCAAATATGCGAAAACGCACCAATTTTGTTAACTTACCACCACTAATCACGCTCACAGTCAATGAACAGGGAAAAGTATTGGGACAATTTTTTCCTTAGCAACAAATGGTGGATGCTCAGCAGAAATCAACCCTTTTCTTCAATATTGTTGTCAATGAAAAAGCTGTTCATCTTGGAAAGTGATTTTTGTCAGTTAACCCCCTTCTTCCACTTGCCACTTCAAGTATCTAAAGCTTATCAGCAAGTGAACCAAGTTACTTTTACACAGAAGAGTTAAACTGGTTATAAAGCCCATATTCGATAATTTAAAAATAGAGTCTTAAATGGACTCATTTGTAGTTAATCAAGAATTTTTTTTAATATTACAACCTAAGAAAATATTAGAACAATTAACATTTAAAATAAACAGATAAAGAAACAGAATATTTAAAATGCTATTAAACAATATAGTTATTATAACTTACTCTAGGACAAACAGCATTATTAGTTTTTACTGTGGAATCTTCAAGGTTAGTTGCTACATAACTGAAACCTCGGAAAAGCTCATGGGCCGTCGCACTGGGAGGGACACCAGGGGAATCTGTAACACACAAGTCAAAAATTAAAATAAATCTTACAACAAAGGATGATAATAAAGGGTGCCATTTAAAAGGAACCTATACAACATACCTTGTATCTCCTTTGAGATATTTTCCAGATACAATATTGGGATGTTCGGTATGAAAGGTGGCTTGATGTTCTTTCTGTATAGCTTTTCGAAATCAAGTGGAATAAAAAAACAGTGTCGTCTCATCTCGGATCCCGTGGCTATGAAAGATTTTATGCATACATTTAGTGAATTTAAAGACATTTTTTAATGATAAGAATTTTTTAAATATTAATATTGCATAATATAAAAAACTTATTAGTACCTAATCGATTATCAGGATTTCGTTTAAATAGGCATCTTAGCAAACCTTGAGCTGGTTCGCTGAGGTATTGGGGCATTTGTAATCGTGCTCTGTATAAATAAAACAAGTTATAAATATAAATAAATTTATTGCTGGAAAAGGTTAAATTACAATTATTTACAAAATTAAATTTTAACAAATATCTTTGGAATGGAAGTTAGGATAAACTCACTTAAGGATTTGGTTCATAGTTTCCTTTTTATTCGAGGCATGGAAAGGTAGAGATCCTGTCAACATTTCAAACTAAAACATAATAGTCAGAAATTAATGAACATCACTAAAAATAACTACAAATTCTATTTAATTTGTCATATTTTTGATAACAATATTTCTATAACAAGTTTTTTTATCTACATGTTTGTTTACTGTCCAATTATATAGAAACATGTAAATATTCATGCAATTTTTTATTATGGGCATGGTTATGCGAAATACATCTATGAGGTGGGCAATCAAAATGGTAGTGTAAATATGCTATACTTGTTCATACCAAGAGAAAAATACTTATTATTGGGGCCCATAAGAAACATGATTATCAGAACACAAGAATTCATTGGATTTTGAAGTTGGAAATAAACATACTGCTTGTTCAAAAGCAATAGTTTTTTTTTCAAAATCTTAATCAGTGTTAACTTGGGTAGATTCTACAGCAAAAAAAGGGGGGTTCATTGTGCTGTAACTGGCAAATATGTGTTCAAAATGTTGATTGTGGTTGTCGAAGAAATATCAACATTCCCTTCTTGTCTGGTGAGGGGCCTGCAGTACAAGTAATTATGCCTAAATAATAAAGGATATATGCCTAAATAGATACATGTAACTGTAAAAAGAGATTCAACCAAATATTTATCCCAGATTTCTAATTTAATGCCTAGTCTGTATATAAAATAAATTATTGGTCTACGTCTAGTTCCAGATTTAATGAAATTTCAGCATGTTTTTTATATAAGAATAGTGACTAACAATTATGGCTAGCCTTTATTTTCAAGGTACCACCCAAGAAAGAGTGTGTACAATCTTTATGGCAAAACAAAGAAATAATGTTAGACAACATTACAAAAAAAAAACTCAACCTCAAATTTTTTTTATGAAATTTAAAATATTATATTCTTTATTTAAAACTGCATTATATTTAACATTTTAACCAGCAGTCATGAATCTCCGATATCGAAGTTTAACATCCGAGGTCCATGACCATTTCCCGTTTAACTCACTGCTCAACAGTTCAATTAAAAAAACTTCAAATTCTTTGAAAAACTTTTACAAATACAATGAACTCACCATAAGAACTCCAAATGACCACCAATCGGCAGCAGTTGTATGACCTTTACGATTAATGACTTCCGGAGCCATGTATTCAACGGTACCACAAAAAGAAAATGTCTTTTCATTATTTAAGGACTCTTTGCATAGACCAAAATCAGTAAGGCATATATGTCCATCTTCACCCAGAAGTATGCTATTCAAAATATTTATATATCAGCAAACAAATATTTAAACTAAAAACTTTTCTAAAAATTAGTAAAATAATTTACCATAATAAATTAAATATTAATATTAAAAGTGTATTAAAAAAAATCTACATTTCTTGTACCATTGATGAAATGTATCTTAGTTTTAATTGTAAAATTAAAAATATGCCAAATGTTTATTAACAAAAAAGTGCAGTCTAGGTAATAGTTACAAATAGAATACATAGTTAAATTTTAACTCCTTAGTGCACATATATGGCAAGTGACAAAATTATTGCCTTATTAATAATTTGTTGCATTATTAATATAGAGTGGAAAACAGGGTTTCTGCGAATTAAATTTTTTTTTCCAACAAAATTTAGGTACTAATATATACAGATTAGAATTTCATCAAATGGAAGCTGATCTTCAAATTCATGAAAAATGCACTTAACACATCTTAATTGCTCTGAAAATATAACAATGTATGGCACTCCAGTTTATCTTGTTTATCAATTGTTCAATATGTGCTGCAAAATTAATGTATTTAAAATTTTTTTAAATATATGTTGCACAATAATTTTGTGGTCAGTAGTATAACTGATAAATTACAATAATAAATTAAGGTGTATAAATAACTTACTTTTCTGGTTTTAGATCTCTATAAATAATTCCAATATTATGCAAGTGCTCCAAAGCCAACACTAGCTCAGCAAGATAAAATTTAACATCATCTTCTGTAAACATAACCTACGAAAATAAATAAATTATGATACATAACCTTTAAATTTGTCACAAAAAGGAAGGCCATTAAATTCTTTCTTAAAATATGAGCAGTACACATAAGAGATAAGAAACAAGTATATACATGCATTTTCCAGTAAGAAAATCAGGAAGACTATTAACTTAAAAATCCCCAAATAAAAAACTTAAACTTAACACCCCATTAGGGGGAGACATTTTTTTTTTAACCGATTTTACAATAGTGCAAAAAAGTTGCCTTTTCATGCAGAAATAACACAAAATGTAAACAATTTCTAGCTGCTGTGATTTGTGGTCATTGACACTAACTATTAACTTCTTGGAGTAGTTAAACACCATAAAAAAATATCATGAATTTTCCTCAATATTCATACTCAGTAACTTTCTCCAAAAATAACCCATAATATATATTATGGGAATTCTTTTGTGGAAATTGTTTTCACAATTATATTTTGAAATAGAATGAAAATTTAAGTTTAATTAATTTTTATTAGTATCCAACAGTGCACATTCAACGTTAAAGAGAGGGAATACTCGGCTGTAGTTTGTTTTAAAACAGGACAGAAAGGAATGGCTAGTAGACGTTTTAAGTAAAATTACTTGTTATGGTTTACGATTTTACTTAAAATGTCTTTACTAGTTTTTATTCCCCTTTCTGTCCTATCTTAAAATGAACAACAGCTTAGAGCATGACGGCCCCTCCCTTTTACTACCTTTAGCACCTCAAGAGCAGTGATCTTATACCCATTTACCCATAAACAGTATGGCTTCCTACATACCCACAAACAAATTTTCTAAAAATTTCAAAACTAAAATGATTTTTTAAGCATAAAGAGCAATTTAAAATAAAAAAATAGCAACAAATTATATTCCCATTTTATATGAAGCCTTGTAACAGAACTGCAAATAAGTTTTAGATAGCAGGAAATAAAATGCAATGTTAATGAAAAAGCATTTCTGCAGAATATGCAGTTAACATTAATTAGAGCAAATAACAAGGAGGTTTATTCATATATAGCCAGTTATATCAAGCATTTAAAATAACACTATAAACCAATATACATCATAAAAACACAAGTATAATAGACAAATATAAATTAGTAATTCAAAATTACTTACCTCTCTACTTAACCTTGTAAATAAATCCCCACATCTTAAAAAATCTAAAATCAAATAAACTTTTCCTTCTGTCTGAAATGCTGTGAAAAAATTGTCAGAAATGTAAAAAAATGGCTATTTAATATGGGTTTCAATGTTAACATATTTTATGTATATAAAAAACAATTGTGAATAAATGTATAAGGTTTCTAAAGCTCATTGTACATGAACAAGAAAAACACGCTGGAGTTTCTCGGTGATTTGAGAATTCATTCCACATGGTATGAACTCTCCAATCAACGAGAAACCCCCATATGTTTTTCTCGTTTGTGTAGAATGCGCCTAAAATATATATATTTCAATAAATGGAAAATGACTAAATGTAAATGCCATCAATATCTCATTTCAATGTGTCAAATTTTTTTTATTAATATTCCTAAAAAAATTGATTAAGTTAAGACTCATTTTTTTTATATTGCCAACATCGATTAGAATTTATTTGAAGACAAACCAAAAGTCAATTCTGATTTCCTTAAATTCCAAAATTGTGTGCAGTAATAATTGTTTGGTCCCGTGTTACTGGCGAAAACATTTTTGCATACACATAAAAACCAATTTAGTGCATATATAAAAAAAATTCATATGATACACTTCTGTAAAATTTTGTCTGCAGACCTACAAATAAATCTCCGTTGTACGACGCACACCACCGCGTTTCTGCTTCCGGGACCTATACTAATATTCTTTTTTTATGTGGTTTGCTTAAGCCTTCGCATTTAAATAACTGTTTATGGATTATTAATGACATTGTTGCAACATTATAGAGCAGATTGTGTTCAAGTTGTCAACAGGACTCGGTATGTGTTCAGTTAGAAATTGATCGTAAAAATATTTTTTTTTCTGTAAAACAAAATTTGCAATGTAGACTTTTTATTATGGGAAAACTTCAGTTAACTAGTTTTTGTAAAATATTTCAGATGAGCAAAAAAAATTTATAGTTAAAACATGTTATATTTAGCAATTATTTGATTTTTTTAATTTGGACAAAAAACAACAACATACTATTTAGTTCTTAAAACTTATATTACACTATGTACACAACTGCCCATAAAATTAATCATGTTACAGCAAAATAAAACATCTTAACATTTGGGGAAAAATATACAAAAGTCATGCAAACTTTAAAAAATGAAATAACCAAAAAAAAATATATATATATTTTTAATTTTTAATAAAAAAAATGCTTTAACTTTCCAAAACTTATGCTTATGCACTGTAACTGCAGTAGGTTTGAGTTCAAAGGAACCTTAAAATCTTTTAATGAGATATTTGTTTTATTTTTAAATATGATAAGTAAAGCCATTCTAATGAAGAATATATTTTAATTTCTTAGTGAGCCAAAATCCTAGAAAAAGAAACTCTGAATCGCCATACTCTATTTTATAAATAATCCTTATTATTACTTACAAAGTTTTAAAAAAAAAATATGGATAACTTGTACAAATTTGTATATAAAACATTTATATAAATTTTATTTTTCCACTCAAGTTGCAAACCGGTTAAATCTATTAGTATGAATTCACTGAAGAAAAATAATTCATGTTTACATTTAAATATTTATATTGCAAGTAATGATCACAATTATTTTATGAACCAACATATTAGTTTACAGTAAAACTATTAAAAATGAACAATGTTTACCATAATGTAATTTCACAATAAAAGGATGACGGACATCAACCAATATATCCCTTTCATATTTTGTTCTAGCTCTATCCCTTACTAAATAAAAATTGAATAAATAAAGTTAATCATGTTTCATATAACAATGCATTTATTTACGCAAAAATTGATAAAATATCTTTCTATATGAAAAAAAAATTATATATTTATTACGTGCTATCTTTTTTTCATGCAAAATATAATATAGATTCATAAAAATCAAAATTCATATTTTTCTATACTTGTATGTTTTAGTTCATTTAATTGCTGTGCTAAGAATTTATTTTGAGCTTAACAATATATTTATAATTAATATATCTACATTAAATCTTTTCAAGTTTCACATTTTTGGAAGATTTTAGAAACAGATAACATTTTACAGTGGCTTTTTGCATCAAAACGATTAAAATGTTAAAAAAAAACAATGATAATTTCTACAACTATAGCAAACAATTCAAGTTTAGCCATCATTGACAAAGAAATTATGAGAACAATCAAGGTGTATTAAAAAATTCTTTCAGAATAATTATCATTCTTACCTTTTAAAGATGCTTTTTTCAAAACCTTCATGGCATATAGTGTATTAGCATCTGGGCCAACGATTTTCCGTACAAGGAAAACCTATCAAAAATTACATTATTAAGTCAGCAGGTAGTATCTATAAAAAAGTAGATAAACATGTCAACAAAATACTTTAGAATGTATGGCTTTGATGAAGCATAAAGAATTTTCTCACCAAATTTCAGTGCATTCACCAAGTGGCGATAATTTAACAAAAATGGCTACCTTTACTTGTAATTTTAATGTGTGTGTGCATCAAACATAATTTGACCCATTTCCAATGGACAGCCACACAGTGAGCAGTGTAGCTGGACAATTTGAGCTTGTAGTTATCTGTGTTGATCATCTAATGTTTCAAGATAGCATCTTAATTTTCTGTTATTTGTTTAACTGTGCTTTACCCATTGTGCATTCCTGTGTTGATTAATTCATGTCTTTAAAGTTGAAGTAGTATGAAATCTATCTTTAATAATATCGAAGTCTTTGGTGACTTTTTTTGTCGCCAAATAATTTAAACACCAGAAAAGTTTTTATACTTTATCTGTTCTGAATTTCTAATATGAAACGTTAATAAAAATATACATTAAACCTTGGACTTTTTTATACAATGCCCTGTTCGAAACAGTGTCGAGCTCACAATTGGAGGATTCTGTGTTTGAATTTCATTAGGGAAGAGTAACGGGCTTATAAAAGAGGGTGGGAAGGTAATAAGTTCGTTTTTATAGGTTATAAGTTTCCCCTCATCTGCCAGAAATTCGACATATACAGGGAAGTGTGCACATTAAATCTGTCATGGTCCAAATGGACGTTGGTTGGCCTCATCATTTGACCATAGATCAATATTACAAGATAAGTGTTTCCTACAGGAAATATTACAAACTCATGCCAATAGCCAGTAAAAAGTTACCAAGTACCTTCAACAAATCGAAATTTAATTAAATAAGACATTAAAAGTAACTTATTTTTTAAAGAGTTGTTTATAATGCCCTTTTGGTGGTCAAAGTAGTAAATTTTTTATGAAAAGAAGACAATCCCTTGAAATACATGCAATTTAAGTAAGCTAATGCAACCTTTCAAAATAGCTAATATTTTTACATTGTATGAATAAGCTGCTAACATTTCAAAATAAGTCAGTAAATTTTATTCCACAACAAATTTGTATAAATTGTTCTTTTAACATTAGAAAACTTTAAGTTTAATTGGTATCAAACATAAAAAAAAAACTTTTTTAACTTAAAAAAAATTATCATCTAACTATTTAATTAAGTTTGTCTAATTTTTACTCGATTTCTTTACAAATAATGTCGACTAACTACAGGCTCCAGGCCCAGCAAGGTTGCTCCTGTCTATCTAGTACATTTGCTCAATGCTGATCTAATTGCTTTTTAAAACTACTCACTCCCGAAGAATTAACAACATAATCCAGCAAACTATTCCATTTGCCTATTAAAAAAATAATGCTCTCAATTAAGTAATGATTTGTTTAATTTGAATCCATGATCTCTAGACGAATTGACAATATTAAATTCCAAACAAACCCTCTACATCACCTAAATTGATAAATTTGAATAACTGAATAAAGTTCCATCTAATTCTTCTCTCCTTAATTAATTCTCGAAGTACCCGGAACAATTTTCGTAACCCAACATTGAACTCTTTCTAACAAATTAATAGCCTTTTTAAGATAAGGTGACCAGAATTGTACTGCATATTTCGAGATGAGGCCTAACCAATCTCTTATAGATTGGTAAAATTACCTCTTTATATTTAAATAAAAATGATAATAAAAAGCATGAAATATATATATTTCAAAGTTAGCCATTATTAATAAACAAATATTTAATGAAATAAGGCAATTTGCATAACATAGTTTTTAAAGATTTTACTACTTTCATTTCCATCTGGATCTTTTGAATGTAAAAAAATAGTAAATACTTGCAAAAGGAAACAAATACAATCCATATAATTTTAAAAGCAGCATACAAAAAGGTTAAATCTGAACATTGTACAGACAGTCTGTACAGGTTAGCAAGATAATCAAAACTATTTACAGCCATTAAATGAAAGATAGAGTAAATGCGCAATAAATAACAATTGAATTGCTATACTTTTCCGAAAGAACCTTGACCAAGTAGCTTTATTAAAGAAAACTGTCCAGGATCTCCCTTGGGATGGCCTTCCTTAGTGATGTTCTTCAATTCGATTTCACAAATGTTTCCATTACTTGCTTCAGCTTCTGGTTTCAAATTCTATATAAAAAAGAAACTAGATAAATTGTTTGTAAATTGAAAGGCTTGGATATTCATAAAAATTCAGAATTTCAGTTGGATAATATGTTCTGGCTCTCTTGGAAATAACGTTTTTTTTTTAATGGATTTAGTGTAAAGTTAATTTGGTAACTAAATTCAATAGGCTATTAAGTTTTTAAAAAGCATTTTCATTTAAAGTTTTTTTGAAGAGCATTTTCAGGTATTTTATAAAAGCTTCTGGATTTAATCAGTTTTTTAAAAAATAAAAACCATAATTAATTGAAAACAGTCATTAGATAATTCAAATAAAAATATAACTTACATCATCATAGCCATTTTGTTCATCAACCACCATATCTTCAGCTGAGCACTACAAAAGATTAAAATATAAGTTCTACTGAATACTTGTAAATATAATACTACTACAAGTGCATATATTTTACATAAGTACCGTATATACTCACGTATAAACCGACCCCTTAATTTTAGGACGATTTTTTGTTCCAAATCGGAAACTCGCGTATAAGGAGAGTTGTATTTTCGTCCATTAAAAATTCCGATTAAAATCGGCAAATCCTCGAAAAAAGAGTGAAATTTTAATTAGAAAAATAAATATTTAAGCCTAGAAATTAAAAGTTTAAAGAAAGTGTCCGAAGAAACACCCTTCCTCGAAGTTCGCGATGATTCATCGGGCTTAAAATTATTTACCACTCGTGATGTTCTGGTGTCTTTCAAATCTCCATCGGCCTTCTTAAATTAAATCTACCCTATTATCAAATAAAATATTTTAAACCACATACTTAAATACCAAAATGTGCAATTTCTAATCCTTAACATCGTTTTGTAAGATTTAAAAACTTCGAAAACGTTAACTATTTTCTGTCAACATTGTTGACTACTGTCGCTATTAAATATGGATGAGTATTTTTTTTTATCCATCTCGGAAGAAAATACTACTATTTTAAGTGTGCAGTCGAGCTTAAGAGTGCAGTCGAAATGCCTCAAACGACTGCCCGAAGGATTGCCTGTAAGCACCATGATCGACTGTCCGGAGGTGGTCATGGATGTGATCCTGAGTAGTCGGAGGTCGAAGACCACAAAATCGACGGCAGGAGTCTGTGACTTTAAGCGTGCGGTACGCGTGTGCGCTTAAGAGTGCAGTCTAAATGTCCCAAACGACTGCCCGAAGGATTGCCTGTAAGCACCATGATCGACTGCCCGGAGGGATATTGTTACATTCGAGATAGGCGCCGAACTGCCGCCAACAGCCCAATATAAAGCTCTAGTGCGATGTTAATTAACGAAAGCAAAGCTTCGAAATCAATTCTAAACCGTCGCCATTAGCCCATTGTGGAACTCAAATGTGACGATATTTCATTCAATCGTGCACACCTAATAGAAATCCTGCAAAATCAATTTTGAACCGTCACCGATAGCCAATTACACAGTAGTTATCCGACTGTGGTTCGAAAATAAGACGCAACACTTGAGTTGTTAACTGTAATTGTGTATTTTTAACCGGAAGTAACCCTAGATCAGTAAAAAGAGGTGTGCGCTCTGCATCAATTCATTTGGCGTCTACTTGAAAACACAGCCAAATCAGCTATCGCACGTAACTCTTTACCGATGTTTGTAAACAATTGAATTGCCTGAATTTAGTTGTTAGGCAGAGCCAGAGTTTCCGGGTAAATGGTAAATTTGCATGGGAAGCAGAACATAATTTCACATAAATAATGGTTTGGTTTTGTTAATTAACGTCGCACTAGAGCTGCACAGTGGGCTATTGGCGACGGTTCGTGGTCAATCTCGAAGGAAAGACCCGGGAACACATACACATTCACGCACACATTCATACATGCACCTCGTTATTTTAGAACCATGGTCAGATGATGAGGAAACCCCTGAACTGGCACCCAATGCCTTCAATAGACGTCGGGACTTTGGACCCCGATCAGATTTATCGGGCACCAGTCCCGTATACACGCCAGTATAATTTGTTGGCTATTCTGGACGACTTTCTAGTATTTTTGTAGCGAAGCTGGCAATCCTCCGATCGCAAGATCACTACTTTTTTACTTTTCTATGTCAAGTCCATTTCCCGGATTCGAACCACCAATCCTCTGATTAGTAGCTGAACGCCTTACCAACAGAACAACTGGGGCTCCACATAAATCATGATATTCATGAAATCTACTATAACAAAACCATACACATTAGGACACTTGCTTCACACATATTAGAATATATTTTATTTTGAGCTGTATAAAAATTTTGAATGATTAAAATCTTGCCATTTATTGATGAGCTAGATTACACAAAAAAATCCATATTTCAAGTGGCAGGCAGGCAAGAGCTTATCACAAAGAAAACTCCTTATGCAAAGTTGAAAATATATTTGGCAGGTTCCCATGTTCACATACAATTAACAAAATTATACTAGAATAGAAAAAACATTAAAAGTAAACATATTTTGAAATTAGCCGGAAGTGCTAAATACGGTCACAACAAAATAACTTATTTACCTGTTTAGTTTTGGTAACATCTACTTTGAAAGGATCACCCAAATGTGCTAAAGGCATCTTGACTGTTAATGTGGGAATATTATAAAATAATATAATAAATAGGTATACACTCTTTCATATTTTTCTAGTTATACATAAGTTTGGCAAAACACCACACTACGGACGCAAACCAGAATGAATGGAAAAACGTCATTTCCGCTCTTAGAAAACTTTTGATTGTTTGATTGATTTTAGCGAAAATGTCAAAATATATCTATATATTGCTTTTAAGTTATATATCATTCTAGTCAGTTATTAATATTATAAATAATATATTTCATCTTATGTATCATTTTTATTAAATCACTCCACTATTTTTATTTATTATTATTTTTACTGCATATCGATACATATGCGGCATCAGTAGTTTTGGTTTTATTCGTTTGTTTACAATTTGTAATTGTATGCTTGCCACTGTTGAAAAACTACAGTAATTTATATTTTTTCACTATGGTATGCTATGTTTAATTTATTATGATTTCTCAAAACTAAGGAATATGTTTGTTTTTTGTAAATATCATCATGACTTTTATTTTTTACGCTACAAATGTATATTTTTTTCGACTCTTCTCTTTGTAGCTGTACAAGCTTCAAATTTGAGATAATAATTTTAATATGATTTATAGTCTTTACCCTATCTGAAGCATTAAGAAAATAGATCAAGTTAATCTAAAATATTTTACTATCTTTTTCAAATGTATTGAAGGAAGAATTCTCCGATTGACAAACTTACTATAATAACTTTGCTTGGAAAGTTTTTTATACATTTTATATTAGTTCATTAAAAATTATTGGGGGGGTGGGGGATTATTATAATTGCTGATGCTATTCTTTTCTTGGGAGTTGCACTGTGGCAATTTACAAAATCATGCTACATACTTTTGATTGAGGATATTTTGGATTGGCTACACTTTTTCGAAAAGGTGACAAATATTACCTGTCCAATGCTTTCTACCAATAGTTTGTTATCTATCTTTTATTGCATACTTAAGTGGAAGAACATACATTTTGTGATCTACACCCAATTTTTAAAACTTTATTTAAAAATAATTCATACTTTAAAATTGGTTGTTTAACGTAAAATATACTTTATATACCATAAACATAAATTTAACTGACCTGAAGCCTGTCATGTATGTATATAGTTTGGAGTATATGTTGTATAACTTGGTGCATTAATGTTTCTGGACAATAAAAAGTTTGTTTAAGTATTTATATTACCCAGTGCCATTTTAATAAAGTTATCTAACTCAGTTGATGTTGTAAGTGTCAGGAATTTATCCACTTACTGGCTGATGAATAGTTTTCATCAGCCAGCTAGTGGATAAATTTCTGTCGACTACATGATGCAAGGATATCTTGGTAACCTTTAATTTTACATTGTATCTGCCGAGAATAAAACATCGACTGTTGAGGATTGTAAGGTTCTTCCTTCCTTCTCCCTTCTGGTTCCCAATTAAGAATGCAGAATTATTGTAATTAAATTAAAATATGAAAGAGATAGGATATTAATATTTTATCTGTATTAAAATTAAGTTTAATGATACCTAATGAAGACAAAATTATGTCTTTGAATATATGACATTAAAAGTCCATAGTATATTTATTCTTTTCGTTGTTCGCTTTGTCAATGGCTCTTTCATGTGAACCAAAGCTTTTATAAATTGTTTAATCACTCATTTTGATTGTAATCACATTATTACTGATGTTTGACTAGGATGGTACTCTAAATCTTCAATGATTTTACTTCTTAAACTCAATTTGTGAAAGTGTTATTTCATAAAATATTTGCGGTATACAAGATTCCTTACTGCTAAACTTGAATTCATAGCTTCTACATAAAACTAAAGCATCGTAAATTAATGGTTTGCATAATTAAGTTTGTATAACTATAAGTATTTTTTAGAATGAAACTAAAAGCATATATTGTGATATTAGTAAAAAAATATTGTAATTAAATATTCTTAAAATATTGTTATAGATATAATAAAGAAATATAATTTATAGGGCCTGCTTTCTCTACTCCGCAAATTGAAATCAGCACCGGATCGAGAATTGAGAATTTTACTTTTAGGCCTGGATAATGCTGGGAAAACAACTATTTTAAAAAAGTTGGCTTCTGAAGATGTAACTCATATTACTCCAACTCAGGTAAGTTTTGTTGTCTTTTACTAAATTTGTATGTTGAACAAGACTTATCCGCATTTCTTTAAATGTTCACGAGAGTTATATAAAATTTTTGTTGTATCTTTAAAAAACACTTTTGACCAAATTTACATGTGTGAAACCTTTTTACATAGGCGGTGTTCATCAAAAGCATGCATAAAATTTAAAACCATACACTTAGTTGAAGTATTAATATATTTTATAATATATTTAATGCAAGTAAATACTGTGCTACCCTAAAAACATTTAAAATATAAGTAAAAACCTGATTAATATTAAAGTTTTATTTACTTTTCGATAAGTTGTCAAAGGTTACTCCCTATTTATCTCTAGATTTGCATTTTATATTTGAATATATATGTGGCAGAAAGACATTTATAAAAGCTTTTTATTTTAGGGATTTAATATAAAAAGTGTTCAATCTGAAGGTTTCAAGTTGAATGTCTGGGATATAGGTGGTCAAAGAAAGATAAGACCTTATTGGCGAAATTATTTTGAAAATACAGATGTTTTGGTAATTATCATTTGATTTTTTTTATACACTTTCTCTTCCATAAAGACATATTCTTAATCATTGTTTGAAATATATAATTGTGATAATTTGCATTTATACCAAAGTATTCTAGGTCCTCAGTTAAGCCATAAATAGCTACAATAATGAACATCACATAGTCCAAAGAATAAAAACATAAATAGAAAAAGCAAGTATAAAGAAAACTTAAATAAAAATGTTTTGGAGGACAAGGGTCCATGTTGGTGAGTGGGATAATGAAATGACAGATAAATGATCAAAAAAATCAACTCGGAAAAAGGAAATTGATATAAAAATTAAGTTGTTCAAAACCCAAATAAAAATATAGCCAAACAAAAATGATGCAAGAAAGATGAAATTCAGCAATAACAGGTAGAGGCCCTATATAGAATAATAGCTAAAGTAAATCCGCAAAAATGTATTGAAGAAGATTTTTATTTAACACAAGTGTTTACCAGCCATGGGGCTTTTCCAAAGTACCAAGCAAAGTTCTTTGGAAAGATCTATATAGCTGCCGTTCAACTGGCACCAGGCACTATGTAATTTTGAAATTCAGCAAATATGAAAAAAAAGAGGAGAAACTACCTTTTTAAAATTAAGAAAATAGAAATGTAAAAAATATTTAGAGACAATAAAAGCATTGAAGGTGTCAAAAAAAATAATGAAGAATTAGACAGAGGAGACGGGCAACTAGAAGTGGAGTTGGGCCCTACAGTGCTATCCCCACCTCCCTAAGATAGATTTAATTTTGATCAATTCCGCAGAACGATAAGGAGTTGTACATTTTTGTAAATGTGTTGCATTGTATTTTATTATATCTTATAGTATTTATTGTATTTGTATGGGTATTACCATGTGTCTAAATAGACTGGCCGGCATAAAAAGTTAATAAATTTATACCAAAGTTTTCTAATTGTAAATAACATTTTTAATCTTTATAATATTTTATTTTTTATTGTAAACACAAATTATTAAAAAACATTTTCCAATTTTCATTAAAAAAAATTTTCTTTCAGATTTATGTGATTGATAGTGCTGACAGAAAAAGATTTGAAGAAACTGGAGTAGTAAGTAGAATTCTGCACATCTTTTAATATAAAACTAGCCACTGCTAACATTGATTAACTTGGTCAAGTTATTAATGTCTTAATTAGTTAATCTTTAACAAGACCGGTGACCAGTTTCCAAAAAATTTTACATGTACCACTGGAATAGCATAATTTTATTTCTATTATTTTTTTTTACACTCTGCAACTTTGTTTTTAATGAAAAAATTTAGAATGAAATTCAAAAATTTAGTTTATTATTATTATTTTATTAGTTCATTAATATGTTTTTATCTTAAGTCTTAATAAAAAGTCCCCCCCCCCCCTACACACTCACCAAAATCACTATTATTTAATTTAAAGAATTTATTTAAAAAAGTATTAAATTGTTGGTTGAATATTTTTCAATAATGTTTATTGAAACATTTTCTTCTTCAATGACTATCTAAGGAATATTTTAATTTGATTTGGCGAAATTGTATAATTTTAAAGGTAAAAAAGCCTTTCCTTAGAAAATGTTATTTTCTTTTACAAATATATATATATTCACAATGGCATTTGACATTGTTAAAAAATTTGAAGCGATCCTTTCATATCTTAGAAGTATATTTTACTATGACTGTTAAACTTTTTATACTTTTCTTAAAACTTTTGTTTTGTTAAATATTTGTTATATTTTAATGTATTGATTAAAAAAATATATTTGATTAAAGTAAAATACATAAAGAAAAATATAAGTCTGAGTAGACCTGAGATATTAGACTGAGAAGCAGAACATTATATTTCATTACTATATAAAGATAAATTTTAGAAACACAATTGTATTAAATGTAATGAGAAGTAAATAATAAACTATTAACTATTACTGTTAAAAATAGACTGTTCAAACTATGAAATTCTAAAGCCATTTACTTCAGCCCCTACACTTTTATTTTTAGTAAATTTTTTCAAGAAAATGTTTTTAAAAAAGAGAAAAAAAGCAATACATTAAATAAACGGATTTTAAAAAGCATTTTTGCCTATTAACTTTTCATTATGTATATTAATAAACTAAAAGCCACTTCTAAATTAACTACATGAAGTGGCACAATCAGTGTTACGTACTACTTCTAGAGTACCGGCGCTGGATAATTATAATGGACTGTATAGCTTTTTGGTAACAAACGAATTTTATTATAAATAGATTATGCAAGCAATCGGTCATTCTGAGCCGGGAAACGGAGAGACGGTGAGTTTGGTCATCCTAGACCCATGCTAAAACGTCCTAATCGTTGGAACGCAGTCTTCCGAATGAAGGTTTGCCAGTATGCCGTGAGGAGAAAGAGCGCCAAGTGCGCCAACGCGCGAGAGAAAAGATGCCAATTCCCGATCGTCTCTCGTCTCCGCAGCTCGCATGGTACATAACATTCCGCCCGGCGTTGCAATGTGAAACATTCAAAAAGAGGTTATACATAAACTTACAAGACATAAGATATATACAGAGTTACAAATAATATTATACAAAGTTACATTTCACATTACATAGTTGGTAAAATACAGTTTTGTTATAGGTCTTTTTAGAGTACCAGTTTTGGTACGCACTAACACAACTCTAGTTTTCCCATCTACACCTGGAAATAACTGTACTATTCTACCTAATAACCATTTACATGGAGGCAAGTTTTCGTCCTTTAGTATCACCACAGTGTTCAATTTAACATTTTCCTTGGTGAATTGCCATTTATTTCTTTGCTGCAAATGATTTAAATAATCGCGATGCCAACGTTTCCACACATACTGTGTAACTTTAGTTGAACGTTGCCAACGTGTCAATCTATTGTCTGGGGTTTCTGAAAGATCTGGTTCTAACAATGCATTTAAAGGTCGACCCACTAAGAAATGACCAGGAGTCAAGGCTTCCAACTCATTGGGGTCAGAAGACAAGGGAGTTATTGGCCTTGAATTTAGAATTCCCTCTATTTGCACAACTACTGTTAGAAATTCTTCATAAGTGTAACTAGCACTACCCATAACTCTTTTCAAGTGAAATTTAAAGGAACGGACACCCGCTCCGTAAATTCCTCCAAAATGTGCAGCTCTAGGAGGATTAAATTTCCATTCTATGCCTTCGGATGACAAATAGCTAGCCAAAACTTCGTCGGGATTCCCAACAAGATTATGCAAACGTCTAATTTCAGCACTGGCACCCACAAAATTTGTCCCGTTATCTGATAGTAGCGAGGAGCATAAACCCCTCCTAGCAAAGAATCTCTTCAAAGTTGCAATGAAGGCGTTAGAAGTTAAATCCGAGACTATTTCAAGATGTATAGCTCGAGTTGCCAGGCAAACAAAAACAGACACATAGATTTTGTTCAAAGACCCTTTTCTTTGACCCTTGTACTTAATAAGAAAAGGTCCGCAAAAATCGACACCAGTATTGGAAAATGGGGGAGCAGGGTTAACTCTTTTAGTTGGAAGGTCTCCCATTAATTGATTACCTACAACAGGATTGCTTCTAGTGCAAGTAACACAATCATAAACTATTTTTCTACATAGATTTTTGCCATTAAGTGGCCAGTATTGTTGCCTAACACAGTGTAGTAAGGATTGTGGGCCAATGTGAAGAAACTTTTTATGGAAGTATTCCACAACTATTTTGGTAAATTTGTGACCCTTTGGCAAAAGAGCTGGATGTTTTTGTTGATAAGTTAAATTTGAGTGATTTAACCTACCACCCACTCTCAGAATTTTGTCATCATCCAGAAAGGGATTAAGAGATTTCACTTTACTTTGGGGCTTTACTTGTTTACCCTTATTTAAATCAATTAACTCATCATGAAACTCCTTTTCTTGTGCCCATTTGACTAGTACAATCTCAGCCCTTTTAAGCTCTTCAGATACAAGAGGTCCCTTTTTCTTTTGCATAGGATATTTCACATTATTAAAAAACCTAAAGATAAAACTTAAAATACGAACAATTTTAACATAACTATTAGATATACTCATTATATAATCACTTAAAGAACTATCTGACAACACTGAAGATGAAGTTGTTGCAGGTGAACCACTGGTGCTTACAGTAAGAGCCAAATGCCCCTCATCACTATTCTTGGGATTTTTGAGCTCGTTGAAATACTCACATGAAGGTGGACCTACTGCATCATTTGGCACATGAGGTTCTCGTAGAAATAGAGGACCAGTGAACCACAAACTATTGTTCACTAGCTGTTTTGGATCTAGACCTCTTGAGATGAGATCTGCAGGGTTCTGTTCAGACGGCACATGACGCCATTGCTGGACCTCTGTGAGCTGCTTAATTGTAGCAACTCGATTGGCGACAAAGGTCTTGAGGCGCATTGGATCACCTTTTAGCCAGGCAAGCACGATTGTAGAGTCAGACCAAAAGTAGCTCTCTGCTACCTCAAGCTTGATGGATCTTGCAACTTTGTTATAAAGCTGCGCTAGTAATACTGCTGCAGAGAGCTCTAGCCTTGGAATAGTGACGGGCTTGATTGGCGCAACTCTACTTTTACTGCACAGTAAACTGACTTGAATTTCACCACTCGAAGATGAAGACTTAATGAAAATAGCTGCTCCGTATGCTTTTGCAGATGCGTCTGCAAAACCGTGCTCTTCATAGACATTCAAATTTTCACCTAAAACACATCTTGGCACTTTAATATTATGCACTGAAGGTAAAGAACACAAAAACTGTTCCCACTCTTGAGTCTTTTCTTTAGGAAGGGAGTCGTTCCAGTCCAGTGGTAATGACCAAAGCTGTTGCATGAAGATTTTAGCTTTTGTGATAATAGGGCCTAGGGGGTCGAAAAGCTTAGCAATGGTTGACAAGACTGATCGTTTTGTTAGCACTGGTGAAGGCTCCACAGTCACTTTATAAGAGAAAAGATCTTTATCTGGGCACCACAAGAGTCCTAGAACTTTTGTTTCTTTCGCAAAAGTATAGCCTTCAGAAATTGCTGAACCCTGGCTAACGAGTTCAGGATGGTTTGCAGACCATTTATGCAGCTCCATGCCACCTCTTTGCATCATTTGAATTAATTGTCGCTGCAATTCCTTGGTTTCCTCGAGATTAGAACCACCAGAGAGAACATCATCCATGTAAAAGTCGTTTTCAACAACGTTGGCTGCCTGGGGAAAATCGATCTTTTCGTCGCAAGCCAGTTGCTTTAGTACTCTGGTTGCTAGATACGCAGCGCTGACCAAGCCGTATGTTACTGTAGCCAACTCGAACGTCTTCACGGGCTTGTCAACACCTTCTTTCCAAAGGATTCGCTGAAGACATCTTTGCTCAGGATGCACCCAAATCATACGATACATCATTCGAACATCTGCAGTGAATGCAATTAGGTGCTTTCTAAAACGTAATATGATTGAGAATAAGTCGTCTTGTATGATTCCATCATTATACTGCAAGGAATTCAGTGAGTTTCCCTTAGAACTAGGGCTTGATGCGTTAAAAACCACTCTTAATTTTGTGGAGCTCTTGTCAGGCCTATGAACGCCTAAATGTGGAATGTAGTACTGACCACTTTTTTCGCTATTGTCTTTAACTTCTATCATGTGACCGAGATCTTCATATTCTTTTAAAAAATCTTTATACAAAGATAGGTACTGAGTATCTCTTCCCAAACGGTTCCATAACGAATTTAATCTTTTAAGGGCAATATCTTTTGAATTTCCCAAACTAGTTGGATTTTCTTTAAAGGGCATTTTAACGGTGTAGTGCCCATCCTGCTCTCTTTTGTGTGTTTGCAGAAAATGTGTTTCGCAAAACTCTTCTTCTTGTCCTTTCATTACAGGTTCCTCTAGGGATTCGATTTCCCAAAATTTCTTTAATATTTCATCAAGATTGTCATTTGTAATGGAAAGTCCGCAATGCAATGCTTCATTGGACTTGAAGGAACCTTCTCCGCTAACAACGTATCCAAACTTGGTTTCTTGTAAAATAAGGTTGCTATTAGGAGGTCTGATTTGATTTGATTTCAATATCTCAAAAAATACATTGGCACCCAACAGTACATCAATTTTCCGAGGGATTGAAAATTCAGGATCAGCCAACTCTATATTTGAAGGCAAGGAATGTGCTGGAAAATCAATAAGAGATGAAGGTGTTTTGGCCACAATTCGTGGGACAATTAGAAATTCCATTTTTTGTTTAAAGTCCTCTTTTTTATTAGATACTAAAGAATTAGTTTTAGACTTTATTTCAGTTGTTAGTCCATTTAATCCGTATATTGAGGATCGGAATTTTACTTGAGTTAGTCCTAACATGATGGCACAATCCCGTGTCAAAAAATTGGTTTCGGAGCCTGAATCTAATAGACATCGAACTGGTATTTTTATTCCCTGCGAATTTCTAATCTTAATGATGGCAGTGGGCAATAACGCTGTTTTGCTGCGCAATCCTGAACCATCAGAAGAAGCAGCTGTTGTACAAACAGACTGTTGATTTATTTCATCGGTTTCAGTTGAAGCCTCTTGAGCACGAGTAACCTCTTTTGATGTACTCGGATCGTGCGAAGGTGCGGGATTATGTAAAAGCGAATTATGCATCTTCTGACAATGTTTGCATTTAAACTTAGATTTGCAAGCTGACACTCTATGAGCTCCAAAACAATTAAAGCAAAGCTTCTGCTGTTTGATAAAGTCAAATTTTTCATTGATATTTAGTTTTTGAAATTCCACACATTTGAAGAGAGAGTGCATGTTTTTACAAAAAACGCATGGTTTTAAACCATTGCTGCTAAGCATGAAATTGTTTGATTTATTTACTATTTTGGGCCTAAAGGGATATGTTTTTTCCGGCCGCACATTCTCTAATAACTGACATCTGATTTTTAGAAATTCAATAAATTCATCCCACTGGGGCGGATTATTAGAGTTTAATGACATTTCATATTGCTTACGCGTTTCTTGATCAACTCTACTCAACAATATATTAATTAAAATAGCTCTACTTAAATCATTTTGCTTAAAATCGATCGACTCTAATGCTCTGACGTTTTTGAGCACTTTATCCAGCAACGATCTAAGTTCTTTCGAAGATTCGCTTGTTAATTTTTGCACATTTATAATTTCATTAATGTGGCAGTTCACAATCATGCGTTTGTTGTTGTATCGCTCTTCAAGCGCTTTAAAAAGAGAGTCATACGAATCTTCAGTTGTTTGAATGTCCTTTGCGTTACCCTCCAAGGCCGATTGCAAATAATACAGTTTTTGTTGGGGGGTTAGTTGTTCATTCTCTTCAATTAACGATGTGAATTGCTTTTTAAAATTGTTCCAATCAGCGTAAGATCCGGCGTATTTTGGAAGTGGTATATCCGGTAACTTTACTGTTACCCTACGCGGTGACTCATCACCTATTCTCTTTTGAGTGTTAGGCGAGCCCAAAGCATTACTATTCAAGGAGTATAAAAGTTCTTTCAGGCTTACCTCAATGTTTTCAGTATCGTCTTCCAAACTGCAAAGTATATCTTCATGCTCTGTGAGATCTTTATCATCTTTTATCAGCTGGTGATACTCCAAATGCAATTCTTCCAGTTGAGAGCTGATCTTTTTAACTTTTTCTATCTTGACATTTAAGCCGATTTCACTCGTTGAACTGGCTTCTTCCTTTATGAACGTTGAGATCTTCGTTATTTGGCCTTTGAGCAGGCCGCGCTTTCGGTTTAGTGCTGATATATCCATAATCGAAACCAAAAGTCCAACGTTTACACTGAAAAGTTCAAAGCTCGTGCGAAAATGTCCAAGGTCCTTATTTTAATAATGACATTTTAGTTTTAAATTCTAAAGCTTGCTTTTTGCTACTGTTTCGTTTTCTCAAAATCAAAACACTCCGGGAGATCGGACCATGTTAAGTACTACTTCTAGAGTACCGGCGCTGGATAATTATAATGGACTGTATAGCTTTTTGGTAACAAACGAATTTTATTATAAATAGATTATGCAAGCAATCGGTCATTCTGAGCCGGGAAACGGAGAGACGGTGAGTTTGGTCATCCTAGACCCATGCTAAAACGTCCTAATCGTTGGAACGCAGTCTTCCGAATGAAGGTTTGCCAGTATGCCGTGAGGAGAAAGAGCGCCAAGTGCGCCAACGCGCGAGAGAAAAGATGCCAATTCCCGATCGTCTCTCGTCTCCGCAGCTCGCATGGTACATAACAATCAGTAAATGTGCTAGCGTTGGTGCTTTTGTCCCTTGCTGCCAAAATAGTTTTATTTTCATTTAAAAAATATCCACATTCTGTAGCATATAAAACCACAGTTTCATTTTAGCAGGTTTTGCACTTTTAGTAAAGGATATCAATACTAAAAACTGCTTTTATTCAATTCATAAATTGACATTCAACACGAACGAATATATTATTTTGTTGTATATTAATACCAAATGGCAGCAGGGAAACTCTATGGCTGAAGCAAAACTGATTCATTGTGCATCTTCATATTGCACAAGGTAATTTTGGCTAATGGCGTGGGATCAAAAACGCTTTGCTACCTAATTAAATTTATATTTAATTAAAATATGAATTTAATTACTTTAAGATAATTTTGGCGAATGGTGCGAGATTAAATGCTGTTCATTATCCAATGTAAATAAAATGTATTTTTAATTAAAATAGGAATTTTAATTTCTTTAAGATAATTTTGGGTGTGGGATCAAAGACTGTTTTCTATCCAATATAAATAAAATATATTTTTAATTAAAATATGAATTAAATTACTAATTATTATTATGACTAAATATTGCATTGACTTATTATGACTAAATATTGCATTGTCATCAAGATATGTAATGATGCTACATTTGTGGTCATTGTGACATTTGGAAAAGTGGTTAAAATTGATGTGTAGTAATTTAAAATACTACAGACTGTGTTAAATAAAAGCATATAAAAATATTAAAAATTTAATTATTCTTGTCTAATAGCAACAGTAGCTCAGTATTATATTTAAAATTGATTGCACCCAAACATTTGACTTAAGAATAGGTTATGCTATTTATTGTTTTATGTGTGTAATGTCATTAAACTTGTAAGATTACGTGTGGTCACAATTTTATTTTTCTCAAATTCATAACTATCAATTTTTTTTTAAAAGGAGTTAGCAGAACTCTTAGCTGAAGAAAAATTAGCTGGTGTACCTCTACTTGTTTTTGCTAACAAACAAGATCTCTTGAACGCAGCTCCTGCCAGTGAATTGGCTGATGGATTAAATTTACCAGCTATAAGAGACAGGTCTTGGCAAATCCAAGCATGTTCTGCTTTAACAGGAGAAGCCTTAAAAGTAAGCTATAAATGGGGAGTATGGATAACATTTCTCCATAAATTCTATTTTTATATCTAGTTGTTTCTGCACATGAAACATTGCTCCATTACTTAAAAGATTATCATATTACATTTGTAATTTTTATATTTAAATTCTAACAAACTGCTCATTGCTTACATAGAGGACTTGTACCCCTTGGATTCTTACTCCCTTATTTATATTATATATATATATATATAGTATTTTTAATTAGTACACATTTCATTAAAATAAAACACCCCAATAAAATATTTTAGCATGCCTGTGTGTTAATTATTGCATAAACAACCCCCCAAACACACACCACTCGCTCATTCGTAGAGCCAAAAAATACAAATTTAATGGTCTACACATAGATGACAGCATTATCAATGACTTGTTTAAAAAAAACTTTAAAATTAATTATTTTTAACACAATTTAAAAAAAAAAAAATTATATTTATGAGATGAAAGTATGATTTGTCACTTGTGTCGGAATGCCCTAGTGCGGATACACACCACTAGAGGGAGTTACTTTGTAATGTGTTCCAGCGCCACCTGGGTGTCACTGGCAACACTGATCAGTTGTAAGAGAGAGCTAGAGAAGTGTTGATGAAGGAAGGTGGATTTCTATCCACGAGAGCATGGAATAAAAACGTTATAAACTTAAACTGTCCCTTATTTTGATAATCATCACTCATCTCTAACTCCACATGGGGGCTCGAGGCCGTGTGTGAATCACTGAGCAACAGAGGATTAGTGTTGCGGCAGAATCGGAAAACGGAAGGAACCGGAGGCTAAGCCTAACGCACCACGAGACAACTGCGGTCGTCGTCGAATAAGGAAGCGAAATCCGATTCGCAGCACAGCAGAATCCAAAAACATCGTCGTCAGTGAAAAGCGGATCAGGACGTGCGAAAGCAATAGTGGAGTGTACAAAAGTGACTAACTTTTGCCCTCAAGATGTCGTACCTGGCAAAGACGCGTAAGGTAGATTTGATGGTGCTTTTAGACGAACTAGATCTGACTCCACCGGAAAACCCAAAGGTTATACAAATGTGTAAAATCATAACTGGGCACACAGGGTATGATGAAGAAATTACCAAAAACCTGTTATATGCCATTGTAGCGGAAAGAGAAACTCATGAAAGAGAAACTAATGAAAGAGAAGCCCTGGAAAAAGAGAGAAGCTCTAGAAAAGGAAAAAATACAAGAGTTCGAAATAGCGAAATTAAAAATAGATGCAGAAAACCGTCGAACAGACTCGTCGACAACAGAACAAACAAGTGTCTCCAGTCGTAACGTGATAAAGCCCTTTGAAGGAGGCGACATTAGCATGTACCTGGCTTTATTCGAGAGACAGATAGTTCGACTGGGAGTGGACAAAAATACATGGGTAAATCACCTGATTGGTCTACTAACACTAGGGGTCGCAAATGTCATTACGAGAGAACCGGAAAATGTGACGAGCGACTACGAACAGATCAAGACCATCCTACTTAGGCAGTTTCGTCTGACAGCGGAACAGTTTCGACTAAATTTTAGTTTTGCCAGAAAAGAACCAAGTCAAACATGGAGAGATTTTTCGTACGTTTTAAAGAACTACCTAACCGAGTGGCTAAACGGAATGGAAATAAACACATTCGAAGCGCTTAAAGAACTCATGTTAGTCGACCAAATCAAAAGAAAATTACCGAGGGAGATGCAGGAGCATTTCATAGATGAACTACAAAAAATCAAAGAAGTAGCAACTCTAACGGATAAATTAGATGATTTTCAAGCTGCACGAAACTTCAGAAGAAGCACAAAGCCGTACGAAAACAAAGCATACGAGGAGACAGGTCTTCGAAGCCGAGACGGCGCCAGCGCGCAGACGGGAGGAGCTTACACGAAGGAGCGGGAGCCTACCCAGCAAAATCGACAGGTGAATAGAAAACTAGAAATAATATGCTTTGCTTGCGGAAATATCGGGCATAAATCGTTCGAGTGCAGGGAAAATAAAGACGACAGTGAAAATAAAGTCAATAGTACGAACGCACTTAGACGTGGATTGATACGAGTGATATCATCGCAAAACTTGCAAACACAGACGGCGCGTCAGCCTGAAAAAGACTGTGCACCAAAGAAAATAAGCGAAGTAGGTTTGAGAATCGCTTCGAAAAAAGAAAACTCAAAGATGTTTTCTCAAAACCAATTTGAACATTTCCGAAAAACAAAACGGAATCGGAAGAGTCAATCAAAATACAAATTCCCGAAGAGCAAAAGCTACAACCACAATTGGCGAATTAGCTCGCAAGTTGATCATCAATTTCCAACTAAATACAAAGCAACTGATGCAAACGAACGAGGTTGGCGACGGAATACAACATGCCAAGTCTGCAATTGGCGAGCAAGCCCAAATCATAGGAACGGCTTTAAGAGAAGCAAACCTACCATCCAACAATTTGGAAGCGAGTGGAGTTGGCGACAGAAGTCACGTTTTGGCGATCACCGATCCATGGTTGAGAGCTGCGGTCCAATCACGGATCAGGATCAACGAACACAACCACCTTGGCGACGATATGGCCCAAATACAGAAGCCAACTTGAGAATGCCAATGCGCCAAACAAGGAGTGAGCGGCCTTGGCGATAACTATCTTCTTTTTTTCTGTGAAGCAACCCTTGCAGCCGTCAAGAAGTGAATCATTATTTTTTTGTCCTTCGAAAAAGTTGTATGCAGAATTGCGAAATGTGGAAGATTTGTGATTTGTTATTTTTTTATTTGAGGTAGTGAAAGTTTTTTTATTTTTATTTTAGGAATTCGAATAGCCGTTTGAATTTTTTTATCAGTTGAAAGAATTTTTTTTCTGAGAGAAGCTTTATTTTTATTTACAACAGCGGTGAAGTAATAAAGTGTTGCGATACTTTGCATACACCAGTAAATAATGAAAATTGTGTATCTTTGAAAAGTTTTATGATTTAATTTTTAGATTTCAAGCGTAATGTCATTTTGGTAAAGGTTTACTGTACGGTCACCCTTGGCGACTTTTTCAAAATCTCGCCAAAAGTCGCCATTTTGGCGACTGTTGTCCAATAGGGTTGCTGTAATTCCTTGTCGTTTCGGAGGGGGGGGTTGCCATTTAAAAAAAATTATCGCCAAATGCGGAAAAATCGCGCCAAGGGTGACCGTACAGTAAACCTGACCCGTCATTTTTAGAAAAAAATTTAATTTTACTATTGTTTACATTTTTGAAAGTGATTTGAAAAGAATCTATTGGTGAAAAGTGAAGAACTTTTTAGTGTTAATTATTTTTTAGGTTTGAACATTTGAATTTCTTGAGTATTGAAAGACTTTGGAACATTTTTAATTTCGAAACTTTTGGAACACTTATTTTTAGGACATATAGAACTCTAATGATAAAAAGTGATTTAGGTATTTAAATTTTTACAATAATAAATTTGAAGTAAGATAATAATTGATTTTTAGATGTTATAAAAAAAAATAATTTTAAGTTCTAATAGAATAATGATTAACATATCAATATTGTGTATGTATGTGTAATGTCATGTATGGTAATATAATGTATTGTATTGTAGTGTATCGTAATTACGAGGGCGTAATATGTCAGGATTGCCCGAGTGTCGGAATGCCCTAGTGCGGATACACACCACTAGAGGGAGTTACTTTGTAATGTGTTCCAGCGCCACCTGGGTGTCACTGGCAACACTGATCAGTTGTAAGAGAGAGCTAGAGAAGTGTTGATGAAGGAAGGTGGATTTCTATCCACGAGAGCATGGAATAAAAACGTTATAAACTTAAACTGTCCCTTATTTTGATAATCATCACTCATCTCTAACTCCACACTTGTCTATTGAAATTCTCTTTTTTTTTAATACCTCATGTGTTAAAATTCATTGCATGTAAGGGCCATAAAAAGGATTTCTACTACAGAAATAATATATAAGATTTTATTTTGATTTATTGAATATCTTTCTAAGTAAAATGTTATTTGACTTTTCTGTGGAACTGTTTTTTTATTTATCTTATTTAAATAAAAATAAATCAGGTTACTAATTTTGAGATTGACACTACCAGATTATTTTTACTTTGCAGGAAGGACTGGATTGGGTATGCAAGAATATAAAGAAAAAGTAAATTACATAGTCCACTCTGATATTCTTCTGAAACAAACTAGTCATTATAAAGGAGCTGTATTGTTGAACAAGGATAGAACCACAGCTTTCACTTGATTGTTTTAATCTGTGATAGGCTGGTAGCTCGATTAACACCGTCCGCACTTTGCAGCTTTCTGATGTGCACTGCCATTGAGTACCAGGCATATTTTTCTATTTGTACACACCAGCCATGTTACACTTTATTAGATTTTTTTATGCTTATATGAGAATTGTGCTTCATCCACAAAAAGTGTAATACAATGTTATTTATTTAGAATTCTTATACATAAGTGTAGCCAGGATGTAGTTGCGAGGAAGGCTTAGCGCAAGTTTTTGTCAAAGGAAGAAAATCTTTAAACATTTATCAAACCTTTTTCATTTCACTTGACTGTTAATTAAATCTTTTTTATTGACCAATTTTAAATAAATTAGTTATTAAAAAATATTAATTAGATGTGATACTTTAATACTCTTAAATAGATTTAACGTTTTTGATTTTAAAAAAAAAATTAACTGACATTATATTGTTTAAAAAAGGAATGCATAAAAATAATATTGGTAAACAAAGCTAAATTCATAATACATTTGTCCATTTAATACATTTGTCTGAAGTTTTGCATAAATTATTTTATGTGTATTTTTGTTTTACACAGTAGATATTAGTGAGTTGTATATGTCAGAAAATATGAAAATAAAACTGATTAAATGCTGCTTAAAATGTAAGAAAAATATAAAATCCTCTTGTATATCTATTAGTATAAATTTTGGAAGAGGCCGGGAACCCGATGGTCCACCCCCTCGCTATGTTATTGATACATAGAAATTATTTATTGTAAAATATGGTTCAGTCTAAACTATTTTCTTTTTACAAAATATCTGAATTTTTCTAAAGAAATCATGCTAAATAAATAAACATGCAGTATATCAGTTTATATTAATTGGTATTTCTCTATGTGACTGTTTGCTCTGTAATTTGTTTTTAATATAATTTTTTGTTTGTTGGAAAGTTTTTAATTGTCTAATTATGTTTTATTAAAAAAAATATGTTCATAAAAGACCTTTCTTTTAAAAATATTAATTTAATATTAAATACTGAGTTATTCGAAGAATACTTCATTGAAAATTAAATCAGATCTTTAAAATATTGTATTGTTCTATAGATTTAATTTTTATAAAATTTAAATTGCATTCATAATGTGTAATGTCTATGGCTTGGAACTGGAAGGTCCAATGTCTGACATTAATCCAATACAACGTTGATGCTTCTTGTTCCAAGCCACATATATTAAAGTGGTTGTATTCATCCTTCATAATGAAATATATATAAACATTGAATAAATTACTTTGGAAATAACTAGTACAGCATCACAAATCAGAGTATAAATGTTTGAATGCATTTTCAATATCATTACTTAAGGATTTCAAACTATTATTTCTATTTTTAATGTTAAATAATAAGTTTTAGTAATTTCATGTTAGCATATGTCTCATGGTGCTACCATGTTTATAAAAGGAGACTTATACTGTTTAAAAAAAATTACTCTTATTTTTTTTAAACTAAATCACGAACTATGCAAGTCTGTATATGAATAACCCTTTTAGAATAGAATTATAACCAAGTTTATGGTAAAATAAAATTATAAATGCTGGGCCCATTTCCATATTAAGATATTCAGTATTATTTCCTTAGTATTTGTATCACCTGTCCAAGTAAATGTGATAAATGAAACAGCAGCAGAGAAAAGTTTGCAACTATTCGCTTTGAAAATCCTCAATATACATCAAGTTTGAATTATTTTAATTAATTTATTAAATGTTTCACTAAATTTCTTTTAATTTACTTGCAAAAGATATTAAATTCTTGCTTTAAATTTGTTTTTCTCTCAAATACTTAAACTAATGTAATATTTATGTCTTAGAAATTAGAATTGAATCATTCTGACATTAGTTCAAACATAATAAAGAAACTAAGGTTTATATGATAAAAATATAAATAGATCACTAGTAAGAAAATCAGCTATTAATGAACGTTTTTTTATTTGCAATGTTTGATAGAAACTAATTTTAAATAATCTTTTGGGACCAAAAGCTCCTAAATAAGGGATCAACTGAAACTAAAAGAATCTTATTGATCCAAGTCATAATTAAGGATGTATGTTCTTTATTTATTTAGTCTATTTCTTACATATTGTAATTAGAAAATTTTCATAGGGCAAATTATTTTTGTACTATTAATTATTATCGATTGGCTATATTTCAATAACAGGGTGGCAACAACATTCTGGAAAAAAAGTTCCCCGATTTTCACGATGGTGTCATACAAATTTCCCTGATTTTACAATTACATTAAGAAATGTTGCAACACTTGCTTTGTATAGAAACAAACTATCCACGCTACAATAATACTGTAAATATATTGCATTATAAATCAAAATTTATAAACGAAACTTATTGACAGTTAAAATAATAATTTATGGATACAACACAAATTATGCAATTGCGACAGGCATAATAGTAATAAAACATGTTGTCTGAAAGCAGCAGGATAAAGCAATTTTTTTCAAATTATTTCTTTTGTAGATAATTTTGAATGTTTTATATGCTTCATATTTTTTGCTATTCCAGTCTTCAATAAATCTCATATTCATTAGCCCCTCACATGGTGCTTACAATCTAAAGTCTAACACACTTTGCTTTTGCTTCTCCCTCCAGCAGTGGTTCACGTGTTTACAAAAATAAAACTGAAAATATGAAAATGTACATAATTATGTTTTTTTTTAAAGTTATTATTCAGAACTAAAAGGAAATATTGACATTTAAATTACCCAGAATGGAGGGCATTATAGACGATAAATGTCGTTTTAATGATCCAAATTTGAAAAATGCCTTGATTTTTTGTGAAATTTTGAAAATTTCCCTGATATTTCCAGAATTAAAAAATTTCATGATAATTCCCTGATTTCCAGGTTATGTTGCCACCATGATTAAGGTATACTCTTACTAGCTTTTACAGGGTTGCCACACACTTGGGATTGTCAGTGAAAATGTCCTAAAAGATCAAGGAAAATTAAATTTTTTCAAATTTTCTGGGAAAGTCAGGAAAGTGTATTATTTTTTTTCACCATCAGTAACATAATTTCTTTTCGTTAAAAATATATAATTTTTCTAAATAATTTATTTCATTATAATTTTAAAGCTATTCTTAGAATGTATTTTTATGGGTTTTATTATTAAAGTATGAAAAAAAATCCGTTATTTTTAATGTGTTTCTCAATTTAGAATTTTTTGAATACCTTCTAAAAAAGTTTTAATCTTAATTTTCGAGTGGTAAACCTGTTTTTAAAACATACTAAATAAGTTGATTTGTTAGATGTTTGTTATTCTTGAAACATTTACATACATTACACCAATTTTACATGTGTAATCATATATTGTAGGTAATTGCATTTACAAATCAATATTAAGATTCTTTGTGAAGATGTATTTATTTTTAGATTGATTTTGTAAATGTTTCCTTGATTTCAAGGTTGTGATTTTCTTAAGTATATAATTTGTCTAAAACTTATTTAAAGTGATTGCTATTTTAGGCAAACATCTACTTATTTTTACTACCTTATCAAACTACTCTACTTTGTTCAATGTTAACTGGTGATTGTGTTTCTGTAACTATTTTAGCTTAATTTATCTTGAAATTTTTACTTCAGTTTTTATTGTGCACAGCAGCTTTAGCTTCTTCACATGAATTTATTTTTACACAGATAATTTGTGTTCAAATTAAAATTCAATAAATTGATCTCTTAATTGTATTGCGATTGCTTTCTTCACATAACTTCCGATCACCAATTTTATTCTTATAGTAACAGTAACTTAAATAATTTGTTGATAAATGTAATATACAGGTTGTTTAAGAATTATCTTTACAACACTGACATGCAATAAAACCAAAAGGAAATGAGTCAAGTTATTGGTTCTTTTATAGTGCAGCTCTGCTTATTTGGCAGACGAGTCCATTTCAAAACCAGTAGAACCACAGCGATACCAAGGGTTGCCTTTCGAAGCGCTTGGTGATTGAAAGTTACTTTGCTAAGTTTGATGCGAGGTCCTGGTTTATGTTTACGAATATTGCCATCGAGTGGCTTGACTGTTCGTGATCACATTTTATCGGTTTTCATCCAGCTTTAACAAAGCACCAATTTAATTTAATAAATACAATTTTTATAAACAGAAAAACAATCATTCCTTGAAAAATAATGCAGAAGACTAATCAAATGTACAATATTTTTTTAAGTTTCGAAAGAATCTCGAGTATAACTTTGGGAAAAACCTTTAAAACTGCCCGTTTTGCGCACATTTTTAATAGTTTGTTTATATAAGGTTTCGATTTCAATACCCAAAATAACTGATCCTGGATGAAAAATACGTTTTGGGAAAGATTATAAAAGTATAGCATCTTTCAATTCTCAAATGACAAATCCAACTCTTTTCAAAATTCCATGCATTAACAAATCACCTGATCAACACTGTACCAACAAATATAGAAGCATCTTAAATTAATTAATTTTACTGTTAACATATTCACTCTTCAACTTGTCCTTCATTCCCTCCAGAGCAACATGTGAAGTTTTATTTGTAGGCAGTTAAAAAAATTAAAAAAAAAATGCTTACAAATAAAATTTCATGAGTTGCTGTTACATGTAACAGGAATGTAATTAACTTATCAATATATTTTTTTTACAATAGGTGTACAATTTTTTAAAATTGCAAGTATAAAAATCTTAAAGAAAAAATTTATTATCCCATAATAGTTTTCACAAAGATTCAAAACTTTTATTATTACTTTTCAGAAGTAAATAATTAATTTTTCAAATCTAATTTTTGAATTTAAAGGAATTCTATTATGGAAAAAAAAATCACAAACTTGCAAATATACCATTCAACTTTTCCCCTCAAATGTAATATTTGGAATTGGGTATTTTCACTCGGTACTTGGCATTTTATATAGTACATCCACTTAGAATTTTATATAGTAAGTTTAAAAAATAAAATGTATAATGGTGTAAATGAAGAGTTCAGTGCTATAATTGTGGAAGTCTTTCAGCAATATTTCAAATTATAAAATCAACATAAAAAAAATTATACATATAAACATAAAACAGATTAACACGCTAATATACAGGGTGCGTTCCATAAGTAATGCGACCAAATTCATAAAAAATCATATATTGGACACATTCGTACAATTAGTTAAAAATCTTCAAAATAGCATCCTCCTGCGTCGATACATTTATGGAGGAGGTTTTTCCAGGCCTGGAAGGCATCCTGGAAAGCCTTCTCCGGGAGGTCCTTTAGAGCCGATGTAACATGAGCCTGGATGTTTTCAATTGTGTCCCAATGTTTCCCTTTCAGGGCTCCTTTTAGGCGGGGAAACAAAAGCAAAGTCTGGGGGAGCCAGGTCAGGCTTGTAGGAGGCTGACGAACCAGTGGGGTATGCGTCCTGGCCAGGAAATCGTTGACAACGAAGGAGCTGTGGCTTGGCGCGATATCGTGATGAAGTTTCCATGCGTCCTTGATGTCACTTCGGCAGCGCGCAACCCTCCTTTCTAGCCAGGACCCATACCCCACTGGTTTCCCAGCGTCCCTGCAGTCCTGAGCTGGCTCCCCCTGAATTTTTTTTGTGTTCCCTCGCTTAAAAGGAGCCCTGAAAGGGAAACATGGGGACACAATTGAAAACATCCAGGCTCATATTACATCAGCTCTAAAGGACCTTCCAGGCCTGGAAACACCGCCTCCATAAATGTATCGACGCAGGAGGGTGCTATTTTGAGGATTTTTAACTAATAGTACGAATATGTCGAATAAATGATTTTTTATGAATTTAGTCGCATTACTTATGGAACGCACCCTGTATAGGTATAATACAATCAACCAATATTGGTGTCGTCCAATGAGATTTTCACATCCAACTGCTGGTGTGTTAAAAAAAAATTTGTGAACTCAAGTTAATAGGTCCTTAACTAGTTAAGAGCTCTTTTAAATCCTCAAATTGTAATGTATTTATTAGCATTTAATTATAATTGACTAAGAACAATTATTTTTATTTTAAGAAACACACGATAATTATTTTATCATTCCTTACAAAAACGCTACAAACTTTCAAATAACTCCTGAAGAGTTGGTAAATTGTCCTTTTTCGGCATTCAAATTTTTGTTTTAAAACCTATGAGCTAAATGCATTGTTGGCAGTGCACAAGATGGAGAAAAAGAAAGATTCCCCAACTACAATCTTGTAGGTTGGTTGGATGTTGTTTAATGGCACAAGAGCCAAACTGGCTAAGCTGTGCCAAACGTTTACATTGTTACGACACTTTGCTTCTAATTTTCAAATACAATTTAACAAACCAGTGTTGTAGAGAAACTAACAAGTTGGGATGCAGGTGCTAATTTATTAAATCTTTCAAAATGGGATTTGCAGTGCCGAAATATTTTAGTCTCATTCCTAAAGCAATCTTGTAGGATTCTATATAAATACTAGTTTATGTAGATTTTATTTGGTCCAGACAATTAGTCCCTTCCCTTGCCAAATTAAACTGCTATAGTAGGTCTTCCTTCTAATAACTCCCTCATAATGAGTGCCATCTAAAGTCCTAGTTAATGTGTAATGCAATGTTTTTTACTCATTATAACAAAGGGTCTACTGATTTTTACAAACATGACTAATAAGCAAAAATATATAGATAAAACGTTAAAATACCGACAACCAACGAGAGATATCATTTTGTTGACATTGTTTCAGCAATAAGGTGAAAGTTAATCATCAAGACTTTTGTAAAACGCAAAAGCATTTTTGCAGTTTTAGCACTAAACTCTTCAAATGTTCGATTTAAACATAAAGGAATTTATAAAAGTGAACACTCAGACAATTAAACAAAAATATTTATTGTTTCCAAGTTAGGTGATAACTTCACAACCTTAGTAATGAATAATCAGAGATATTCATTAATTAAACTGACAACAATCGACTTATAATTGCAGAGGGAATGGTTATAGTAGTCAGTTATTGACTCACTTAGTAAGTCCAATAACACCACATGCCAACCTGCCTCCAGCATTTCCTGTAGTCTTGCTTAATTCATGTCCACCTTTTCCCAAGTCATCAGGATCAGCATGTATCTACAACGCAACACCCAATAGTCTTTTGAATTCGTATGCATACAATGCAAAATTAACATATAAACAACATTTAAATACATTATTAATCTAAATTAGTGTCAAGTTACAACAACAAATATTAGATATTGATAAATTAGAATGTGTAACTAGGAGTTATCAGATTGTCAAAATAGCACAGTAAAATCTTTGTGAAATTACATTTCTATAGCCCCTTTTTGTCAATGACATCTGTGGCAAGCTCTGCATTGTCTTACTTGTACGGTCGGTGTTGTGTGTCTAACGACCCATATAAAAATTGTGCTAAGAAAGATAATTTGGTCATTAGTTGTATTTTTCATTATAGTTTACGACAGACTGAAATTCACTTTAATTATTTTTGAAGGCCAAAATAGCTTTTATTCTGTATTCAATTTAGTAAATTTATTATTTCTCATTCAAAAGTGAATATGTTATTATTTGTATGAGCCCCATTTTTGTAAAGCAAAAAAAAAACTGTTTCAGAGAAAAATATTCAGCATTTTTAAATTCAAGGTAGAACATATATTCAATTTCAATGCAGGGGAGCAGAAAATGAACTATGATTTTTTGTTGTTGCCAGCTTTATAATTTTGATATTAATAAATTATTATTTTCCCCCATTTATTGTTTATTTGAATATTAGAAAACAAATGAAAAATACTTTCTATCTATACATGTTTAAATTATAGTCATATACACGACTAAAGATAAAATACAAGTACAATGTAATATACAATTATCCATCACAAATTCATTTGAGATAAAAGGTTTGTGTTGATACATGCATATAAATAAAAAATATAAGACATTCCAAATAAAGATGCAAAATGATGTCAGTAATAACACTTTAGGTAACATTGAAATTTTTTTCCTTTATTGTCTTCACCAACAAACTAAATTTAATTTGCAAACTTAATATTTTAAATTACACCCACCCGTTGGAGGCTTTTTACTTAAAATTTAATTTAAATAAGAAATAAAAATGTAACTTGTAAATTCGAATTTACTGATTTAATGAGGCTACTAGCATTTAACTTCTATATGACAGTTTTCATCAAATATATTAGAAGCTTTAAAATATATCATGAAATTATTAATAAAGAATTAATGTTGCTATTCCTTACCACTGCAGAGCGTCCAATGATAGAGAGAGGACCAGAAAGTGATATCTGTTCATCAGTTATGTTCAATTTAGCAATTCCATCATCTCCAACTTTTACATTTCCAAGGTCTCCAGCATGCCTGAAAACATTGTTCACATTAAAGACAAATATCAGATTTTGCTCAATATTTCTAGCAAATTAAGACTCGGTGTTCAGTCTAGAAATAAAAAAGTGCAGGGCACTGTTGGCAGTTAAAGGGAACTTTAAAAAAAAAAGTTTGGTGTGGGCGTGGTCACACATTGACATATCGGACCCTTAACCAAACAAAAAAGCTCTGATTTGTTGGTTGACATTGCACTAGAGCTGCATATTGGACTATTGTTGATGGTTTGGGGCTATCTCGAAAGAAAGACCCATACAAAATTTATGTCTCTTTATGAAGATATTACTTAAAATCCAAAATTTAACATTTAAAAATTAATGTTTTCCCTAAAAACCAAATATGTAAGTAGCCCTAATCAGACCCTGGACAAAACTGATGAAAAGGCTACTTAAATTCAAAATTTGGTAATAAAATGCCTAGTCTTGCAACTTCGTACCAAACCATCTTCTCTTTAAAAAAAAACTTAGCATTCATATGCTGGCACAGGCAACCAATAGGATTCTTGGAATGCCCCGTGCTCGAAATTACAGCGGAATCATTGTGATTTTCCAATACGCATAGTTAAAAAGGAGTTTTTTTTTTCTGCCATAATTCATTTAATTCCAATATACACACAAAAAAAAAATTAATTGATGCCTTTTTTTAAAAACAGCTTGAAAAGCAAGGACTCTTGTGCTTGACTGAAAAGGGCAAGAGGGGAGAAATTTTTTCAAAAGAGGGCGGCATTTTTGAAAAGGGGCACGAGAGCGCTATTGAGATGAAAAAAGGGCGGGCAGGGTGGACCACCCTTCAAAAAACGCCTATATGAACACAAAGACTTTTTGAAAATTAAAAATATTCTGCCCAATACTAACTTCTATATAACTTCTTTCTATAGAAGAGTGTCTGTATATGGCTGTGTACTTAATACAAATCTAGTTTTATTCCGAGCTTGATGAAATTTGTTCATTTGACCTTCAAAGCGAGGGGAAGGTCACTGTCTACATGCAATTTCGAACAACCACTCCTACCTCTTAACTTGCTTAACCCCAGACTTCTTAACACCTATTTATAATAATGCAATATTGTAACAATGGAATATTTCAACATTTTAACATCTTGCATAGTTAGCTATGAGGATGGATAAACGATGCATCCCGATTGGCTGATGAATACAAATTAAATAAAATGGTGTTAATATAAGTAAAACTATCACCAAATTGTGAAATTATTGTCAAAATGATAAAATTAATATCATTTTGCACATTTGACCTTCAAAACAAGAGGAAGGTCATTGTCTGCATTTAGATGTTGAAAAACCACCAATGCCATCCCTATCCCCTTAATTAGCAGATATTATTTCTTACTAAAACAGCCAAATGGCACACAGTGAAGAAATCGACCCCCACTCTGTGTAAGCTAATGAACTAAAAGACCTGCTTCATTTTAAGTTAAGCTAGTTTGTTAAATTTTAATACAAAAGAATTAAGGATTTTTTTCGTAGTGTGGTTTTACGTTTTTTTAATGTATTAACACTTGGAAATGCATACAGCAGGTTAACATTTTAAACTGATATAAAGGTGAAGGTTGTAAAATATTCAATTGAATAAAAGAGACAAATACAAAGTTACTAATAGGTTGAAAACAAAAATTAAAAACCTTTCTTCATCTTCAGGAGCACCATGTTCCTTTCCATGAGGATTGAAATGAGGTCCTGCACTTATGCAACCTATCGAAAAATGATTAATTTAAATATTTACTTCTATAACTCATTTTTAATAACTAAAAGCGTAATTTAACTTATTATAATGCCCGATTTTTTTTTATGGATTCAAACAATTATAAAACCAGAAAAGCAAAAAAACTTAAAATTTCTCCCTCACACCTTTTTTCCCAACTTAAAATTTTCTCAACAAATATAATATGGATTAATCATGTTATTCCCTCATAGAAAAATGTAACCATCAGTGGGATGGGCGACAGAGTGAAAACTTCATGCTAACTTTTCACTTTACTCACTGTGAACAGAATAGTTTTTTTTACCTCTATAGCATTTAATATTTTAAAGATAAATGAATACTTCATTCCGATTGATAATTATAAAAGAGATGTGGGAAAAAAATGTAAGTAGGCATCTTCATTGTAATTGTTATTTATTTCCTAGTAAAAATTTCCGCAGAACCTTGTTTGGGTGTTCAGGCATATCCTGCTTCCCTGGCAAAAACATAATAAATTAAGGAGTTAAATGCCTTGAAAATATTTGCAGTACATATTATCTTTAGTTTAAATATTTTATTGCTAAAAAAAATAAATTTTGATCACAATTAGCTTTTTCCCTCAAACAAAAAAATTATTAAGTTTACTCATTGCAAATCATTAACTTTTAAGTTAACTTTTTAACAAACATTTCATTTATAGCTTCCCAAGAAAACATTGTTTCAAAAAAATTTGAAGAAAGACCATATATATTTATAACGACAATTAACAGGAAAGACCATTTATCAATTAAATGTGAAACTCTTATTATATTTTTTTTATATTATAATCCAATAAATTCGGAAGTATGAATACATCATTACATTACTACTCGAAAAAATTAAAAGTATTTGGTAGCTCATTTAAAAATAACAAAGCTTAATTAATAACTACTAATAAGTAATATTTTATAAGTAACAAATGAACATGTACTACAGTTAGTACAACTGATTATTTATGAATTTTCCCACAAGGATTGTGAAATTTAGAATCAATCATAACTCAATAGTAAAAAGATACAAATAAATGAATACCATTAGTGTTATCTCCAAATTCATGAATGTGAAATCCATGCAATCCTTTGGTGAGAGATTTTATTTCACCAGTCACAACAACAGGACCATCTGAAGACTAAAATAGAATTAAATTACTAAAAGTAATTAATATAATACAAGATCTGAATAAGGAAAAATTTAATAGTAGTATTTTATATTTAAGAATATTGTAAATAAGCCAACCATCAAAATTCTAAATAGGATAAAATGGACAATATTTACATTACAAATAAAAGACAGAAAGGAAAACCAATTAATTATTTTTTCAAGGGCTTCCAAAGCTGGATCTCCTAGCCATAGTATTTTAAATGATTAAACTAAAACAAATACAAAACTAATCATTATAAAAGGAATTTGTTTTGAGTTACAATTTCATTTATTAGTGTTCTTCTAGAAATTCAAAGCAACATGTTTCTTTCTTGCAATGAAAATATTGAAAATTGTCTTTAACTTGTGATCAATTTTGTAGCTTTTATGAATGTCCTATTGCAGCTACATTTGGCGATTACTCCAAGATCTACAGTGCAGTAAAAACCCACTATAATTTTATGAAAATAATCAGTGTCAATAAAAAATTTGCCCAGAAAGGACAAATCAGTAAAAGGAGAAAGATGTACTACATATTTTGATACTTTATAAAAGATAATTTGTTAGAATTTAATCCATAACCTTTGACTTTTTGCCACTGAATTTAATAACACTTATTTTGGAATGAAAATCCAATCTCTTTTTTAATCTTTGGTAAAAGATAAATTTTTAGGAGTTGGAGATAATCTGATCAAACTGGTTCACTGGCAAAAGTGAATAAGTACAGTACCAGATTAGGAAATAAATCTTTATTGGCATATCCTTTTTGGATTGGTTTGGTTAATTAATGTTGCATTAGAGCTGCACATTAGGATATTGGCGACGGTTCGATGATTATCCTGAAGGAAAGACTCTGGAACAATGCCTCGTTTTTTCTAACCATGGTAAGATGATGTAGACAACACCTGACCTGGCACCCAAAACAACTTTAGACATCAGAACATTGGACCTAGATCAAATTTATTGTGCACCAGTCCAGTATACACAACAGTATAATTTGTTGGATATTTTTAGACGACTTCCTAATATTTTAGTAGTAAAGCTGGCAACCCTGATTGCAAGATCACTACATTTTTACTTTTCTTTGTCGAATTTATCCGTCGGGCTCGAACTCGCAATCCTCTGATTATCAGCCGAACACCTTTATCCACTGAGCAACTGCATATCCTTTTCAGAAATCTTCATAAATTTCAATTATTTTTTAACATTTAACCTATACGGTAGAAGACATAAATAAATTGCGGTTGGGATTTCCAATCATAAGCGGGTAGCTTTTGGCGACTTTTTCGGGCGATTCACTTCTCAATCTGGGAATGGGATAATTGTTTACAAATATGAAAGGATAAGAATTTGCGGGATTCGTTCGCAGAATCACATGACTTCCCGGCATAGGAATTTCCGTGATTGGTTTAAAGAGTGACGTGGTTTTTGTGCGGGACTAAGAATTATTTTATTCGAAAGTATAAGAATTTGTGGGATTGGTTCGGAAGGTCACGTGACTTCTTCGGCTTAAATATTGGGATTTTTAAACTGAATTTCGATTTCAGTGTGGGCAGTGGACTTGTCGAAAGGAAGGTAAAAATGCGCATTGTGTGTGTAGAATTATTAGGAAGGATACGTGGTTTTCAAACACACGATTGATCATTGTCTGGTAAGTGCTTTTTCTTCTAAATTTTATATCCCTGTTGTAGTTTTTTCTAAATATTTTTTGGTTCAAGTGTTTTTTGATAAAATTTTGCCATTGCCCGGTCCTCAAAACGATGAGTAGCACCAAACGACGGCCCGGAGGATTGCCTGTAAGCACCATGATCAACTGCCCGGAGGGGGTCACGGATGTGATCCTGAGTAGTCGGAGGCCGGAGACTACAAAATCGACGGCAGGAGCCTGTGACTTTAAGCGCGCGGAACCCGTGTGCGCTTAAGAGTGCCTTTGAAATACCCCAAACGACGACCCGGAGGATTGCCTGTAAGCACCATGATCGACAACCCGGAGGGGTTAATTAACCAAAGCAAAGCGTCGAAATCAATTTTAAACCGTCGCCATTAGCCCATTGTGGAGCTCGAGTGCGACGTTATTTCATTTAATCGTGCAGACGTAATAGAAATCCTTTGAAATGAGTTTTGAACCGTCACCGATAGCCCATTACACAGTAGAAGTCATCCGAAAATATGACGCAACTCTCGAGTTGTTAACTGTAATTCTGTGTTTACCACCGGAAGCAACTATAAAGTTCAGAAAAAAATACGCGTGCGCAACGCATCGGGTCGTTTGGCGACCATTTCAAAACACAGCCAAACCCGCTATCGAAAGCAAGTCTTTACCTAAATTGCTTATATGCGTATGAAATAAATATTTATTAAAAGTTGCCAAATTTAGGACTTGAATTGGTACAGAAGTACAATAAACATTTAGTAATATTTTTAAAGATTTATCATGACCATTTATAATGATTCAAAATGATTAGAAAGGAAAACCAAAAAAACTTAATAGCTCTTGATATTAAGAAAATATAAACATGGTCAAGTTCCAAGTACCAGGAAAATTGTATAGCTTAATATTGCAATTCCCTTTTTGTTTTAGGTAAATGATGAAAAATGAAATAGTCAAGTTGAAATTAAAACTCTTAGTTGGAAAGCACGATTTGTTTACATACAGGAGGCAAATCGTGCGCGATTCTAAAGAACTTTTCGCCCAATAAAAATATGAACCATAGTTCATGTAGAGATTAACGTGTTCATATAACACAGTTAAAAGGTTTAAATCAATACATTCACAAGCTAAAATGTGTTGTTCCTGGTAATTAAAGAAATGATCTTTCGTATAGATAAGAAACTACGTACACTAAGTTGTTATATAATGAGCATTTTAAAGAACGCAATGCGTAATACTTACTTCCTGATTGAAGTAAACAGTGCCTTTAACTTCGCCAATTAAAACGCAGACGGCCTTCATGTTTTGACTTTAACAATTTAATTACTTAGAATATAAGTCAACTGAATTTCAAACGTGGAGTTAATACCAAAGCGATTACAAAACTACCAGGAAATGATCAGAAAAACAAGAAACCGCCTTCTCACGTAATTAAGCCGGGGCCACTCCAATTCTGAAAGAAACAAGAAGAAAAAGATAAGATTTTGATACTATAGAGTTGAGTGATATTATTACTGTTACTGTGTAAACTTATTTTTTTATTTATATATGCTTATCAAAATTTTATCAATATCTGTTTCTTATTGTATTTTTAGTATTTCAATACAAATATTAAATATCTTAAATTGTTATGTAATTATTCTTTTCTTTGTAAATGCAAGGCTTTGTAGCTCCACTCTTTTCAACCTAGTTTGGCAACAACGTCAAATTTCGTCAGATGTTAATAAATACATGGATCGCAATTTCTGCGTTCGGATTAAAAACAGTTTTTTAAATTCATTTACCTAGTTCAGATATTTAGATTGCCTATTGATTAAGAAGGCTCAAAAATGCCGAAGAATAAAGGTAAAATTTTGAGGATTAGTTCGGGATTTTATAAAATAGGCTAAAGCGTTTTTGAATTTTTTGTTTACTAAAATGCTACTAAAAATTTTACATTTATTTTTAACTTTAATTATTGGATTAATAAAATTTAAGGAACTCTTTGTAATTTTTTAAAATTTACTTTTAAAGATTTTATTTCTAATCATTTTGAAATAATTTAAAGCCTATTTACAATAAACTGCGCAGGACACTAAAACCTCATTTCATTGTGCATTTGTTTTTCTTGCTGCAACCTAGTCCTGAGGTTTAATAACATTTTCATTGCTCAGTATTCTTAAAGAACAATTATTTTTCTTTGAAATTCTCAAATTGCGCATTTTTGTGCAACTTTAAAAGGGAGTTATCTTTTAATATTTGTACAAGTTAAAAATATTTTTTTATTGATTGAAATATTTAGAATATAATTTGACCTTTTTCACTGTGTAAAAAAAACAAAAGCCTTTTTCTCAGGTTCAATTCCAATATTGATAAAAAGCTGACCGTTTAACTGTCCAACCTTATATTGACCAATAATGATATATAATATTGCTGACCCGATCCCACTCTACAATATTGATGAAAGGTTGACCGTTTGACATTGGCTGATCCAACATTCACCAATGTTGGCGAAACATCCCTTTGCCGATATGGGCCAATATCCCAGTAGCAGAACATTTCTTAACAGTCTGCGACAACATTTTCATGAATCACAAAACTGCAAAAACTAACTTCTAAAGTAATTTAAATTATTATTTATAGGTTTTTAGACAGTATATTGTAAGATTCACAACAGGCAAGTCTAATAAATCACGTTTTACTTATCATTGAAAACTTACATAGTGAAATTTTAGGTCTGGAATTGAAAAAAGATCATAGCATAAAAAACATCAAAAATTTTTACAGTACAAGTTTATTTTAAAATACTAGAATTCACACAATATCCTCAGGAATATTCCAATTTATAAAATGAAGAAATTTCAAAATTCTGCAGAAAATGTTCAAAAGTAGTGCAGACATAAGAAAAAAAATGTATGATGCAAAAATTTGTCTGCGAACATTTGAAAAAATCTGCGACCTATGACGCACGTCGCCACGTTTCTGCTTCCGGGGCCAATATAGATGTGCTACCTGTTAACAGGAAAAAAAATCTTGCCAAAAGATAAAGTATTTTGTGCTGCTTGATGGATATGTTAGCAATAGCTCAGTTTAATGTATTTCTGAATGTAAATAAATTTTAAATGCAATTAACAAATAAAGCTCTAATAGAAACACATTAAATTTAATAAGTCATTTGTAATTTTATGATACAGGCCGAACTCGAAGGGAAGTGTATAAAAATTCGAGATATCGAAAATTCGAGTTATCGAAAATCCTATAAAAAAAAGCTGTTTTGGTAAAAATAAATACATGTATACTTACCCTACTTTATTTAAAATATCTATTCAAAATTTTTTGGTGAGTATTTCTATTTATTTCGGAATCAATTATATTTTCCAAATACATGATTGCTTGAAATGTCGCTGTTTTTATTTCCGGCCACGATTCACTGAATGCAAGGCCGTAGGCAGGATTTTTTTTCGGGGGGGGTTATGGTTGAAAGTTTAATTTTCGGTGTTACGACAACACGAAGACAAACTTTTCCTTTAGAATTTTCGTATGGTATCTAAACTATTTGATGCCGTTTCTACCTCTATATTTCGTTGCTTTATATACCTCTATATTTCATATACATATAAATATGCCGAATTGTAGCGTTTCGGCTATTTTTTTTTTTAATTTTACCTTAAAACCTATTTTTTTAAATGCATTTTAACCAATAATAAGTGAATAAGTAGCAAAAAAAAAATTTTGGCGATACGCAAATTGATTCTATATGTAGACAATATAAAATTTTTGAACATATTTAACATTTCTATAACGATTTGAGAAGAAAATATCCACAAAATCCTTTTTAAAAATTAGTTGGGCTACAGTATGGCTGCTCACAGTCAGTGGCGGCGATTGGGTGCTAAAAGTGCGGGGGCAAGAGATCAAGAGGAAACAAGAAGGGGGGGGGGGCGGGGGGAGAGTAAATACTTTGACCATCCTTTTTAACGTTGAAATAAAAATTATAATAATCATTGTCTTAAAATTTTATTCGTGAATACTTTTGGGCCGCCATATAAAGGTCAAAGGAGGGAGTGGATTAATGGCCAACCCGGTTGACGCGGCTGCCTTCTTCAACACATGGTAGGTTTTTTTATTCACAAAGGCAGAATTCCTGTGAGTTATTGGGGAGAGGGAAGGAAGCGCATACTGCAGTCAAAGGCAACAACCCCCTGCAGACGGTGCAAAGCTCTAATAGGGGAATGAGTTAATAATCGGCCTAGTCAATGCATCTCACTATCCTCTACACGATTGTAGATTTCCATATCTTGATCTGCCATTAAATCCGTGGAGTTATGAAGGGGAAATCGTATTCTGCAGTTAAGACCGACTTTCTACTCACAAAAGTCAGAGGACGTAATGGTTTTATAATAGGTCTGGTAGACGCGGCCCACGCGCCGTCCTCTAGATGATGGTATGCTATTTATCCCCATTAAATGATTCCACGGAGATTTATGGGGGCGTAATCGTATACTGCAGTTGCCGACGACTCCTTGCCCTTACGTGGTACAAAACCGTCAGAGGGGTGGAATGGGGTGGGTTTTTTGTTTATTTTTAAAAAGTGCAATATTAAAAAAGTAAGGGGCAACATCCGAAAAAAGTGCGGGTGCAAACGCTCCCCCCACCCCCGAATCGCACTGGTTTAAACGTTTCAGAAGTTACAATTTATAGTTCAGTGCGCCGAAAGATATTAAACATCAAAAGTTCATCTCACTTCCGTTCCGAACACTCCCAGCCGATGTAGAAAAATAGAATATGATTGGTTGTGACGTTATAGTTAATTTTTATAGTTCCACACCATCGGTGGTATTAGGCAGTATAAGTTAGTTTTTGGATTCAAGAAAGAAAAAAGGGAAAAGTAGGGGGAAGAGGAGTGTTGAATTGAAAAAAAGTATCACACAATTTCGGGGGGGGTTTTGTCCCGTCGGTCCCCCCCCTGTCTACGGCCCTGACTGAATGCACGCATAATTTTTATGGAAGATAGAGCCTCTTTCAAAGTTATCTTTAGAGGAGGTTCGTATTCTTTTTCCGAGAGCGATCTCTCATCAAAAGCTGCTATAGAGAGTGTATTACATTTTTGTTTTGTCGCCATTATTCGCAGCGACAAATCAACACCACAACAATTGCATATTTGCTAAAGTTTCTTCAAAATCCGTATTTTTGAGAGGAAAACCAAATTTTTAGTTGTGTGGAAACTTCGAGTTATCGAAAATAAGGAAGAAAAACTCTGAATTAACGAGATAAAATGACATTAAATAAGTAATAAAGGTGTACGGAAATTGATTTTTTTCGAGATATCGAAAAATTCGAGTTATCGAGAGTCTACTGTATAAACAAAGTTTTCCAAGTAATTTCTCCTTCAATATTTTTTAGTTAATGATTATTCCAACTCTAATTTTTTAAAAGTAAAATAGTTTTATTTACTTTTATATAATATGCAACTACCATTGCTTAATTAGAATGTTATTACCTAATTTATATGGGGATGAACCGGATAGAGGTTTAACCGGATATCGGATACCCGGTACATTTGATTTATCTGATATCCAAACTGTATTTTGCCGGATTTCCGGCAATAGTTTTTATATAAAAAAAATTTCAAAGATTTTCTCTTAACGTTTCTTTAATAAACTGTTCATATGCATACTGATATTGAAACGAACAGAGCTGTACTGTACAATGCGTTTAAAAATGTAATTTTGAAATATTTTCAAATTGTACTCGCATGTGGATTATTCAAACTTGAAGATTCTGCATTAGATAGCTGGTGGCTAAGTTAATTTTCCATAAGCTTCAAATTAATTGAATATATTTTCTCTTAAAATGTTACTTCTTTCATTTTAAATGTACATTCATTCAGTGACCCCTATGATAAAATTGGGGATGAAACAGATATCTGTTAACTGTCCGGAATTCAGCTGATTTTTAACTATCCGTTAATTATTTGATGAATAAAACATTGCAGATTTTTTTTGTGGCTATCAATTATCTTTTGTACTTACTTTAAGTAACCGTCTTATTGAAAAAATTATTGATATGAGAACAAAATTGTTCTCGTAAAAAACGATTTTTAATAATTTTAATAAAAATTGGTTTTTATTATTAATACTTTTGAGTCGTTGGCAGCTTAAATTAAGTGTATATATACATACAAACACTGTAAAGACTGAATGATAATAAGCAAAACAAAGGCATTTTATAATTTACAAGACTATTTTTACTGACTAAGTTTGGCCGTATATTTTGGCCACTTTCTTCATCATTCGGAATTATGTAAAGAAATTACGACTGTGTGCAAAAATTCGTTCATCAAACTGAAATCTTTATAAAAAGTTAGATGTAAAAAAAATGACGACTATGTGTAAAATTACTATAGTCAAACTGAAATTTTTAAGGGGAAAATATTACTGCTAATTTTTAACTATGATTTGAATACTTTTATATTTCTAATAATTTCCAATAACACTTAATAAATTTTACTAGATTATATTTATTTTATATTGTAGATTAATTAATAAAAAAAAAAATTTTAGGAAAGGGAGGCAAAAACAGGAGACGTGGAAAGAATGAGAATGAAACCGAAAAGCGTGAATTGGTGTTCCGTGAAGATGGCCAGGGTAAGTTTTTGATGTTGCGACAAATGTCAAATGTAGTTTCTTTATTTCGGACTTTTGTATTTATTTTAAGATAATCTAATTTACTTTTTAATTGTAAGTTGTGCAAACATTTTAAAACTTGTAATAACAAATATTTACTAATTCATAGTTGGTGTCAAATATGATTAAAAGCAGATCTAATCGCATGTAACTGTGTGGAAATAGTGGAACATGTCGTTGAAGTTTTTTAAACTATCACTTTAGCGTAGAATGTCGTTATTTTAATGCATAGAATTTTAAATGAGAAATTGTTTTTATTAGTTGGACTTTGATACAATTTACTAATTGAAAAACTTAGTGTACATGTTATAAAAAAAAATTCCAAGTGTTTTATGTTGAGGTTATAAACATGTTTTTCATATAAACTATAGTCAATGTTAATTTCCAAATACTTAATATTGAGTGGATGTAAATTCAATCAAGGTGCTGATTATCTTATTTTTTCTAAATATTATAATTTTTAAACAGATGGCGAATTTTAAGTATTTGAGCTATTTTGTCAACAAAATATAATAATGATTATGATACATGCCTTACTTTCTTTATGAGATAGCGGTAAGGATATTAAGATTCGGCTAATGCAACCTATTGTAAATATATTACCAAATGATTTGAAAAAATAGCCTCATTAGTGAGGTGGCAGATGTCATATTTTTAGCCTTACTTTAGAAATCGAGCCGAAATTGTTTTTTCTTTCGATATGGGTCAAGTGTAACCCAAATATGACATTTTTACTTGTTGTCAATTTTACATTTCATTTTTTCAATGTACAAGGGGGCCTCTAAAGTTATACTAAATTAACAAAGTAACGCAAAATAGTAAATTGTTATTATATGCAAGTTATTATTATATGCTTATAATATATCAAATTAAAGGTTTTTTGAAGCAGATTATGAATATATATAAAAAATCATACATATTATTTACAAGGAGAAATGGCTCCAAATGATTTGGAGCTATTATGACATCAGCAATGGTTAAGTATTTCACAATTGCTTCCGTATTATTGATCAAAATTGTTCAAGAATATGAGAAGTATGCATGTATATCTGAAAGAAACGATATATCAATGCACTACGAGAGTTTCGGGGGCAAAGGCTCAAGATAATGCTTGCAGTAGTGACATTAGCAGAGGCTCTATTAAATATGTCACTAACACTGAATGTTAAAATTCTTTATTCTTTAAGTTAAAATACTATAGTTCAGGTTTTCAATGCTTGCAATTCCATCCATTAAATGTATAATTTAATATTTCACTGTATAACTACAGTGTTTGTCTAACAGTATTGGAATAATATTCGAAGAACAAAAATATAAAAATAATGCAAACCTTTTAAATAAAATTTTATATTAATAAATTCGACACATTTCGACAAAAATATTGCTAATAATAAATTTCAAATTAGCATTTACAATCTCCTCAAATATCATATAATACTTAACATCTTAAACCAGCATTAATACAATCACCAATAATATTAACTAGATTAGAACAATTCTCAAAGCAGTGTCACAGATCAATATAATGCAGATTATATTTTCTGCAGCTGCGAACTCTGATTTTGCATTCTCCAACATTGGCATTTTCACAGGTCCAAAATAGCTTCCAGTGCTAGTTTGTATAGTGTATTGTTCTGAAATCAATAAATTGTCCATTGATTTCGACCCAAAAAAATGCATTTACGTTGGGGATAACTGTGTATGAAATATTGGATGTCTTTAAAATTATGCTGTGTTGTTGTAATCCATATATATAATCATGAATAAGATCCACCCCAATTAGAGCAGCAGCATGTTTTCCTTCAATACGAAAATAAGTTTCCCTAATCGAAATCTTCTATTCCTTCATATGAATAATTATTTAACTGGGGAATACATTTATAGAAACCTACAATACACATACATATACGTATTTAGGGTATACCTATTTTGTAACATCCTCCATGGCATGGAGTATGATTTGTTATTCAGCCTCCTCTAAAGTGTGCTAACCTTGTTTCATAGGTGGAATAGTAAAAATATCTTCTAGGTTTATATTAATCAGAGCAGCTATCCACCGTACAGTGCACAGCCGTCAAAGAAATCAACTTACGGTCAAAGGAAAAAAGGATAAAACAGAATTTGTCTTTTTACGTGAAACGTCTTGAAAATCAATAACATGAGTTATCAGGACAAAAACACAATTGTACGCTTTTAGAGAAATCCATTCCGACACTAACTCGAGGACAAATTGGTCGATTAACGGTAATTTAGACTAGTATGATCATATATAAGATATAATTTTAATTTAAATAAACAGAACAAAATAACGCAGACTTTCACGTATACAAACATTATAGCCACATTTAACATTTGTTGCTTGGCAACTACATTTGTAGCCCAGATTGCCTTTTCAAAAATCTGACACATTTTCCTAATTCTTATTTAAACCTATTCATAAGTTTATGTGGAGGACTAAAAGGGGTTCATTACCTGTAAAATGCTTGTAATTCTTTTCTTACTAAATGCGGTCCTGATATTACTAACTATATTAGTATTGTAAGACACAGCAATAGCCTTCTCACTTCTCTTGAAATTTGCCATTAATTTTTCAGATATGTACTTCATTAATTTTGACTTGGGCTACATGTATTAGAAAATTCTTCACACTCAATATTTTTCTACTATCTATCTCATGATAGTGAAATGTAAATGATTTTCGTGGATCCATTCAATACGTTAGTCAAATTTAATTCGCACCACATCATAAGCAGTAACCATGATATTAATTTTCTTAATATATTTGATTTCCAACGGAAATCCATAAATTATGTCGGTAGAACTCTGTAATTATTGTACAATGCACATAGCATCAACCAAAAACACATACTTATGAGAAGTTATTGGTATTTCTGGAATGTTGCCTGATGGTAGTTTAACGAGAGGATGTTTCCTATATGAGTTCAAGCTTGGTAGTTAGTATATGTTTAGAGCCATCAGGATTGAAATTTGGAGGAGAGATATGAAACTCATATATACAAATAGCATTCTGGTGGTACTAAATCTGGACGAGTCTGCCCCAACAAGTAGTCTATAAATCAGTTCGCGCTCCTGCCTAATTAGTATGGATGTTTTTGTATAAAATGTTCTTGCCTTCTAAGTGTATGACGGGCGATCGTGCCGTTTACAACCTTTTGTGTGAAAGAACCCTAACCTTTTGTTTTTTTGTGAATAGAGCCATAAGGATTGAAATTTGGAGGAGATATATGGAACTCGTATGTACAAATAGCATTCTGATTGTACTAACTGTAGACGAGTCTACTCCTGCCTAATTAGTATAGACGTTTTTGTATACAACGTTCTTGCCTTCTAAGTGTATGCCGGGCGATCGAGTCGTTTACAACCTTTTGTGTGAAAGACCCCCCCCCCCCCCCCCCCCCCCTCCCTCCGAAGCTCTCGTGATGCAGAGATAAACCTTGTCTATCAGATGCATACTTCTTAATTTTTTTTTCTGATAAAATTTGGTAAATACTGGAGTAATTGGGAATTACTTATTCAATTTTTTGATGACGTCATAGGTTCCAGGCGTTTGAAGTCATAGCACTTTGAAAATAATATGTATGTACTTGTAATATATATTTTCATAATCTTCTTCAAAAACCCTTTAATTTGATATGTTACAAGTTTATGCAATAATGACTTTGACACAATGTCCTACAATGCGTTGCTTTGTTAGTTTAGTATAACTTTAGAGGTACCCTGTACATTGAAAAAATGAAATGTAAAATTGACAACAAGTAAAAATTTAATATTTGGGTTACACTTGACCCATATCGAATGAAAAAACAATTTCGGCTCAATTTCTAAAGTATATTACAACTGCCACCACACTACATCCTTAATATGATCCCTGTCGGTGATAGCCTATACAATAAAAACTGAGTTGCAATTCACTTAATCAAATTGTCATTGACAATGACTGAGCTAATGTAATATTTAACACTTGATTATCAAGGGTGCATCAATTCTTCTTAAGAAGTTATATGAGCCTAACATATTAATTTTTTTGATTTACAACAGTTTTTTTAAGGCATTTTCTTAGTGTTGAGTTTATGACCCAATAACTGAATAAATAAGGCATTTACTAGGTTAAAAATAGACTAAAAAAAGTTTTGTGTGGGGTTCTTCTAAATATACTCTCAGTTTCTTTGCTGTTTCAAGTTGGGCTTACTTCATAAAAGTAATTTTTTCCCCCTGTACTAAATGAAATACATTTCCTATTTTGAAGAAATTAGTTCATAGTATTCTTTTTTTAATTCATAGAAACTGGAATCTTGCATATATGAATAGATTTTCAATATAGAGGAATTGTTATAATATTATGGAATCAATATATTTAACATTAAAAATATTAACTTTTATTATTTAGCAACATTATAAAAGTTGTATTGAAATTAATTGGGTTTATCATAGCATGGCTGTGGTTAAAATGACCATGAAATGGCATCAAAGTCCACTGAATATTTGGTATTTGACTATTTGACCAAATCACTATTCACGCCATCCGTAATATTGAATTTCTATAGTATGCTAATGTTTAACATGCTAATGTTTTGTTTAAAAATATGTTATAATAAGAAAATAAATTTAATGAAATATATACTTTCTAAGAAAATTCATTTAAAGAGGGGATATATTGTAGTTGTATATATCTCTGTGTCTTTAATGTTTTTATTTTATGTATTGAAATTAGATCCTTTTATTTTTAGTATACGCCCAAGTTGTCAAAATGCTTGGTAATGGAAGATTGGAAGCTATGTGTTTTGATGGTGTAAAGAGACTATGCCACATCAGAGGAAAGTTGAGGAAAAAGGTAATTTATGTGAATACTCGTCATTGAAATATTATAGTATATTAAAGAACAATAATTCCTGAAAATTAGCTTCTTGTTTCTCTGAAAGAGTGTGTCAAATTCTCCTGGAAATGCAATTAAAAAAACTTTTTAATTCTGTCTTCTGTAATTTATGTAGTGAAAAAACTATTCTGGGTTTCAGATATTAAGGTAATAATATTAGGTAGTAGCAATAATAATAATAATAACTTTGCAAAAATAGTTAATGAGGACCTTACCAATTGACATCCAAAACAATTACCTTCCAAGTTGATTTTATTCTCTATTGACAAACTGTTGAAATGTGTTACTATGCTATATTCTAAATATGCTGTTACTGTAACAAATTTAGATATAAAGTTTGTACTTTAAAGGCGATAAAATTGTGATTATCAAAATTGATTTTGTAAGACATATGAAGACTGTTGTTTAGTTAGTTACCAAAGATTAAAAGAAAAAATTGTGAAATATGGAGTTTTAAATGAAATTTTATAATACTTTAGTAATCATCGAAGTTCAAATATCACAAAAAACATTATTGACATTTAAAAGATAGTGTTTCACTGAAACTACCATAGACTTATGTGAAATGTGATGCTACTTATGTGGTTATACTAAGGAAATTTTCCCCTCTTCTGTAGGTGTGGATCAACCAAGGTGATATTATATTGCTTGGTTTGAGAGACTTTCAGGATTCCAAAGGAGATGTAATCCTTAAGTATAATCCAGATGAAGCTCGTAATCTGAAGGCTTATGGAGAGCTGCCTGAGCATGGTATTTTTATGTCTTTAAATTTATTCTATACTTAATCACAGGGATTAGACATAAAATACTTGAATGTTATTGCCTTTAAGCTAAGCATGTGTAGCAGGATTAATCAAAAGTGCTTGAAAACTATTTTTTGTCTTCAATGTTGACAGGTAATCTGTCTTGTTTGTTTTGAGGCTTTCTTGATATTCACTTAAACTAGTGTCACTCTAAACAGCATTTGTAATGTTGCATTTGAATTGAGAATGAAAATTAAATCCGTTCTTAATTATTTTTTTATACTTAACATAAATGGTGTTGTTGCTAGTTGTTTTTAAAACAATCATATTCATAAAAAAAAATCTTTTAAAAAGGAACATTTATGTTGCTTTATTAAGTATTATTTATAGTATATGACATTCCTATGCATAGAACTTTTAAAATTGCTTTTTACAAAATCTAGGGGGAAATAAATTTGTATTCGAACTTCAAAACTAGTTTACTTTAGTTTTTAATATTTTGTAATGGAACAATAGTATGTTAGTAAAAAAATATCTTTACGTCTTGAAATATACAAATTTATATTTTACATAAAGATAATGTATGAGCTTGGCTGGCAATTAAAAATTATTGTCGGCTCTATTTTCTGCCATTTTCAATTTTAATGTTTGAATTATTAATTGTTAAAAATTACCAGTTATTACTTAAATTATACAATGTTGTGCTTTTAAAAAAATTTAAAATTATATTGAATATATTTTCTTTTTCAAAGTTTTTCTGCAGTGTTTTTTTTTTTAATTAATGATTGTTTTTTAGTGTAGATTGCCAATGGTTGAAATGTATTTATTTTATAACAAATTTATAGTTTGCAGTGTTATATATATATATATATATAAAACACTGAGGGGAAACAGGACTAATGAATGGAATTTTCTTCCTCTGTGCTTAGATATTTGATCGTGATTTTATATGTAATTTAGAATTCCCTTCTCTAATATAATAATAATAATAATTTTTATATATATTTCATTGCCTTGCAAGACTTTTGCCTTTCAATTATTGTTCCGTACTGTCTTGTTTTCAAATTATCTAAATACATTTTTATTTAAATAAAATCGAATGTTTTGTACCGAAAATTACCATAAATTGACTTATGTACTTGTTTCATGTGAGGAAATCTTTGAAAACTAATACATGTTTTTCTTGTATTTTTTAAAATACATATATAATAAAAAGTAAGTACTACTGATAAAATTAAATGTGGCAGAATTAGCTGCCTTAAAACAAAGTGCATATTAAAACTTCTGGCATTTCCGCCTAAGTGTAAAAGTTAGTTTATATACTTTTTGATAAAGTTTAACTATTTATTTTCTGAGGATTTAATGAAATTAAGGAAATTATTCTGTTATACCCCAATATTTAAAAATATATTTGACCAAGAGCCATATGAAAGAATGTCCTATCATAAATTTAGTTATATTAAGTTTAAGTTATATTTCAGTGAAAAATTCAGAACAAAAAGTGCTATATTGTTTTATATGTTGTAACAACACAATTTTGTGAAATTATTGTAGTGATTGGTGTGATTGTTTATGAGCTACAACACTACCATAAGTAATAACAACATGTCTTAAATTACGCTTACTACCAAAGTTTAAAAATAATTTTCATGTATGCCAATTTTATATCTTTGTTAAATATATATTTTCTTTTAATATTAATTTCTAAAATTTTAGGTATGTAAATATTTCATTTGAAATATTTGTTAATTGTCTTTTACTTGTGTTTTTAGCCAAGATCAATGACACTGTGACGTTTGGTGAGGAAGAAGAGGATGACAACATCATTGAATTTGACGAAGTAGGAGGGGAAGATGACATTGAAAATGTAAGCAGTTTTATCCTCAATAATTCTTTTATAATGGTTTATATACTTTTTTTTGTAAGCATTAAATACACTCGAAACAAAAAAAGCGCTAGTAAAAACAAGAGTAATTGCTACTATAAAAACACTATTGTTAAAAAATTTAATATAAGTACAAGAATTTTTTGGAAAATATTTTTTTTTTTTTTTTTTTTTTGCTTTTCCTATTTTGTATCTTAAATTGTAAGCTAAAATTCAGAAGAACGTCAACCCATAAATATGTTATTATTATTGCATTCAATAATAAAATTTGAGAATATTTGTAATGAAATGCTTTTTTGAAAATTGAAATAAAAATTCTAAATATGTATGTAAATATTTATGAATGTCAAAATAATTGGAACTTTAACACATAAAATATAAAAAATTTACTTTTTTTTTAGTAAAAATGTGTTCTGCAATTTTAAATTCATCATTTATTATTAAGAATAATTCTAAAATGTTGTTATAATTTGTTAAACATTCTAACTTCCATTTTAATTTATCATTTTACAAAATCATCAGATATTACAATAACTGTATTTTGGACTTATATTTAGAAATGTTAGCATACTTTAATGGTTCTGAGATCTTTCAAGGTATTTCTAGGTCATTTCAACCGAGTATTCCAATTTAAAGTTGAAATTTAATTGAAATTAAATGAATTAAAATAATTATATTAAAATTGTTTAAATACAGAAATAACTTATTTATTAGAAAAACATTCTTTGTTTAAATTATTTACCACCTTTATGCTTTTTGGAATAATTTGCCAAACAATGATTGGCAGTTTTCGTTCTAAAAGCACATGGATTTAATACAAATTTTACTATAGCATTTGTTACTTTTAAAATGAAATATATGTTGCTTGGCAGCAATTTGTTATATTTTAAAGACAGACTAGTCAGGTTAATATATGCTAGTATAATGGTACAATTCTGTTTCGAGTGTAATGTTTTTCTTGTGAAATGTGAAAGTTTTGTTTCCTATTTTTAGATTTAGAAGAGAACCTTTCTCTAGTATTGTCTTCCTGTGCAATCGCATTCTGGTTCTCGCAGTTTTGCAAGTCTTTCCGTTCTCTTGGACATTATTCATTGTGTTTGTTACGAAAATTTAAATGTTTATTTATTGATTAAGATATATTTCTTTGTACAAATATAATAATGTTATTAATAAAGGGTTAAAAATTTGTGCTTGTTTCAATACCCATTAAATTTTTTTAATTATCAGACATGTGATTTACAGAAATCTAGGAATTTTATTATATTAAATGGCTAATTTTTACTGATATAATGACTAAGCAATATGCATATCGATCACAATGAAAATATACCTATTTTTTTTGTCTGGAAAACATAAATTCCATTACTCTAAAGTTTACTTTTTCGAATGTTGATCGAATGAAAATAATGTATCTAAATTGCATGACTTACACTTCAAATATGCTTTGGATGGTATTTTTTATACTGTTAGAGATATGTAGTTCAATATAGTGTATGCTAAAGTAACAATAAAGTAAAAAATAGAAAAACTTGCTGTAATTAAAGCTGTCAAATATCTCTCCTCCATTTGCAGTCAGACTCTATTATTTTCAAACACTTTTATATTTACTAAATGCATTAATGTAAAGCAAATCAGATGCATTTGAAGTATAAATATGGTAAATCATAAAGGTGTGAAATCTAAACTTCGTGGACGTTAACCATGAATATTCTTTGTACAATTATAAAATAAATTATATACAGTGATTTCCAAATTGTGGTCTGCGAACCACTGATGTTGAAAAGTGGTCCTTTGTTATTGTTCAATCTCGTGTAGTTTTTGACAATTTTTTTCTTAAAATTTATTTGCTACTAAGGAAATAATTGTATTCTCGTTATGACCCTTTCGTATGTGGGCTTTAATTATGACACAAATTAACTAGAAACGAATTCTATATATACCTGTATTGGTAAATATCATATTAATGGTTCTATACCTAAAGAATATCAGCGATGCTTTTGAGGTCATCTGTCTATTTTTTGTATTGCTGCTTATTGTGTCGGTTTACTGATATATTTTGTGGATTAAAAATGTTTTTTCAGAATTATGAGTGTAAATGAAATCCTTCAATTTGACGTTTTAAAAGAAGTGTAACTTTCAAATTCTTCTTTCTTTTTTCCATATTTGAAAATACTATGAAGCCCAAAGTTGATGAACAATACACAAGTTCAAATATTGTCTTAATTACTTGGGAGTACCAGAGAGCTTTCCATATTTTCAATAATTTAAGATGTTACCTTAATAAGACAATTTAAGTTTTAACATTGTGGACTATTGAAATATGTACATTATATAACCACATTGTAATATGTAAATTATTAATATCTAAATTAAATCTGTCAGACATCTCCAGTTTTCAAGATTGTTCAGGGAAGACGAAAAACACTTTAAAAATACTTGACGTTTTTTAAAACTTATCGAATTCGGGTAAATGTAAACACACCTTCCTCTATCACAGAACAGTTATACTTTTTCAATATTTTGACTGTTTTTTTCATTGGAAAAAAATAATGGGGCTGTCGGGTACATTCCATTTCAAATCGACACATGAAAATGCATTTTTTTCCCGCACCGTCTCCGATTTTTATGAAATTTGGTTAATTTGTTATACCTACTAAGAATGTAAAAAATGAAAAATTTTAACCTCCTAGGCCTATTAGTTTTTTATATTAGTTTAGTTAGTAGGCCTATTAGTTTAGTTATTGGCATTTCAAAATGGCTAAAAACGTACAATCTGCCCTCCGATGGCTACATTTAAATTACTGTAATTCCTGTTCTAATTAACATATAGAAATAATTTTGGTATCGTTTTAAAACTATTTAAATGACCTTTAAAATGATATGAAACACATGAAAGTTTGGTAAAAAACATTTCAATGTCATATTATTTGACCTTTGACCTTGAATTCCCAAAAAACGAATTTTTCAATTTTCACTATATTTTTTCCCTGAATAATACAATATCTGAACTACATGTATACCAATTTTCAAAGTGACATGACAATGGGATCACACAGAAAAAAAAATGTCTGGTTTTTTACACCGAACACTAGAATTCTGTAACCAGTCTTAGCAATAAAATCCTTGTAGATACTTCTCCAAAATCATCAATGCTACTGTGAACGTCAAACAGCAAAAGATATTAGTTTCATTTAAGGATTGCATCATAAACTACATATAAATATAGTCTTATCTCTGAATTGAATGGAATTTCGAATGTGTACCACACTTTTTAGCTGGTTCAACAAATGAGTTTGGCAAACAACTGGATAATGCAACATATATAAAGCGTTAAAATGTTGAACTAATTCAGTGCAAAAACAAGACTGCTCCTGGAGCTGTACTTTTCTTGCACCATATGAGACAACAGTACAGCTCCTTTTCTCTTATACCTCTATAGCCATTGCTTGCATTGTCTGGTTCTTGTACCATTCGATAGAGGATTTCTTTATTTATATAAATAATTGAAAATGTGATAATTAGAAAAAAAGTGGAGCTGTCTTGTTCTTCCATCCACATAATCAATTGCATTTAGAACCCAATTTTTATTGTTACTGGAAAATGTTAGGGGGCTGTGATTTGCTGAAGTTTCATTTCAGTGGTCCATGGCCATCTAAAGATTGGGAACCACTGGTCTAAAAAAAGACTATTAGATAAGATTTTTTTTGCAGTAAAATTAACTATACTAAAATAAAGATAATATTGTGTGTTCTGTATACAAACTTTATAATGTAAGAAATATTTCCAAAAAGTAATATTTTATTTTTTACATTGCTTTTAACGACAAACATTTGCAAAATTTGTAGTTTGAATTGCCTCCCACAATGTGAATGTCACTTGCAGACAGAAAAGCTAATGTTCACTTTGAAAATGTCCATTTAGTTTAATTTTATTTGTTATACAGTGGACAATTTTTTGCGTACCAGGGGGCTCTGCCCCCTGCTCCGCTAACGCTCCGCCAACCCCCGAGGATTACTACACAATCCTATTTTGTTTGCTTCGCAAACCAAAGCTGCCTTAGTTCTCAAACAGAGGAGAAATGACAGAGTTGAAATCCGAACAGTTTCATAAGTTATTTGTTGAAACTGGCAAAATATAAAAATTGGTATATTGTACAAACATTACGTACATATTGGCTGGTATTATGTAATCCCAATCAATGATTTTATTAACTATAAAGAAAGCTATAATAAAAATATACTAAATACAAAAATATTAAAACAGCAAGGGATTTCAAAAATATTAAAACAGCAAGATCCTTCGAATTTTTTTCGATAAACTGTACCATTTTTAATTTTTTTGTTTGCTAAATATTTTTTTAATTTATATATATTACAAAAAATGAATGTATTTACATTGTAAAAAGCAAGTTGGAATTTTATTAATCGAATGTTGTGATAAAACTAAAGAATCAGTGTTATTTTTTGTTATTAAAGTTTATATGGAAAATAATATAAAATAATTATTTTTAATGTATACATTATTTTAACAGTATTCAAAGCAATTAATGCGAATTCGTTGTAAAAAAAATTTGTATCAATTCGACTTATCATATTGGTCAATTCTGATTTCAAACAATTTTAATATTTAATTCTAAGAAATGCCTTTTAAATTGCAGAAAACTTATATTAATATTTTTTATTTAGAACTATCTATATCATATCTTTAAAGCAGATTTTACAATCAATATTGTTTTTGGTATAATACAGAAATTGAAGTAATTTTGACGTTTGTAAAGTGTTTTGTAATAATATTAAACTAATATAAAAATAATTATTTATAATTTGTAAATTTTTGTTATTGTATGCAAAAAAATTAATGCATATTCATTGTGATTTTTAAAAAAAAAAATTATGGATATGTAAATTTTGATCATTTGTTGCATGTATATATAAGTTTTAACATTTATGCAATCCACATGTCCCAGGAATATAATAGAAAGCAAATGTATTGTTTTGATGTGTTAATTTTTTAAAATTATAATCACATATGAAGTTGTTTATATGCTTATAAAATGTAATAATTATTACAGTTAACTACACTGTTAAAAATAATTACAATCTTGCACCAAAATTTGATACCTATTTAGCTGCAACCAACATTCGGTGCTTAGTTTCACCATTTTACGGTGCTACCATGAATACCATTTAGTGGTGAAATTTTGCACCAAAACTCATAATGTTGCATAAAACTCAAAATTCGAGTTTTCTTAGTATTTTAGTGGTAGTATTTTTGTTGCGAAGCTGGCGACCCTCCGATCGCAATACAACAACTTTTTTACTTTTCTTTGTCAAGTCCACCGGTCGGGATGATCGAACTAGGAGTCCTCTAATACATAGCTGAACGTCTTGATCCACTGGTCCACGGAGGCCCTTGTCCGTCGTTGTCTTTCTTGGAAGGATTCCTCGGCTTATTGATGTAGAGACAGCGAAAACTTTGGTTGCAATTAAAGAGGTTGAACCAATTATCGGTGAATTCTCCGCTTTTTTCCGATAAAGGATTTTTGGTTCAACCCAGATTCCACCATATTATGGAGTAATTTTCTGCATACCTCTGTGCACCAAGATATGGTGCATCGTTGAACTGAAATTTTTAACAGTGTATATACTAAAAATATATTTTACATATACAATTTAGCTTAGGTTCTCTTACGTCAAAGCCCTTTCATACAGCTACTTATTTATTTAATAAATTGACTTCACATTTCATATCTGTAAAATTAATGTACTGGTAGGTTTAAAAGATGGTAGGTTCTATCTTTTTTGTGCGGCTTAAAGGCGGGAAACATGAATGAGCTTTCGAAGCCGCTCTCGCCGACCGCGCGTCCGAAAATAAGGGTCCATACAAATATTGCATTAATTTGTTAATTCTCAGTTGACATCACATATGAGCGTGAATTGAGCCGGTATATTAAATTTTCTATTTTTATGGATAAAGTTATTTAAGGATAAATAGGAATGGTTTTATTTGACCAAATGATTTTCACCAAATGATTTTTCTCGCTAGACGTGTAAAAAACCCAAGATTACCCACATTGGGACACACATGAAGTTTTGTTTTAAATTTAATCTAAGGCTCATAAGACACTTTTACCGCACTTGCTTCTGCAGATGGCACTGTGAATCGAGAATACAAATCACGTGGTTTGAACGTGTACGCAACCTGAATAGGTGTCAAGACTTTTGACCACGACAGCTTTAACGTGCACCCTTCCCTTTTACATGGTGAATGTATTTAAGAGGGAAATGTGCAACGCGCGAACTGGCAATCCTCCTTTCACGAATTATCTGGGCTCTCCACTAGATATTCGAGAGAAATATTGGGAATTGAACTCTCGTTTTTATGGTCACAGTATTCTCGAATCACAGAAACATCTGCAAAAGCAAGCGCGGTAAAAGTGTCCGTGTAGAATGGGCCTTGCGTTAAATTTAAAACAAAACTCCATGTGTGTCCCAATGTGGTTAATCTTGGGTTTTTTACACGTCTAGCGAGAAAAATCATTTGGTGAAAATCATTTGGTCAAATAAAACCATTCCTCTTTATCCTTAAATAACTTCATCCATGAAAATAGTAAATTTAATATACCGGCACCATTCACGCTCACATGTGATGTCAACTGAGAATTAACAAATTAATGCAATATTTGTATGGACCCTTATTTTCGGCCGTGCGGTCATGTTCATTCACGTTCCCCGCCTTAAATGTAAGTTGAAATTCATAATTCACAAAGTAGTTTAAAAGTTTGTCTATTCAGGTATAAGGTCAACCTTGCTAAACAGTCAATATTTTATAAAGCTAATAAAACAATAACATTTGTAGTATATTTATTTTACATACATAAATTTTTAGATAAATATATAGAGAAAGGTATATATGGTTATTTTTGTAAACTATCGTATACATTCAGATAATCAGATTGATAAAGCAGAGCACAACAAAACAGGCACCGAATTAAAAGTTTTAAAATTTTCTGCATTTGAAAAATGCATTGACATATTGGTGGTGAAATACTAACAATATGGATTGTCATGCAATATTTTTTATTAATCAAAGCAGGTCAGTTCTTTTAACAAATTGTTAATGTGTAGGTATATAGACACGATTTGGCTACTTGGCTTCAGAACATTTTACTAAAAATGAATTGCAATTTTTTTAAAAAGGAAAGTTGTTTTTACACTGTTATATTTACAAATGCAAGGAATTAATTTTTAAGCTAAAGAGTTCAAGTATTTATTCTCCGACGACCAAATGCGATTTAACATGAATGTTTTTCTTTTGTGTGGAATTAATAAAAGGATATAATTTTTAATTAAAAATACATTTAATCGTTATCGGTTGAACTGAGGATTGCCTAAGCAAAAACAAACATGTCAGTCTGATCGCAGAAAACCACAAAAACGTTTGGTAGATGCAAACGCATTTCTATAGAGCTTCGGATTTTCAAGTTTTAAAATGAAAGGGTTATTTTCGGAATTATTATTATTATTTCTTTGAAAAAACTGATAAAGGTAATTCTTATTTCTATAAAATTCAATGCTTATGTCATTATTTATATTTTTTGACATGTTTGGTTTTGAATGCTTTCTCCTCAACTATATTCTCATCACAGGTTTAAAATAACCTTTTATTGTATGACATTTTTAATTATACTTTAATAGTATAAAATACAAGCTGAAACAATACTTTCATTTTGCAGTTGTTGTTTTTAAATGAAAGTAATCTACTTTCAACATCCATAGCCAAGTCGTGTGTACATCAGATATTCCACAAACGAATTAAAAACTCTAAAAATTCACAAGTACATTCAGCAGACAGGATATGTATTTTTCTTTTGGAGCGAGGCATCACAGTTCTGACTTGGAAACACCGCATCTGTCATTCTAAACGACACACGAGTTCGAGATGGGAGGTAGATTTAGGAACAAAAGAGTTTAGAGTTTGCACGAAATAGGTCTTATACATGCAAATTTTAAATACACCATCTCCCCGGACATTCACATTCTTTCTTAGAGAAATATAGCTTTTCTTTCTATCATTGTTCATTCATTCCGCTATATCTAATCTAACGTTCTTCCTATTCCATATCACACTCCGATTTTTCTTTTGCCGCGAGAGTTTAAAATGCTCTGAAATTCAGTATCGTCCTCTGGCCCATCGAAGTAAAGCATCGGCCAGCACGTCCAAGTGAGCTTTCGTCTGAAATAAGAAAAATAACTGTATTAAAGGAAATGTATTCGTTTATAGTAAAATAAAAGTTGACAATGTTCGTAATTTGTCAGAAACCAGCATCATGCCATGCCATCCATCGGAGTGCGTTACAAACATTTTTAATCGATAATTTTCGTCTAATCCCTTCACCGCGAAAATATTTTTCTTCCTAACAAAATAGTATTTATACTTCTAGAGACATTAAAAAAAGTATTTTAAAAAAAAGGTTTGACAACCAAATTGATCCTTATACAGGGCCGTCCTTAGGGATGTGCGATACGTGCCATTGCACAGGGCTCTGCAATCTCCAAAGATAATGCGCAAAATTATAACGTTACAAATATGATTTTTTTATAATTTTTTTTTAACTTTAGGTTTTTTTTAAGAGATAACTTGTAATTATTCTCCCATGATTTATCTTAAACTTTTTTTTCAGTACATGTATTTCCACAATTACCTAGCATATAAAACTCAATATGACTGATTGAAGTTGTTATAAGTTTGTGTCAAAGAACCGTCGCCGTGGGTCGAGGTTTCTCACCCAACGTCGTTGATAAGGCCCTACATAAACTTAAAAATCCACTTAAAATTCTAGTCCATCTGAGCGCTCTAATGCTTTAGTTGTTTTACCATATTATCCCCAGATCAGCCATCAAATTTCTAAAATTCTCGGTAGGTTCGACATACGTTCCATTTTTTCACCTATCAATAAGATCACCTTCATACAACTTAAAGACCCTATTGACGATCTTAATAACTGGGGCATATACAGTATTTCATGTCAATGTGGCATGTCATATATTGGTCAAACACAGAGCGCATTAAGATTTCGTATTAAGGAGCACCAAGCACATACTGTTAAACAAGAAATAAAGAAATCCTCCATTTCCAAGCACTCTTGGGAACATTGTCATATATTTAATTTTTCTAACTCGCATTTAATTTGCAAACCTAAATCTCCAGTTGAACTTGACTTCCTGGAGGCGTTTCATATTTTTAGCAATATTGACTCGATTGTAAATGAAACGTTTGCGGTCCCAGTATTTCCCGCTTGTTGGCACACAATGGCTCCAACCGATTGAAATAGTTTTTTGTTCTTTGGCAACACTTTAAATTTCTGGGTTTATTTATATTTTATTACACACAGACTTTACATTTTCCGTTGATGAAGGGTGATGTATCTCCCGAAACATGTCCGGATTATACGGATTTTTATTGCTTTTTTTTTTATTCTTAACGCAATGTTTTATAAGACGAGTTTTTATCTTAAAAATAGCAGTTGCTTGTATACGTAGGCTGCCTTCATAAACCACTTTAATTAAATATTAACAATTACAACCAAGACGGGAATCGAACCCAAACGGTCTACCTGATGTCGTCCGCACCGAAGTTCAGGACCTTATCCATTGTACTACCAGAACGACGTGAAGAAGTTATAAACAGTAACGTTAAAAAGGCTTGGCAAAAGAATGGGAAGTAAGATAATTGAGTCGTAATAACTCAGTTTCCATTTAAGCAATCGACATCAAATAATGTGGAAAACCATCTTCGGAACAAATATTTTAAGTTTTCCAGGTCGCTTTGTGAAGATGGCTTGAAAATAAGCCGATATTAGCAATATTAAACCATACTGCTCATTTTTTGCGGAAATACGATTATTTAAATTTGAGTTCGTCATCTAACATTTAGGACGCAATTGTACTGAAAGAAAAACGAGTACGTCTCTTTACTCATTTTTAAGCAAATTTTTCTCACAACGCATATGATAAAGCATTAGGGGCTTCTTACCGTTTTGAAAAACATACACGCTCCCATATCCTCATCTTCTGCGTTGGGGCAGTCAATGAACCCGTCGCACAGCGTCCGGTCATCGATGCATCTGTACCGATTCGTGTGATCCGGTGATGGGCAAGCGAAACGCTCCGTGCCATCCTTTGAAGATGCGCATTCTAAAAAAAAATTTAACATTTGATTATTTGTCTGCACTAAGATAATTAATATAGCATCGAATGGTATACTAATGAGGAACTTCCTGTTTAATTTTAAATCTCTGGATTGTTTTGAAACCCTGAAAATTGAAAATCTGTAGATCTATCTTTTCATCTACGTATGATTTTCGACACGAAAGCTGATCATGATCTGAAAGGTTTCACTTAGCACGTTAGCACAGGGGATCGAACACCCGGTAGTAGATTTGTTAAGAATCTAGAACAAATACGAATATGTCTGTTTCATTATAAAACTAGCTGCTACCCGCGTTTTCACACGGGTTGAAAAAAATATACCCCCGTCTGTCTAATCGCTTTAAATTTTTAGTTTTAAGCATTTAGGGAAAGAAATGAAAATTAATTATTACACACCATTTAAAATTAAATATTACACATGATTTTTAAAGACGACTTCAGGCGGATTCCCAAAAATGAATGTTTGGGACCCAGAGGAGATCAAAGCGTAATAAAACAATACAAACTACACTGTTACAAATTAATACGACCTTGCACTAAAATTGGTACCAATTAGCTGCAACCAACATTCGGTGCATAGTTTCACCATTTTACGGTGCTACCACGGATACTAGTATTTAGTGGTGAAACGCTGCACCAAAACCCATAACGTTGCATAAAACTCAAAATTCGAGTTTTCTTAGTATCTTAATAGTAGTATTTTTGTATCAAAGCAGGCAACCCTCCGATCGCACATAATAGAAGAACACATAGAAGAACATAATTTTTTTACTTTCTTTGTCAAGTCCACCGATCGGGCTCGTACTAGGAATCCTCTGATTCATAGCTGAACACCTTTATCCACACGACGGACAAGGACCACGGAGACTCTTGTTCGTCGTTGTCTTTCTTGGAGGATATTCTCCTGCTTGTTGGTGTAGCGACAGCGAAAATTTCGATTACAGTTAAAGATGTTGAACAAATTATCGGTGAAACCTCTGATTTTTTCTGATAAAGAATTTTTGGTTCAATCTATATTCCACCATGATATAGTGTAATTTGTTGCAGACCTCTGTTTTACACCAAGATATGATACATCGTTGTACTGAAAATTTTAACAGCGTAATATACAATAATACATGGCTGTAAAATTTTATTGGTATGTCCTGTAAAATTTACGAAAATGGATTGAGCTGTTTTTTTTTTTCAAACTAAACGGGTTAATTTTAAAGACAACATTCGAAAATTGCAATAACAATAAAATTCTTTCCATTTATGGTAATACCTAATTCCGTGAATTAAATTAAAGTTACTGTGTCCACAACTTGAGTGCCCTTAATCTTGACTTTTTTTTTTATGAAGCATGGTTTTCTTGATCTTTAAAAATTATTATAATTTTTTTTAATTTTTTACCGTCAAGATATTTATGTATTTTAACAGCTTTATCAGTAACCCAGGACGAAGCAACTAGTTTAAACCATATTTATGTTTATTATACTGATCTTGTGTGGACATCTCCCTCTCTCTCTCTCTCTGTCTGTCTGTCTATTGAAAAAAAGTAGCTGTCGTCAAATAAATACCATCATTCCTCTATTAATTTTAACTGTCATTTCAAAAACTAAATACTAGAAAATTATCAAATTCATAAGTAAAATTTCACAAAATTTTTGGACAATTGATTAACGAATGCAGGGGAGGAGCTAGTCATTAATAAATTACAAATCATTTGTACGTTAGAAAATTAAATTATTTGATAAAATATCTCCTGATTAAACGTCAGTAAACGCATAACAAAATATCTTGGTACTGCATTTTTTCATAAAACTCACTTTAATTTAATTTATTTGCCGAATTTTTTTGAAATTTTAACATTCATTGTTATTGTTTTTTATAAAATAACAATTTAATTGTTTTATAATAGGAATTATCAATCCAAATATTATTTTACCAAGATTCCCCTATGCAGATAAATTGTCGTTCTTATATTTCTTGAATAAAACAAATGTTTTATACATTTCTGTCTGTCTTTTCCTTTTTTTTATAGAACAACTAAATAGTTTTTATTCATTTTTAAGCCAATTTAATTCAAATATCTGCAAACCTCAACACATCAAATGTACGTAGCCACATTCCGGAAAGCCAAACTAAATTAAAAGAAAGTATTAGCGCAGGCAGAAATAATTAAAACCACAGGTTTTCAAAGGACTAAAAGGACACTCATCCTAGAGAGACATCAATGTCAAGTACGCTATTTTTATCTTCCATCTCTGTCAGTGTCCAGAAAAGTGGAAGAAATTCCTCCGAAATGCCGATTCGGTACTTTTTCACTTGAAACTACGTTTTTGCTTTCATTTAGCAAATGGACTCTGATGACCCATTTAAAGAAATATTCCTTAGAATTTCCTTGAAATATTCCTTAATTTTCAAATGAAAAGTGATGAGTGGCATAGTTTGGGTATTTGAGTAGCAGATTTTTACTTCTTTTGACCAATAGAATCTTTAAAATCAATCACCAGGCAACTTTGTATTACTCTAAAACCTATGCAACACAAAACTTTGTGATTTGAACAACAATCAATTACTACAATACAACAGTGTGTAATAGGCATTGAAACTATAGGGCAAAATTTGCCGCTAAGCTATTTTGCCACTCCATTGCCCCTACCCCCTCTATTTAAGGGGATATAGGGGGCAGGTTAGGTGGTGTTAAGATGGTGTCCAGACCCGACATTATGAATCTTTGGTGTTTGACAGGGACTCAATTCGAGACCCTCCAATCCCAGGTCCAGTGCCGTGATATAATGGGAATATCCCATTTGAGCTCAGATTTATCTTATTGATTCTCAAATCTCAAGCTCCTTTATTTTTAAAAACAAAGCAAGATAATTTCACTTTCATCATCACTCCCATAAACCTACAGAGGGTAATCTAAGAAGAGTTTGAAATCAGGTCACGTTTTGCTTTAAGTATGTCGCAGAAGCGAGTTCCATTTAAGTTTTGAAGTTTTCCTTTTAAAATTTCTTGCCGCACATCAAGTTTCAGTTTTGTTATTTTTAGTTGACAGACGGCTATTGTCCAGATGTTTCACGGCCGTCATTTTCAAATAACAGTTTCGCGTGGCTGATCTTAAAGATTTAAAGCCCCTTTTCAACTTACGTCCAACATCTTTTCAAGCAAACGTGACGCTATATAACATGGAATGAATTTTTAGTTATCTTTAAACGGCTAAAGAAGTGGGAAAAATTTATAATTTAATCACATTTTTTACAGAACGAATGCTAATGATACCCTATTAAATTTTTTTACACAATTTGGAAATTTCAACTTATGTTATTTTTAACCGACTGAACTGCGCGCCAATCAAAACTCCAAAATAAAACCGTCAGAAACTTTAAATTAAAACCGCCAACGCGCGCCAAGTCGAGAGGTTATCAATTCGACCACTATGTATTTTTTTATGTATGCTCACGCGGGATTTCGGTTCTACTTCAGATATTTGCACAATTTTTTTTGTTGGATAGGATTCACTTGGCAGCAATTTAAAAAAATATCCGGTTATCCGGCATTTAAATATCCGGAATTCTCATTTAACCGGACCGTTTGAAAAAAAATATTGTCTGATTACGAAAATTCTTTTTTTGTTGGATAGAGAAAAATCAACTTAGGCAAAATCTACAAACACATAATCGATTATCCGGCTGTTATATATCCGAAAATGTCGATTAACCGGAGCTTTTTTAAACAATTTTTCCGATTTCATGATACTTTCATTTTTTAACAGTAGTTGTACAACAATGATATTTCGTCTAACCAGCATTTATTGGCATTGATAGGGAATGTTTTACAATATATTGTTGAGCACAAGTTGCTACTTTAATTTCTTGGTGAACAATAATAAGGGACGAAACCCCCTGCTAAACTAAAAACTAAAAAGGGAAAAATAAAATAATCTTTCTAGAAAAAAGGAAAACCGACTTTAAGGAAAATGCGCTAAAATGTAAAAAATAATTTTTAATTTTACGAATGAGTTGAAAAAATTGAATTATTGAATATCAATTTTATACATTAGTACAACTTTTTGAAGTTGGTGCCAATTTACAAAAATCATACCTAAATTTTGGCACCGATTTCAAAAAGTTGTAATAAGTATAAAATTGATATTCAATAATTAAATTTTTTCAACTCGTTCGTAAAGTGAAAAATTATTTTTTACTTTTTAGGGCATTTTTGTATTTCGTTTTATTTATTTCTAAATGAAGTGCTAATTAACCTGACTCTGGAAATCCGGCTGTTATAATTTCTTGATTTTAGTAGAAGAAGTACAATAATTTAATACAGAGCACACATAAATCGATATAAACTTCAAGTTTCAAAAGCCCTCCCGATGTGTGTTTTAAATTTAAAAAATATTCACTCTTAGAAATAACACTTTCATTTTTGAGAATTTGACGATCGTCAATGCTATTTTAATTATATTTGACAATTCGTTTCGTCTTTGAATCACATTATTTTTGACGAAACAAGAATCCTCAAATTTTGAACAAAAGTCATTTACTCAGATTCCTTTTCGGTCAGTTTTTGGGTCATCAGCTCATATTTGGTTCTTATACTCTTACATAGCCAGAATTTAAACCACTCTTCTTGGTCGAGTCGATAGAGCATTGGACTCTGGAATGAGAAGTCCGCGGTTCGAGTCATCTCGTCGATATTGAATCGTTATATATTATTTATAACCGTCCTCATTTTTGACGAAATAAATTTCGTTAAAAAACCGACAAAATGAATTTCCTCAGTTTGAGGAAATATTTAATTGGAGTATATAGCAGGGCGTCTGTTTCGTCAAAAATTACAAAAGTTTCGTCAAATATGAGAATGCATTTTTCACAGTGTTTCAAAGCTGATAATTTTTTTATGAACTTTTATATATATATAAACAAGTTTTATATCACTTTATATACTTTATTATTTATATATTTTATTTTTTATATACTTTTATATTACTTTTATATTGTAAAACTGGAGATACACGAACAGATATACACGTCCGTATCTGTTAGGTGGTTAAGAGAGATATTGACACTCTACAATTCTTCAGCATGGAATGCAACTCATCAATAATTAGTATAAACTATTAAATGCTAATAAACTATTAAATAATAATAATACCTGCGAAATTATATAAAATGACCAAATAATAATGACCTAATATAATAATGGCAGCAGCATTGCTTAAGTGGAAATACGTTTGAAATTGAGTTGCGAGATTTGATAAAATGACAACAAAGTATAATTCTATATAATTATATAACAGAACATTATATAAGTTATATAACACAATATAGTAATAATATTGTCTTTGAAATAACAGACTTTTCGTGAGTTCACTCTAATATAGATTAATCCGCGGATAACACTACGATTTTGCGATAGTATTTATGATTAACAAGGGAGCAGTTTCGGAATATATGAGAAACAATTGCTCATTAGGGAACGGTACTAAAATATATACGTCTCACCTACTTGTAATTGAAATATTTTATTCTTTGTTGCTATTATTAAGAAATTATGTTATGAAATTCTAGACCGAAAACTAACAAAATCCCAATGACTATTTGTTTTAATCTTGATGAAATAAAGAGACAAATCAATTTAATTTATTTTAAATACAATTATAAGTAAAGAGTTATACATAAAATATAATTTTTTGTATATCTTTTTCATCATAAGACATTTAATGATCAAACATTCAAATCGTGTTTTGTCCCCAATTTTTTTTTTTAATTATATTATTACGTCATTGAAATTGCCTTCGGATTTTCTGTAGGACTTAACATTTTTATAAGTCCAAAATACATTTTCTCTCATTTAAATTAATTAAAAAATATTTGGATCAAGTAAAAAATATATGGATCAAGTAAAAATATTTGGATCAAGTAAAAATATTTGGATCTAGTAAAAGTTATTTTCATTTTCCTACGAATACATTTCGTCATTCAAAAGTTAAAAACATCATGTATTTATATGTTATCGTTAATGTACGAAATCCGTTATTTCATTGAATACCTAATTATTTCATGAAATAACTGATAAAGTCAGTTAAAGTGTAAAACTCACTTGTATTCCATGGTTTAATTAGCTATTTCATAGGGTAACGACGTACACCCTTTAAAGTGTAAAATAATCAAGTAACAAATATTTTCTAATTCAAAAAGATGTACAGTGAGAAAAATTAAGCTGTCCAGATTATTTTCCGTTAAGCTACCAGGGCGATGTGAAAAAGTTATAAACAGAATAAATGTTAAAAAGGTGTGCCAAAAGAATGGGAAGTAAGATAACTGAATTGTAATAACTCAGTTTCCATTTAAACAATCGACATCAAATACTGTTCAAAATCCTCTTCTGACAACTATTTTAAATTTGTCAGGTCGCTTTGTTCATATGAATTGAACAGAAGCAGATATTAGCACTATTAAATCACACTGCTCCTTTTTAAGAAAGTACGGTTACTTCAATTTGAGTACGTCATTGCTCATTTACGATGCAATTGTGATCTAAGAAAAATAAGTATGTTCAGGTACTCATTTTTAAGTGCAATTTTTTTACAGTCCATATACTTAATTTTTCGTAATTTTAATAAAAGGGTATTTTTTTTTAAAAGTATTTTTATATATATTATTATCGATTAAATAAATAAAGGAAATGAAATATATGATTTTTTTTACGTTTCACCCAAAGAAAAAGATTTTTAGATCTTTTTTGCATTAAATAGCACTGCATTTCTTTAACCCGACTTAACTAACCGAAATTTCACTTCTAAAAGTATCTCCAATTGCGAATAGCAACAAAAACCAGCGATATGTCGTTTAATGGATTTAGTTCTACCAAAAACGCTTTCATGAATACCTAAGTTTGTTTACCTAGAGGGGAGAGAGAGTGAGAGAGAGAGAGGGAGAGAGTAAGAGAGGGAGAGAGAGAGAGTTTGATAAACGACAGAACTCATTCTCCTCCCTCACAACTGTTCTTCGATTTATAGTGTCGGAGAAAAAGTGCTATTTTTATCCCAGTGCCAAAGCGGTTGACCATTGATTCTTTTCTTAACGGCGAAGACGAACGGAAAAAGCAGAAGGAGAAAAAAAAAACTACAATGGTGGGACTATTTTTAGATCAGCAAGATGTGCTTTGAGCTTTTCTAGCTACTTAACATTTCCATCCCCCTCTTTGTGTTCTTTTTTTTTCGCAGGATCAATCCCCACTTTTTACTTATTATTAACGAGTGCCATGTAGTTAGGGGGAGCTTTTCTTGCTCTTCGTACCATTGTTGCTCCCAGGGATCCCTTGCTTCAGGGCACTTTTATATTTATATGTGCAGAAACGTATATCGTATAGTTGTAGCTAAAAGAAGTTTAATAACAGGTTATCGGACATCGTTAAAAAGTGTTCTACATCATAAAAACTTTTCATTTTTCTCTTCCACCCCCACCCCCTTCCTTTGTCGAGACATTTCCTCCCAAACTCCAAAAAAATACATCATTAATTGAAAAAAAAATTCGATTTTTGGAGTTATTTTTAGTAACATATTATTTTTTGCTATAGGGAGAGTTCTGATGAGTGGCTAGGGTTTTGCTTTTCCTAGGGATCTCGTTAAATTACATAAAAAAAATGAGTTATTTTGCTTTGACTAAAAAGATACAGTCTCAAACAAGTTTTATTTTATCTTCTGTGATAATCAGCGCGTCAGGAAGCGTGTCATTCCATTTCGTTTCTAGAACCATAAGATGACATTTCAAGTATGAGTATTTGTAGTTTTCTTTCTTTAAAACTATTACTCTCTCTATTTAACTGAACTTTGACGTAAATCTAATTAAAAACAAATTAGTCAGGAAAATATTATATAAGTAATATAAATATAAAGAAAAGTAAAATTATCAATAAAGAAATTAAATAAACTGAAGCAGGAGCTATTTCCGTTTCCAAACCGAGAAAAGAATTATTTTATAGAATGGCTAATTTTGATGGCAAACTAGATTTTTTCTGCTGGCGAGTTGGTAATTGTTTTTCTCATGAAATTTGTTCAAGCATCCATTTCTTGCAAATTGTTTACGCTGCTTTGTTTTCATATTTGTAAATTCATTTCAAATTTATACCAATATGAAAAGAGTAGCAAATGTAGAAACAAAAATTGTCAACTTTTGATTTTCATGACGATTCTACAAGAAATACACCGATTTCGATATCTTTAATGATACATAAATATCTTTTGAATAGTAATTTTAATAATAAGAAATAGTCGGAATGGTTTACCAATAACTTTTAAATGAAATTGGCACTCTTTTCAATGTTTTAGGATATATATTGGCGTAACATTCTTTAAAGACAATAAAAACTTAAATGTTAAATTTATATGCCGTAACACTTTATGACCTCTTACGAAATTTGTGTTCGGAGATTCAATTAATTAAGCAGAAATATGCACATGCATAGACACACACTAAGTTGTAAAATCCTATTGTTTGGATTTAGATATCTTCAAGACGTGCAAGAACAGCAGAAAAAAATCCAAATTTTAACCAAAAAATCACATACCTAATACTTTATAGTGCTTAATAGAAAATGTTTCAAATATAGCAAAATGTTCCAAGATATTTACAATGTGTTTTATTTTTAAAAAAAAATTCTTTAATTGCGCAAAAAAATATTCAAAGTAAAAGAAATCATTCGTATCTTAATTAACCGGACTCTTTTTAAAACCTCTATCCGATGAGGATGTTTTTTTAGATGGCAAATAATAATAATTAAACTTGGTTGTAATGCACGTAATTACGACTTTCAATTATTCAGAACTATCGATAAACCGCATTTTTTTATTTAAAATTTTCGCCTTTTTTTTTTTTTAAAGGATCAATGCTCCGAAAATGTGGTCTGTGGATCCGAAGGTAGATGTTATGTAGAAGGTAGATGTTATGTACTTTATAATGTCAGTATAAACCTAAATGTTCTTCTAATTTACTAGTCAAGCAAAGAAATTAAGTTGCCTTAATAAGATGTTTGCTGTTTTGGGCCATGCATAAGAGAAGAATTGGCATTAAATTGTGATTGTTTTTTAAATATATTCTGGGTTTTTATTAATTTATACTTCATGTATTTTTATTTACCCCACTTAAGTATATGAACAAAAATTGGACGAACTAATCAATCCGAATTCGCCAATTGTTATAAAAAAAAGGAACATTCGGATTTTTAAAAAAGTTTGTTTGATTTTTAAATTCTTTTTTTGGTAGTGGAAATTTAATTTTTCAGACATCAAAAATAGAACATACAATTTGAATGTTGCTAAATAGTTTGGCAAATAGTTTAACCAAATAGTTTTATTTACTCCAACCAAGCTTTACTATTATAAAAAATTCATATTTCTGACATCTGTTTAAAATATCCCACTTACTACTATACTCCACAGAGAAACAATAAATAAAAAATAATAATAGTAAACAAGTTTTATTAAATAAATTTACCGAAATATTTAGTTATCACAGAATATATTGATACCAGGAACAGAATTTCAGCTGGTACTCAAACATTTTACTACTTTTGATAAATTAAAAATGATGGAATAATGTAAATAAAATAAATAAAAAAGATAATAGTAAACTATTTTAAATTAAATAAATTTATCGAAATCTTCAGTTATCACAGAATATATAGATACCCGAAACATAATTTTAGTTGCACTACATGATACTCAAAACTTTTACTAAATTTGATAAATGCAAAATGATCAAATAAAATAAATAAAAATAATAATAGTAAAGGTGTATAAATTAAATAAATTTAACGGAATCTTCAGTCATCACAGAATATATTGATACCCGGAGCAGAATTTCAGCTGCACTACATGGTACTCAAACATTTTACTAGATTTGATAAATGCAAAATGATGGAATAAAATAAATAAAAATAATAATCGTAAAGAAGTTTAAATTAAATAAATTTAGCGGAATCTTCAGTTATCACAGAATATATTGATACCAGGAGCAGAATTTCAGCTGCACTACATGATACTCAAACATTTTACTACAATTAATAAATGCAAAATGATGAAATAAAATAATTTTAATTTAAAATCAAATAAATTTAACGGCATCTTTAGTTATCACAGAATATATTGATACCCTGAAAAAAAGTAATAAATCAAGTAAAATACAGTTCTGATTATGTGTATTGATTTAAATAATTAAAACAAATATTTTTTTAACGTAATAATAAGTTTTTTGCCAACTAAAATTGAAAAACCATGTTTAAACTTATTCGTAAGTCAAAGATTTTACAGAAAAAAACGGGTTATTTCACTGGTAAAAAATAGGTATTCGAAAATAAGTAAAATGTAATCATTTTTGAGTACATTCGATGTTTATCAGAACTCCGAATACATAAGTTTCAATTTTAAAATAGACATATACTCAAAAATGAGTACAAGAAGTCAAATAAGTAGATGCTTGCCTACATAGGCATATTTCGTAAATCCGTTTCGATGCATATCGACAATTACAGTCAAGTCTTACCGAGAATCGAACCCAGATCCTCAGTACAGCAGTAGCATTGCCTTATCGGTTAAATAACCAGAACGACATCATGAAGTTGTAAACAGAAGAAATGCTAATAAAAAGGTGTTCCAAAAGAATGGGAAGTAAGATAATAACTCAGTTTCTATTTAAGCAATCGACCTTAAATAATGTGGAACACCATCTTCTGAACCACTATTTTAAGTTTTCAGGTTTCATTAAGATCGCTTGAATAGAAGCTGAGATTGCCAATATTGAATCCCGTTGCTCATTTTTGAGAAAGCACGGTTGCTTAAATTTGAGTACGTCCTCGCTCATTTATGAAGCAATTATACTTAAAGAAAAACGAGTAGATTCAGGTACTCATATTTAAGTACTGTTTTACAGTGCTATTTTAGTTACAAACACATTATTCGCATTTCAGTAAAATGTATTGTTTTAGTAGGTATATACTTTAGATATATGTTAACAATTCATTAAAACAGATATTTTAATATTACAATAAAATTGTGTATGAAATAATGAAATAAATGTTTCAATACTGTTTAATATGGATTTCAATCTCTAAGGATACCTTAACAAGTAGTTAAGTAAATTTTTACACTCAGACTATTATTATTGGTATTACTAGTATTATATTTAAGTTGATTTAACAGGAAGATTCAATTTTTAAACTGAGTTACCACTCTCTGTGCACGTTAAATTAAATTCCGAAGATAAATGCACTTCAGCACAACTGTTTCACAATTTACGCACATTGTTCAGAAACTGCGAGCTCAAAATTAAATTAATCGAGCTTGCGTTTCTCATCCGATTAAGCCCTTAATTGCGGTCCTTAATAGCAGCAGCCAACACTGGGGGACTGGTTACTTTGGGAGTGACGTCATAGATCCAGCAACTGCTGTCATTCTGGGCAATGCGACGTCAAATATAGAAACACTTTACAAAACTCAATTAACTGGACAGGAAAGTAGAAAATAAAATAAAATGGTAGAGTAGAAAAAAGGAACAACATTTACTACTCACGCATAGTAGTTTCTGCTTTTTCCAAGTAAAAGGTGTTTTTTTTTTTATCACGAGGCCATATCCAGTTTCATTCAAGAGAATTCCACTTAGTAGATTAAATTGGGTGTTGATATGACGAAAAAAGTAAACAACACTATCTGCACCTACTTTTTATGTTTGACTTTTAAAAATAAACTGTTAGAGTGTTCTCTTCCATTTTAGAACGTAAAATTACGTTAAAATTAGCGACATTTTAAAAGAATTTTTTCAATTATTTTCAATATTGTCTGCTCTTATAAAAAACCATGTTAAATTAGATATTTTTAGAGATTCTATTAAAAATTCTGAACATACTTATTTTAACTTTTACACACTAAAATTCAACTTAAACAATTTAGTTTATATGATTATTAATAGATATTAATTACAGATTCAAATTGTAAATTAAAACATGCATTTAGATAAATTGTTAATTTCAGAATAACGTTGAAAAGTTTGTACTTTCATTTAATGATTTTAAGCAAATAAAACATATACAACAAGTGCACTTAAATAATTACATCATTATACACTGTAAATAAGGTACTTAAAAATGAATACCTGAACATACTTGTTTTTCTTTGAGTACAATTGCATGTAAATGAGCGATGACGTACTCAAATTTAAGTAATCGTACTTTTGCAAAATGAAGCAGTATAGTTTAATATTACTAATATCAGCTTCTGTTCAAGCCATCTTAACAGAGCGACCTTTCAAACTTAAAAGAGTTGTTCAGAAGATGGTTTTCCACATTATTTGAGGTCGATTGCTTAAATGGAAACTGAGTTATTATAACTCAATTATCTTACTTTCCATTCTTTTGTCACGCCTTTTAAAAACAATACTTCTGTTTATAACTTATTCACATCGCCTGGACTTCGGTGCGGACGACATCAGGTAGACGGGTTGGGTTCGATTCCCGATAAGTCCTGGTTGTAATTGTTGAAAATGATTTACGAAGGCGACCTATGTAGGCAAGCAATTGCTTTTTTTACATGTTACTATTTTTTTTATTACATTTCATCTTCAAAAATGAAACATATGTATTCGGAGCTATGATAAGCATCGAAAGTAATAAAAAATGAGTACATTTTACTAATTTTTAAGTACCTATTTTTAACAGTGTATAAAACCAATGTTTAATTGGATATTTTACTTATTTTTTACATTTACTTATTTTTGAATACCTATTTTTAAAAGTGTAATCAAACATTATTTGCAGTATTTGCATGAGTTGATCAATGTCTTAGTACTCAAGTGTGCAGTTGTTTGTCCTATGTACAGCCGCGGAAAAAAAAAACGAACCACCGATGATTATTTCGTTAGTTTTTATAGTAGAACTAAACTTAATATACCATTTTGTAGGGAATAAAGTCTACTACACATTGATATATAAAATATTTGCATAAGGGACTATCTTCATATTAAAATCCGCACCAACTTTAAAATTTCCAATAGCAACACCCAATTTTGATTCAATATTTAGAATCTACGACAAAATTTATCGTTGAATATCAATTTGCAAGTCATTTGGTTCAGTAGTTTTTTAATTATGAGTATCGAAAGTTTAGAACTCGTAATGTTAAATGAATTTCTTAAACTTTTAATCATATCTTTCGAAATAATAATTTTATTAATCTGATATTTTTATCTGTGTTACTTCTAAACAACCCAAATAAAATACACTAACTTTCTTTACATATATGTATATTTTTTAATTTTATTTAAATTAGGATATTAATATTCATAAAATTTATGAATAGCAACCATGCTATATTTTGATAGTGATGGATTCAGAAAAACGTTTTATATGCATATCTAAAATTTCATGATTTTAATCTTTGTAGTTTTTTGGCTATATTATAAAGTGCATCAAATGATCATTTAAGGGGTCATACACAAATTTAAAATCTGCAGAACTTAACAGAAATCTAGTAATTTTGAGAATTAAAAGCGCTGTGATCGCGTTGGCATAAAATTCTAAATCCTTATATAAAGGCGAGGGGTATACAGGAGTGGGTAAATAAATGACCACGGCGAAAAAAGAACCACGACTAACGCCACAACATTTTCTACCAGCGTACTTCATTTTGAAGTGTCACTAATATTTTGTCCAATGTGGAAGTAGCCCCTCAAATAAGATAGCTACATATCGTCTAATATCTCTGCATATAAATGTAGGAACTTAATGAAAATTTATATTTAGATTATTTTGAGGGCGGGGAACATTTCTGCGCTATCAAAAGTAGGTGTTGCTATTGAATATTTTAAAGTTGGTGCGGATTCGAGTATGAAGATAGTCCCCTATGCAAATTTTTTGTATATCAGTGTATAGTAGACTTTATTTCCTACAAAATGGTATATTAAGTTTAGCTCTACTATAAAAACTAACGAAATAATCATCGGTGGTTCTTTTTTTTTTTCCGCGGCTGTACTTAACAAGTATGTGTTGTGAGGTAGCCATGTGTGCAGGAGTGTGGGAGAATACAATTTCATCAACCCTTCTGTAATGTCAGTCTACCTATTTGTAAGAACATTACATTTCGAAATCGAAATGACTATAAACTCTCAGTTAAATGTAATGCCCAGATATTTTGAAAAAATTCTTAAGGTCAAGCAAATAGGATAAAAATTGGAGCTACAAATGGATTGTAAATTTTTTGCACATGCTTTTAAGGGTTCATCTAGAAAAGTAAGATTATATATTTAAAAATTTAAGCTTATTTCAAACTGTATTTTAAAGTCTCACAAATCTGAAGAGTTTTCCCAAATACCAATTTCGAATATTTTGTATAAAACTTATTACAAGTAAAACTGTTACATCAAAATAAAATTTTAGAAACCGTTTTATCCTTAAGAGAAAAATAAAGGTTTTCTATATTCTTAATGATGGTCAGTTTGACTATTACTTAAAAATTAGTAGCTTATAAAAGCAATATACGGAAATTGCAAATTGGTTTATTTGCAAAAGATTTTATTTCACAATTCCTACATATTTCATAAAGACATACTTATAACTTTTTAATTTTAACTTAAATTTTTAAAATTAATAACTTAAAATTGGAAACATGTTTGCATTTGTACTCTAAATATGAAGGAATAGTCCGGAGTGAAGAGATAAACAAGTAATTCAGAATTCCATCGCTTGCTCTAGTAGCCCCGTGGATCGGCATGTGTCGAAGGTTCGAAGCTCGAAAAAGAAAACGAATGTTCTATCTGAAAAGACAAATTTGCGCCTTACCATAAAAAATATAAAAAAGTTAGACTAAGAAATTACGAATGAAATTTTTATAAAATGCTATGTGTCAAAAATTACAACTGGGTTTAAAATTATGGTCGTCAAACTGATATTTTTATGTGCTAACAACCGGTAATCCTGCTTTTTACCAAGCGACGAATATTATTCTTTACAGAAAAATGCTTTAAACTTTAAAAATACTAATTTTATATGCCCAATATCAGTATTTTAAAAAATTATAGTTTTTTAATAAATTCTAACGGACACAATGGGGTGTCAGGGATATGATATGTCAGGGATTTACTCGATTGCAGATCTCGAAAAAAGAATTAAAAAAAACTGTTCCAAAGCTGTTTTAGATTCTAAGTCGCATTTGCATCAAAATATCTCAACGATTGGTTTCAAATAGCTCAATTTAGTCCTAATATATACTCAAGAAACATCTTTACAATAAAATAAGCAATCTTTACTTAAATAAAAACTATTTTGAATTGAAATTATTTTAGTTCTGAAACTACATTTATTCAACAATAAATTCTTACTGTCTAAACATTATATAAACCTCTATTATTTTCTTTTCGGACATGCCTATTAATATAGTATAATAAATGACTCAACGAGTACAACGGACAGTACTCTGAAGCCTAAAATTCAATTTATCGACTGATAAATAACTATTTGTTATTCGGTAATTTATTTTTTAAATTATCGACACTCTTCCATTGCATTTGTCACTTCTATCTAAGATTTTCGAAACCATTCCATTTGTCAATTACACCGACAAACAGAAGCACTGACGCCTTCTTCCATTTTCTTCACACAAGACTGGAATACGGAGCGTGACGTCACGAGGCCATTTTTTCCCGCCCACTCACAATGCGACAATAATCCCCCTCTGACAAGAACCCCTGCGATTATTTGGAGCAATAAGGATTTGGCCGATAAGTCTCCAGGCCAACTTCTCACTGTGGGACCGATTGATTTCCATTTAAAAAATAAATGTTTTGTTTTTCTCTCATAGAAGAGTACAGCAAAAAAAAAAAGAATTTTCCGTTGGAAAAAATGCATTTTTTTACTTTCGATTATCCAAGCTGCGTATTAGAGAACAACTCAGGTGTTTGTGTATCGCTATTTTCGAATGGCCAAAAGGTATTTTATTGCAGAGCCTGTTCTAATACAAATTTATGACTGTCTCATATGATACCCATTTGGAACGCAAATTTAACGACAGCAACCGAAAAAGAAATTAGCCCATTTATTTTCTATTTTAGTATTAAAAATACGTACTCAAAATAAGTAACATGTACTCATTTTCGAGTGCATTTGATGCTTATCAAAGCTCCGAATATATAAATTTCATTTTTAAAAAAGACGTCCTCAGAAATGAGTAAAAATGAATAACAAGAGAAGTTGTTTGCACACGTAGGTTGCCTTCATAAATCAAAAATAGATCTTTTACTTATTATATTATATACTTTTTAAAAAATATTTTTGTACTTGTACATGATTTGCACATGGTTGATACATGTTTTCCAATTATTATTTTTTGTTTTAAGGACAATTTTAATATCTCCCAGTTTTTGAAGCACTTTACATGAAATTTGAATATTAAAGTTTTTCTTAAAAAGTTTGATTTATTTTATTAAAATTATGATAATAAAAAAGTTATTTATCTAAACACATTTTTAAATCAAAACTTTAAAAAAAAATTATCTGGGATAAAACACACTTTTTACATGAGTCAGAAAGTCGTTGCACTTGTTCAACTACCACCATGTTCACTTGCCTCACATGCAAAAATGACAGAGAAAGTGTAAATACGGCTGCTAAAGTTCAATGCAAAAATAAAGTGTAAAACTGAAAACTACACATTAAATTTAACAAGAATACAAAGTTATTTTATTTTGCATAGTATGACAAAAATATTTAAATAAAAATGACAAACTTTCATGACTAAACTTCGGTTAAACGCTAAAATATAAATCTTTTTAAAAATTAAAAAAAAAACATTTAAGACTGAAATTGACAGACGTTTTGGGGTGCATCAAAAGAGAAAATTTCAAAATTGTATAATTTTTTTTTACAGAAATATTAATTATTTTTACAAATAACCAGCCGTGGCCACACCGTGGTTACAGTTACTCCACTTCACCCTAACTAAAACCCGATTTTTATGAATAAGTCATATATCCTTACAAGCGAAAGCCATAAAGTTTAGAGCTCAAATCAATGTTATTTGAGGTTTCGTAAGAAGCAATAATACTTCCGTGTATATATAAATTAAATGTAATCTTTCCTCTCTACTAGCGATAAGCTACTAACGAAACTGTCAAATAACCCGATCCTAAGTTTCGCAAATCCTGTCAATTTGTAGTTTTGCAACCAATTTATATTTTTAAGTTTAAAAGTTGCAAGTAAAATTAATTCCTTCATGGAAAGGGTATACACATTCCCCACTTAGGGAAATTGAAATTTTGGGTTTATAATATTATAAATAGGGTAAATAAAAATTGGAAAATATACTCCTCTCTAGACTTAATAACAGTTACATTTCTAGATTTAACCGAAGTACGTTCAAATATTCCAGACACCTTATTTTCCAACATTTAAATTTTTACTGCTGTATTTCAATTCTCAAAGGGAATTTTATTTTGTAATACTCATACATTTATATTTCTACGAATAATTTACTTCTTGGCCAATCATCAATACTCACTTTTAAAACTTTTAAGTTTTCCTTCCAATAAGATATTTATTTATTAGATATGTGTATTCTATTTTATAATGATAGTAATTTTATGAAAATATATCTCAGGTAGTGTTTTAGACTGTTTAGCCAATACAATAGAACATAGAATTTATGTCAGTTTGATTGTTTGTGTTTGTTTGTCAATCTCATATGAGGGTATGACTAATGAAAAGATTTTGATGGTGCTTTCACCGGGAAACTTTGAAGTCAACTTTTGTTCCTGAAAAGTAAACTTTCGTTCTACAAAAAATAATTTATTATCACCGAGCTAGAATATAATAGAACTATAAGCACTGGAGCAAAGACTTCCATTGAGTGACAATGTACTTTACCCAGCCACATGTATGCATATAATTCGGAAGAAAGTTTGAGAAAACATTCGTCCTTAGCTATGCTGGAGTCTCATAAGTATTTAAAACTGGTATTTTCGGTGCCTTATGTCTTCGCTTTCTTGTAAGTAAGTATGGAAAAACATTAAATCTGTAACATTTCATGCTTTATTTGAAAACCGGAAATGGGTTTTTAAATATATGCAAACCTATGCGAAAGGACTATTTTTTCTACCTTCGCTTAAAAAGGTGCAAGTTTTTTAATGCGTGTGAGTGAAACCGCGGGAACGGCTACTTAACAATACGGTTAAGGAAATTTTAATTTAAAATTCTACTTACAATCCGCGAGAAACAGGGAAATCGACAATAGAATAGATGGTTAAGTGAGCATTGTTATATTCAAATGGAATTTGCTACGATTATAAAATAATGACTATATTCTCAACTGCAGTTCGAATTCTGAAACTTAACGACTATTCAACGACCCTGTGCACCTACGACACCAAATAAATTTTGAATTGAATCGTTTCAGAAGCGAATGGTTCTGAGCAATTATTTTAAGTTTGTCAGGTCCCTTTGTTAAGATGGCTTGAACAGAAGCTGAGTTGAGCAATATTAAAACACACTGCTCATTTTTGCGGAAGTACGATTGCTTAAATTTGAGTACGTCTTAACTCATTTACGATTCAATTTTATTCAAAGAAAAACCAGTACGTTCATATACTCATTTTTAAGCACCTTTTCTTTACGGTGCAGTGCTAGTAATATTATCATTGCTTGTGACATGTTTTCTCATACACGCATACACTCATACTAATTTAAGGAATATTTTTTTAGGCATCATGAAAACTGAAAACGAATTGAAACAACACAATTTTAATCCAAAACCAAGACTTCCACTACTCTGTACTTCATGTATCAATCTTAAGATAGGTTGATATATATATATATATATATCTATATATTTCCTGAGAGGTAAGAAAAGATACGATGAAACACATCGGAAGTTTGCAGCGGATACGATTTTGTTTGATCGAAAGCATTATATGACTTTAATCCACCAGCAATCGGATCACGGAAATCAGATAATTGTTTTTACAATAAGAACAACTTCTCTATATGTGGAATATATGGCTTATATATGGCTTATAATTATAAACATAATGGCTCTATATATGGCTTGTATGAGCTCTTATAACTATATATAATTCATATCAATACTTATATATAAGAATGGAGTGTCTGTCAGTGGAATCGAACAAAACCCCTCATTTTGAGTTTTCTCCACGAATTAGAATACGCTGATTCCGAAAATCACATTTAAAATTTTTTTGTCTGTCAGTCTGTCTGTCTGTCTGTCTGTCTGTTTGTCCGGATTTAACTCAAAAACTACTGCACGGATTTTTCTGAAACTTGCACCATGTGAACAAACTTTTCTTAGTTTAAAATCTGCACTTTGTTTCATGTGGATATCTGTAACCATTCAAAAGTTATAGAACTTTTTCCATTTTCTCTAACATTACGCCTATGGGAAATTTACATCTCGATCTTCCCTTCATAACATTATTGTTAAAAATCACCTTGGGGCGACCAAAAATATTTTTAGACAATACTGGGATAAACGATTCATTTTGATTGGCTGATGAGTAAATGTCGCCAGATGAATTAAAAATATCGCCAAATGAATTAAAAATATTGCCAAATTAATTAAATATGTCGCCAAATGAATAAAAAATGTCACCAGATGAATTAAAAATATCGCCAAATGAATTAAAAATGTCGCCAAATATTGCCAAATGAATTAAATATGTTGTTAAATGAATTAAAAATGTCGCCAGATGAATTAAAAATATCACCAAAAAATGTCGCCAAATATTGCCAAATTAATTAAAATATTGCCAAATGAATTAAAAATATCGCCAAATATTGCCAAATGAATTAAAAATATTTCCAAATGAATTAAAAATATTGCGAAATGAATTAAAAATGTCGCCATGTGAATAAAAAATATCGCCAAATAAATTAAAAATGTCGCCAAATATTGCCAAATGAATTAAAAATGTTGCGAAATGAATATAAAATGTCGCCAGATGAATTAAAAATGTCGCTAGATGAATTAAAAATATCGCCAAATGAATTAAAAATGTCGCCAAATATTGCCAAATGAATTAAAAATGTCGCCAGATAAATTAAAAATATCGCCAAATGAATTAAAAATATTGCCAAATGAATTAAAAATGTTGCGAAATGAATTAAAAATGTCGCCAGATGAATTAAAAATATCGCCAAATAAATTAAAAATGACGCCAAATATTGCTAAATGAATTAAAAATGTTGCGAAATGAATTAAAAATGTCGCCAGATAAATTAAAAATATCGCCAAATGAATTAAAAATGTTGCGAAATGAATTAAAAATGTCGCCAGATGAATTAAAAATATCGCCAAATAAATTAAAAATGACGCCAAATATTGCCAAATGAATTAAAAATGTTGCGAAATGAATTAAAAATGTCGCCAGATGAATTAAAAATATCGCCAAAAGAATTAAAAATTCGCCAAATATTGCCAAATAAATTAAAAATGTTGCCAAATGAATTAAAAATGTCGCCTGATGAATTAAAAATATCGCCAAATAAATTTAAAATGTCGTCAAATATCGCCAAATGAATTAAAAATATTGCCAAATGAATTAAAAATATCGCCAAATATTGCCAAATGAATTAAAAATGTTGCCAAATAAATTAAAAATGTCGCCAAATGAATACAAATGTTCTCCAATTGAATAAAAATGTTGCCAAATGAGCTAAAATAGAGGTCCTATATTTAAAACTATCATCACAATGGCGAAATTAGGGTATAAATAACAAAATTAATGTTGTTAATAAAAACCTCGCCAACTGAAGGAGGAAGATAAACCAGCCCTTTCGACTGACGCCATGTGTATTCATGTTCCAAACAACTTAACTTTATGACAATAGTGCTATTTGTTACGGAGTGGAATATTACAATGATGTTGAAATGGTCCACCCTAAAAGTTTAACTTAAGGTTTTCTATATTTATACCTCCATGTATCTTATTTTTAAATTATCACCACAAAAACATATTATTAGTTTTCAAAAATGAATATTTGATAATTAATTTTTTATAAGAAATATTATCCGTAAATATTGACCCGTATGAAGTTATGTTGAAAGACGTCTATATAGACTCCGGTCGCCAATTGGCACAAAAGAAGAAAAAAACTTCACCAAATACGATACATTATTTCGATTTGGAAGAATGCAATATTTTTACTTTGATATATTATTGCGTCGCCAATATTAAAACTAATGAATGTGCAGTTTACTACATGGGTTTATTGTCACTAAATGGTAAATTTTTATAAAAAAAATATGCAATGAAAAAAATTCAGGAATATTTATTTCACAAAAAGAAACATTTTACAAAAAAATCAGTTTAAATAGTAGTCGCAATAGCATGTAAAGTCGTGAACATAGAAATAGATTTAAGTATCTCAAAAAATACTCAAACTAATTTAATAAATCTGTATTTGGATAAAATTTATTTTTCACAGTGCACAGAGAGTGATATGCGATGGCTATGCTAACAAGACAAAATCGCGCAGCTCTCATTGCGCAAAGTGACCACGAGCAACGCCGGGCCATATTGCTAGTCTATAATAAAACTAAATAATATATATAATAATAATAATAGTAATAATGTCTGTGGTACACAATCTGCCACTGCTTGGATATGTCTGATAAATTATAAATAAATACTATTCAACCTTTAATTGTGCACTGAAGACTTGAAATTTTAAAATTCCGTTTAGTTTTCCGTTTATAACGATTTTAGAAGCTATTTTTTTTAAATGGCCATTAAAAAAATGGTATCTATATTTTTATAAAATTGCACTGCTATAAAATCATAAGATCTTGACAACAACGAAATACTTGAAAATAAATTAATATTTATATATTGTTTTAAACAATTGAAAGTTGGCGATTAAAAATTACTTTGGCGAATTAACTCTTTCGGACAATTATGCTTCAACGGGAAATGTAAAGGAAAAACTGATATTCGGAGATGTACCCGGAGATGTTTGAGCAATAGACCAGTTATTTTGCATTCGAGAATATAAAAGAGAAAGAACGAACGAATGGGGTAACGTTTTTTTAACGCGTGTGAAACCGAGGGCAACAGCTAGTTTTTAATAATAGAAAGTAACAGTTATGTTTGTTGTAAATGTGGTCTTCAGCCACATATCTTTTGGATTCCATTGAGAACCGAGCAGATTCCAGCCCGACAGAAAGAACCTCAACACAAAAGTCTCAACGAAACGAGTCAACAAGCCCAACAAAGGCGGGAAAAACACGACGCGTTGTGTCTGGAGAAAGGTAACGACTCTTCTGATTGGATGAGGAAATGATGACCGACAACAAGATTTTTATACAGAAGTAAATAAAAGGTTTTGTGTGTGGGGGAGGGGAGGTGGAATGGTGGGAGGTGGAAAGGAAGAGATGCATATCTGGGAGCTGCGCAGAAGGGGTATCGTTTGGCGGTCCTAGGGCGCAGGCTAGGAATTGCGGGGGTGGTTTGAAGACAGACTCCGTATTCATTAGATTGTCCCGTTCGTAGGTTTTCGGACGGGGGCCACTGTCTCTCCCCTCCCCCTCCACAACCCCTGACATTTGGTACCTGCTTTTGGTGTGCGCATTGGGAGGTATTGTTTCACCGGGGCTACGCAGACCGTTCCGCGATTGTTCATCAACCATCATCAATTTCATTTGTTTTGCGCGTTCCCTTTATTTATTGAGATGGCAGAGATTGGAGGGGAGAGAGTCATGGAGCTGTTGCTTCGGGAGGGTGCTGCTTCACGTCTGCGTTAGGCGTCTTTTGTGCTCCGAAATGGGCATCTTTTGCTTCGATTGCGAAAGTTGCTTGTCAGAATTGAAGTGATGGTGGTATTATGGTGGACTTAATGATAAATTTCAATAATGCTTTGATAATGACAAAGATTTTTGGCAAAATATTAAATACTCTGTAAGGTGTTTAAATTTAAAGCTATGAGAAGCTGAAGAAACTGTTTAAAAGTAGTCTGTGAGTTTGTTTATTTTTATACAAATATACAATTTAATTCCGATCTTGATAAATTTTTTGTTCACTTGACCTTCGGAGCAAAGGGAAGATAACTATCTACATGAAATTTCGAACACCCACCCCCTTCCCCCTTTCCCACTCTGTAACTCGCTTTACCCCATTGACTTCTTAATGAAACCTATTTATAGTAATGCAATACTGTAACAATAGGAACATTTCAACATTGTAACAATGTAAATTATCTTACATAGTTATCCCTGAGGATGGATAAACGATGCTTTCTGATTGGCCGGTGTTTAAATATAGCCAATGTACCGTCAAAATGTCACCAAAGAAATAAAAATGTCGCCAAATTAAAAAAATTGTCAAATGAATACAAATGTCGTCATATGAACTAAAATATTGTTATATATAAAAATATCTCCAAAATGGTGAAAGTATTTCCAAGATAATAAAATTAATACCATTTTGCGTACTTAACCTTCAAAACTAGAGTAAGGTCATCTACAAGAGATTTCGAAAAACCACACAAATCCCTCTTTATAAAATCATAAGATCTTGGCAACAATGAAACACTTTAAAGTAAATACATACACATTGTTCTAAACAATTGAAAATTGGCGATCAAAAATTGCTTTGGCGGAATAATTATTTCTGACATCTTTGCTTCAACGGACAAGTTAACGGAAAATATAACATTCAGAGGTGTACCCGAAGATGTTTGAACAATAGACTAGTTATTTTGCCTTCGAAAAATAAAAAAAGAAAGAATAAACCAATAAAACGAACCAAAAGGGTAAAAAACATAAAGGCGTGTGGAACTTCGGGCAACAACTGGTATATAAATATATTACTAATGGAATACGCACTTAAAAAAATAATATGTCAGTTTGGTCATAAATTGTAGAAATAACAAAAATATGCTTGAAGAATTGCGACACAAATTTTTAATGCAATGTTAGATTTATTAAAATACAAATGCAACGTTAAAATACGCAATAAAAGTCCGTAATAATCCGGACATGTTTCGGGAGATACATCACCCTTCATCAGCGGAAAATGTAAAGTCTGTGTGTAATGAAATATAAATAAACCCAAAGAAATCTAAAATTTTTTGTTGCCAAAGACTATAAAACTAACTAAAAACTATTACAAACGGTTGGAGTTAACTATTGTGTGCCAACAAGCGGGAAACATTGGGACCGCAAACGTTTCATTGACAACCGAATCAATATTACTAAAAATATGAAACGCCTCCAGGAAGTCAAGTTCAAATGGAGATTTAGGTTTGCAAATTAAATGTGAGTTAGAAAAATTAAATATATGACCATGTTCCCAAGAGTGCTTGGCAATGGAGGACTTCTTTATTTCTTGTTTAACAGTATGTGCTTGGTGCTCCTTGATACGAAATCTTAATGCTCTCCTTGTTTGACCAATATATGACATGCCACATTGACATGAAATACTGTATATGCCCCAGTTATTAAGATCGTCAATAGGGTCTTTAAGTTGTGTGAACGTGATCTTATTGATAGGTGAAAATATGGAACGTATGTCGAACCTACCGAGAATTTTAGAAATTTGATGGCTGATCTGGGGATAATATGGTAAAACAACTAAAGACTTAGATCGCTCAGATAGACTAGAATTTTTAAATGGATTTTTAAGTTTATGTAGGGCCTTATCAACGACGTTGGGTGAGAAACCTCGATCCACGGCGACGGCTCTCAAATAATTAAGTTCAGTCTGGAGTGAATCGGGTGTAGAACAGATGTTAAGAGCACGATTAACAAAAGTGTAAAATGCAGCCATTTTTTGTTGTATGGGGTGGCAGGACTTAAAATGAGGGGGCAAAGAAACTGCGAAGGATTTTCTATATACGGTGGTGGATAAATGGTCATCTTTACGAGTAATTAAAACATCAAGGAAAGGAAGAGTATTGTTGGATTCGGATTCGGCAGTGAATTGTATTTTAGGATCTATGGAATTTAATACAGGGAGAATTCCGTCAACTTCTCCGGTGGAGTTGTTTAATAGGGCGAAAGTGTCATCAACATAGCGGATCCAAAGGGGAAATTTAATAATGGTGAAAAGTTTTTCTTCAAAATAATCCATATATATATCACTGAGTATGGGTGAAAGAGGGCTTCCCATAGCCAAACCCTCCGTTTGTCTATAAAAATTACCTTCAAATACAAAAGTGGTTTGCCAAAGACAAGTCTTTGTAAGGGAAATCAAATCATCTATTTCAAATTGTGTGAAATGAAAAACTCTGAGGCGACCTTCAAGGCACTTTAATGCGCCTTGAATAGGAACGTTGGTAAATAAAGATTTTACATCGAAAGACACCATGTGGAGATCTTTGGCGTTTATGTCTTTGATAAGTGAAACGAATTGCATAGAGTTTTTAACAGTATATCTATTGGATTTCAAAAGAGGTGAAAAAATCGTGCTCTTAACATCTGTTCTACACCCGATTCACTCCAGACTGAACTTAATTATTTGAGAGCCGTCGCCGTGGATCGAGGTTTCTCACCCAACGTCGTTGATAAGGCCCTACATAAACTTAAAAATCCATTTAAAAATTCTAGTCTATCTGAGCGATCTAAGTCTTTAGTTGTTTTACCATATTATCCCCAGATCAGCCATCAAATTTCTAAAATTCTCGGTAGGTTCGACATACGTTCCATATTTTCACCTATCAATAAGATCACGTTCACACAACTTAAAGACCCTATTGACGATCTTAATAACTGGGGCATATACAGTATTTCATGTCAATGTGGCATGTCATATATTGGTCAAACAAGGAGAGCATTAAGATTTCGTATCAAGGAGCACCAAGCACATACTGTTAAACAAGAAATAAAGAAGTCCTCCATTGCCAAGCACTCTTGGGAACATGGTCATATATTTAATTTTTCTAACTCACATTTAATTTGCAAACCTAAATCTCCATTTGAACTTGACTTCCTGGAGGCGTTTCATATTTTTAGTAATATTGATTCGGTTGTCAATGAAACGTTTGCGGTCCCAATGTTTCCCGCTTGTTGGCACACAATAGTTAACTCCAACCGTTTGTAATAGTTTTTAGTTAGTTTTTTAGTCTTTGGCAACATTTTAGATTTCTTTGGGTTTATTTATATTTCATTACACACAGACTTTACATTTTCCGCTGATGAAGGGTGATGTATCTCCCGAAACATGTCCGGATTATTACGGACTTTTATTGCGTATTTTAACGTTGCATTTGTATTTTAATATTCTTAACGCAATGCTCTATAAGACGAGTTTTTATCTTAATGTTAGATTTATCCGATACTTTCATGTAAATATAAGACATATCTTTTGGGAAAATGAAAAAGATTAAAAATATTTTAGTTAATTGAGCTTTTTGTTGGGTATAAATGCATAATCCCCATCTGACATATTTCGATTTAATTAGATACCTTGAGGATCCGCTTTTCTTTCTTCGAACATATTTTGAAAGTAGTTAGTAGACAGTTTTTTTTAGTATTAGAGAAAAGTTTCGTATAATAAACTTCAAATTTAACCTTTAAAACATGTTATCCCACTTTACTACCTATAATTTATGTCTGTTTTAAATTTAAAAAAAAAGAAATGCATGGTATAATTTTTTTTAGTTTAATGGTATAAAAAATAAATGTAGTAAGTACAATATTAATATGTGCATAAACAATAAATAAGTATTACTGGAGTATTTTTTATAGTCTTCTAAGTACAATTTTTTAATTGAAGTTTTATTATGCATTCGATTTTGACGTTTGTTGTGACTATTCCACAGAATGGAAAATGTTTATTTCTTGGTTGTGTTTTGTAACCAAAAGTCAATTAAATATTTAATGTATACCATGTTTATTTTGCAAATCACACACACGGATATAAACATGCCAGAATTTTTAAAAATAACTGTAGTAGACTAATATGATTTCAAATCATGTCGAATCATTAAAACAAAGTTTAAAAATTTAAACTAAAATAATTTTATTTCTTTATATTTGTAATATAGTAACATAAGGAACAAAATATAAACAAACTCATGATATATAAGTTTTTTATAAGATTCAAATATAAAATATTAATTTTCAATTAAAATTTTCATTATGGAATTTTATGAGATAGATGCCCTATGGTTACTATATTTTATGGTTTTAATATAATTACATGAAAAATTTGACAAAAATATTTAAAAGTACGATTTTATTCTAATATACTGAATACAGAAATATATCCAGTTTAAAATCCTATTATAACTGTAACCTACTAATTTTTGTTTAAAAATACTTATATTGTAAATGTATATATGGCATTTGTTTTATGAATAACTGCACAGACTGGTACCCCCTTCGAGCAGTCGTTTAGGGTTCCTCATCTTTTCCTTGTGAGAAACCCCAAACGACAATAATCGGTTTTTAACATCTCAACGCCCTTTCGGGCAGTCATTTTGGAAATCTTGCATAACAATAAAAAAAACAATTCAAACAGAATTCAATATAAATTTAGCTTTAATCAGTAATCTCCAGTATAGTATGCTGTATAATTCATTCAAATGATTTATTTCACACTTCAACTGCCTATCATAAGTTAATTTTTAAGATAACTAGTTATTTCGTAAAATAACTCAAAAAAGTAAAGAATTGTTAATTTATTAACGTTTTAACTGATCTGATCAATTATTTCATGAAAAAACTTGTTATTCTGTGGAATAACTGAATTATACACTTTAATGGTAACATGTATACTAAATAAATATTTGATATTTTGAAAGACAAATGGGAAGAATTATGATTCCACCAGCTCAATGTAATTTAAGTGATATCGCGACTTTAGCAACGATGTGTTAGAACAATGGACATTCAAACACATATTTAGCTTATTAAATAAATTGGTTTTATATTTATAATCAAAAGTTCTAATTTTGTAATCGAAAGTTCTTATTTATAATCGAAAGTTCTAATTTATAATCGAAAGTTCTAATTTATAATCGAAAGTTCTAATTTATAATTGAAAGTTTTAATTTATAAATAAGTTCTGATTTATAATCGAAAGTTCTAATTTATAATCGAAAGTTCTAATTTATAATCGAACGTTCTAATTTATAATCGAACGTTCTAATTTATAATCAAACGTTCTAATTTATAATCGAACGTTCTAATTTATAATAGAACGTTCTAATTTATAATCGAAAGTTCTAATCTTGAAAATAGAATTTTCTAACAAAACAACTTAACAACAAATCGGTTTAACTCAAAATCTTTAATTAATTTAGAAATTTGATGGTGTTTGTTGACTTATGAAAAACTGCCGTTAACAAAATACTTGCAGACGACGCTTTTTGTTAAATAAAATTCCTTCTAAATCCTGATACGTACTTTCACACGAAAAACAAAAATAGATTGTTTTCGTCATGGAATCCTATAACACACACGTTACAGTAACCAAGCAGATTAATTCGTTTATTGCGTGACAATGTCTTCCCCGATCTAAATATAGAAGCTCCTTCTAAATTAGCAGAATGATTTCAATGTTCTAACACAGCGCATACATCAAGTTGAAATGAATATACCTAAGTTAAATAGGTAATTGGAACGATTCTATAAAAGGAAATCTATGTGTTACTCCATTGAAATTAATTGCATAAAGAATGTATTAGATAAGTTTTAACGTATATATCGAACATTTGAAACACGAATATCGATTAGGGGATTTTTTTCCTCCAAGGTAAATAATTAGCCCCATACTTTTCAAACATTTTATTTCTTACTAATCGGAACTAAAATAATTTATTGTAGAATAAAAAAATTTTAATATCATAATATAATTATATTTATAAGACTATTTAGTAAATCGGTGATTTAAATTAGAATATTTTTTTTAAAAAAATAACTATATTGAAAGCCTTTTAAAAGACTATTCAGAAATTTGATATTAGAATAAAAAGAATTATAAAGGCAGAGTAAACATTTCTCGCAAACCACTGATCGAAACATGCACCAAATATCTCAGAAACTAATTCTGCTTGTTTTGAGTTATCTTCTTTTGGTTATTATTTATCAACTAAATGAATAGCAAGATAAACTCTGCATGTATTTAAAAATAAGTATATTTACAATTACTTACATTCGCAAATTCGTACATTTACAAATGCATATAGTCACAAATATGTACATTCACAAATATCTACATATTCAAATACGTACATTAACTAATATGTATTTTCCCAAATACTTTACATTCACAAATACGTACATTCACTAATACTTTACATTCCCAAATAAGCACATTCATTAATAAGTACATTCATTAATATGTATAATTTTAAATACGTACGTTCACAAATATGCTCATTCACTAAGACGTATATTTACTAATGCGTGCATTCACAAATACGCACATTCACAAATACGCACATTCACAAATACGCACATTCACAAATACGCACATTCACAAATACGCACATTCACTTAGATGTGCATTCATAAATACGTACATTTACAAATACGTAATTCATTAATACGTACATTCACAAATGCTTTACACTCACAAATACGTATATTCACTTATACATATATTCACTTATACGTACATTCACAAATACTTTACATTCATAAATAAATTGCATGGAATCACTTTTACGTAACGTACAAATGACCAAAATACCCATATTTCGGGGCATCATATAACTGTATTAAATGAGAACACATTTTTTCCTTCTATTATCGTGTATAGTAATTCGAAATGTCATATACGATGTGAAATTATGCATATTTGATTACCTCTTGAGTACCTCTTGAATTGTAAAAAAGTATCATTTAAATCATTGAGCAGCTGCTTTCATTGAGCAGTTGCTAAAACACTGATGGTTTGCCAATACCATCTAGGTTAATCATAGTAAGGCAAAGAATTACCTCAATAAAATACATTTCGAAGTCAATAATTACTTTTCGAAGGTTTTTGATTTAACTAGACTGATATATTATCAGTGCAAAATGGAAAGTTTTCTTTGAAATGATGATAAAAGTGATCGTTTAATTTAATACAAACGGTAAGTACGTTAAGATTTTAACTGCAAAAAAAGTTTTTTATGACGATTAAATAAAACAACTTATCGTATAATTAACAGAATAGTAACAATTTGAAAAACACTTATAAATATTTTGTTTAATACAGATAAACGCTAGATTTTTTTTATTAGTTTTAATGCTTTAAACAAACGTCAAACTATATGGTCAAATGCGTACGACATAATATGATATTGTCACAAATTTAATATTTAACTATGAAATATTTTTTATTATATTAAAGCAATTTATTTATGATATTTTTTTCTCATTTGTAGTGATAACAAGGATAGGTTTAGATTGAAAGATTAAAAGAGAATTATATTTATTAAATACTTTCAAAATAATATATATGTAGATAAATGGCTATTTTATATATTTCAATGTTAGAAAGAAAGACTGTAAGATAGACATCGTTTAAAGTAAACCTTTAATTATTTAATAAAAATGCTATTAGTAATACAATCATTTGAAATAAAATTTTGAATTAAAATATTGTTAGCTCATGTATATAACATATTATTGCAAATACATTGACAGTTAATTCTTAAAATTTTAATTTAAATGATACAAATATTTTTTTAATGAGTAATAGGTTTTGAAATAAGTTAAATGACGATTTTTTGTGGTTGAAATACTTTGGGAAATGATAAAAAGTTATAACTAATAAAATTTAATCTCGTTCCAAAATTTATATTTAAAACATAAAAATAACAAAATAATTCTATTACTTGTTTTATTATTATTCTTTAAAAATAACAATTTTGTTTTGTTAAAACTCAAAATACAGCACTAAATACTTCCTGAAATATTCACAAACTTCCCTCTATTATATATTAATCCTCCTCTGATTCCTCCTCCTCTTCTTCAACCGGATTTTCTTCCTTTTCTTTCTCCAAGACAGCTTCGCGTTCGCTACCCAGAGGCAGTTTCTGCAGCCATTTCATGTATGCTTCATGTTCTTCTGCGTACACGGGAACATGTTCAGCTAACGCATTCTTGAAATCCATCGCGCGTAGTGGAAACGAATCCTGACAGGCCAATCGGCGATTCGTCAGCACTTTTCGCACTGTCTGCTCAATCCGACCAGCAGTGAAGCCATCCGATATGCTGCTCAGAATACTCACCTCCACGTTTGCTGAGACATGACCTCCGAACTTCCTTATAATTTGCCGCCATAATTGGCATCTACAGTTATAATCAGGTTTGAAAATACAAATAGCTTTCTCGTAGCAACCGCTTAATCCCTTTTGATTCACACTGAAGGGGGTGACGGTCGTTCCACATACCAAAACTCTATCGGAATGTCCGATCTTTTTGATCAGTTTCGGCAAGTGCTTGCTGAGACGGTTAGGCTCAGAAATTCTACTCGTCTTTGGCTTTTCTTTCCAAAAATAATTTTCCGCGTCTTTGACGTAAATGATCGTTGGTTGGACGAGGCGACTGACTTTGGACACTAAATGCATCAACATTTCTAAGCCATCATCCCCTGGATACTTTCCTTCGAGATTTTCAGCGGACAAATTCATCAAAGTTGCACTGATTTCGTTACAGATGGAATAAACCAAGGTTGTCTTTCCAGAACCTTTAGGACCAGCAATGAGTATTGATTTTATATAGGCTTCCCCTGAGTGTATGGCTTCGGACCCCATTGGTAAAACGCAATACTCTTTCAAAACTCTCTTTATATCAGCAAGACAAGGCAAAGGATGGCTGTCAAATTGTCCTGAAATTTCTTGTATGCCCCCACAATAATTATAGTCCCCCACAAAGTCATTTAGTGTAATTTTAGGGTAATTTGTAATAATTCCGTTATCAATCAATTCACTTACGAGGGACTCTACACTCCGATCGGGAGTCAAATCAATTTCCTTTTTGGCTTTTCCCTTTTTCCCTTTCTCCTTCTTTTTTCCCTTTTTCTCTTTCTTTTTTCCTTTTTTCTGTTTCTTTTTCTTCTTAGTATCTTTTCGGAAGGCTTTTTCTAACCTTTCGAGTTCTGCTCTCATCTTTTCATCAACGACCAGACGCACGGCTGTTTTAACTTCTACGGTGACTTCGTCCTTCAGTAGTTCTTCATCAAATTTATCAAAATTGACAGGTTCTCGTCCCATCCAACTTTTTTTGTACTCTTCCAAAAACTTCAAGATCACCGATAAGTATTTAGATGGCTTTAAGACATATACTACAGGCTCATCTTCTTCGTCCTCCGAATCCTTACCTTTTTTTTTCTTTTTAGATTTTTTATCTTTGGAATCTTTCGGACTTTTAGTATTTTTTCGTTCCTTTTTTTCTTCTACTTCAGGTTCTTTTTCTTCAGCTTTTGGCACTAAGGGAACTAACAGCATAGCCACCGAACCACCTTCTTCATCGGAAGGAAATGTAGGAAATTGCTTATGGATTTCTTTGTATTCATGAATGTAAGAACGAATTGTTTCCTCCAGTTCTTCCGAGAACCTAGGAGCTTGGTAAACGAACATTTCCTCTGTCATCCTCTTTCTAGCAACCAGGTATTCGCCCTCATTTCTTTTTATGACGGTACGCCGATGTTTTTCTATATCTTGCGATATGGCGTTCTTGGTTTGAGGAGAAGGTAAAATATTCAGGAATTTCATTTCAATCAAATACAGGTCTTTCACTCTTTTCCGAAATAGAAATCGCCTCCATGCCCTCTGTATAACGAGTGCACAATCCGTTTCAGTCTTACTAAAATTCTCATTTTTCAAATCTTCCTTCTGCTCTTTCACTTTACTGAAAGTGCTTTGATTTGGAGAATTTTGGAAATGAGCACTGTCCTGCCGAGCTTTTTCGTGAGATTGAATCATTTTGAGAAACACTTTTGACATTCTGAGATTCTTTTTATCCTCAGTGACGACTTCTTGGTCTTCAGTGTTCGAATCCTTCAAATGGTTCTCCACAATTTGCCTGTTCTCAATCTCTTTCTCGTACACTATCTCCTTGCAATATTCCGGAATTTTTATATCCATATCGGAAGGAAGCATTTTCAGTTCTAAAAGCCCTTGGTCCAAAAACTGAAAGTCGCTTTTCTCGAAGTCGACAAGTGCGTGCTTCAATTCCAAAACTCTTCCAATGCAAGCCTCAGACAAATTCCGCAGAAAGCGTCGTTTTTGGGGTTGTGGAATGTGCTCGTAACAATAAATCAACTTATTGCACATTCTTATATACTTCAGGTACAGTACTGATGTTTCTCGAACAGCAATCAGGCGTTTCTCAATTATTCTAGGGTTATCAACTGGAGCTTCTGTTTTAACCAGATTCTGAAGTTCATGTTGTGTGGATTCCCATACAGAGTTAAAGTGTTTAAATGCCAATTCAAACGATGTAATTTCCTTCAAATCTTCTTTGTTAATAATAACTGAATCAATACTTGATGAATTACGGCTCATTATATCAATGAAGTACTAATTAATATTATTTAATAAAATTTGTGTACACCTATATATCCTGCTATCTTGGAATAAATTGAAGTTTAACATTTGTTTGATATAAAGAGCAATTTGTAAGTATTAATTTCTTCGTGTTTTCAGATTATCATACTTTTTTACCTATAATAAAAATAAAATTTAAATTCTTGTAATATATTTGTAAATACAATGATCTCTTATTTAAATACAGCACACATATATATATAAGGGTTTCCGTTAATGTAACCAGACCATTTAAAAGAAAAATCAAAATTTCTTCATTTCAAAGTTTGTTTTACTGTTTTTGCAGGTGAAACCGAGTGCAATTCAATTGCTTATTTCAGAGTACTTTTTGGGGGTTTTGTCCAGATGGGATTAAGTTATGGGAGATTCGATAATTTTTGGAATTTATCAAGAATTTATGCTTGTGTTACCTCATATTTAGATTTTCCTAATAATACCTTTTAATTACATGTTTATATAATTATTCATTACTTGAAATTGTCATTTCCGTATCCTTAGTGACAAAACGACAATTTAAAACTGCGATGAAGATAGAGAAATGGTGGATAGCATCCTATATATTATTTCTGTAGTAAAATCTTTATGCTCCTTAGACGCAGTGAATCTTAACACGTCAGGTATCAAAAGAAAGATAATTTCTTGGACCAGTTACAAATTTTCACGCAATCGCAATTAATAAAAATATATAACAATTAAGAAAATAATATACACTAGCAAAAAAATATTACTGCCAAGACAATTTACTTCGAAGCATAAATTTACAATTTACTAACCTTAAACTTGTTATATTGTATCATGACTTAACAACTTCAACAGTCTCACACGATATTCAGAATTCGAAATATAATTATCTTAAATTTACGGTATAATAATTTGTATATTTTGGTTAATACTAACTATTAGTGCTATATTCCAAACTTTTGTAGACAATTCAAAGTTTAAAAAATTATTCACGTGACCTTAATCCTTATTTATTATTTCATAAACAATTTACAGTCTTAAAAACTATCACGTGACATTTATCATTATTGTAACATAGCAAGCCTTGCGTTTAGTTTATACATTTTTCACACGTTTGTAATTTAATTTTCAAAATTATAATAAAACAAGTAATTACAGGAACAGTAGACCTCGCGACTAAAAAAAATACGACGTTTACATGAAGCGGAACTACTAAAACGGTACCATCTTGAAACGGAATCAAATAATAAAACGGCTACTATCTTGATATGGAATAAAAATTAAAATATTTAAAAAATTGAAGAAAAAAATAACAAGTACGTCGTTTTCAATGACTTTAAGGAACATTCATGCCAAATTCAAAGAAAACCGAACAACGCATTTGGTCGTAACTGCGTAACAAACAATTAGACGAAATGCCGAACGGTTGAGTTAAAAGAGAACCTCGTTAATGTTCGATCAATAAAGTTTAAAAAAATCTTTAAGAAAAAGTGCATGAAACGGTACAAAAATAGTATTTAATATTCGTAAAAAGCTTTAAAATGTATGTATATAATTACTACATTTTGAAACTGATGCTAACAGTTAGTTGTATTTTTGAAAATTGGAACCAACAGAAAGTTTAAATGGAACAAACAGAGTTTTTCAAAAAAGATATTCGACGCGATTCGCGTGTATCCCTTTTCCTCTTTTTCTTTCCTAAAACACAGAGCTACTGATTTAAATTTGCGTAAGCCTTAGACCCAAACCCATGCTGCACGAACTTTACTAACAGGCGTAGCGTTAACATGTTTTGTATTCCCCAATTACAGGGGCATCTGCTAAATATAACGCGCGTAAACAACGCTTGTGTACTATAGGCCTAAAACCGGTTACATCTAGTTAGTTTACCCTGTAAATTCTAAAACTAGTTTATATATAGAAGTTTGCATGCATCCATCATAAATTTGTTTGCATACTCAACCAAGTCGACCGTTGAACTTCAAATAAATCGCCCATAGTTATAATTTTGTTATCTAAAAATATATACTTGATTAAACGAAATAATTAAAAAATATAACGAGATCAAAACATAAGTTAAACTTGTAGTTTATATTTAATTCCAAATTACCCCTTTTCCCTCACCCGAGTCCATGGAGTTGATTTTAAAGAAGTTTCACGCCAAATTCGATTTGAGGCTTACACGGTAGATACGCGCAGGATGTTTCACTAAGATATTCAAAATGTCCTTTTTAAATAGGATGTTTAAACTGTGTTGTCTTTTTAAGGGGGTCCGATACCCAAAATTCGCAAAAAAAAGTCATTTTTTTTTTATATTTAAAAAATAATATTCAAACTTATCTTAATAACTCACAAAAAACTGCTTCAAAAAATTCCTATTACTTTTTTAGTTGTGAATGTTTTAATGATGTGTTCCTATAACATAGTTGTATCATATGTAAACTTTAGAAGCAAATATCTCTGTTCGTGGTTTTGAAATTTAATGAACACTAAAAATGCTAAGGCTTTTTTACTATTATACTTAAAATCATAATTTTTGTGTGTATAGCAAGATAAATATATTTTAAATAGATGTATGCATTCAGATTTCCTATTTTTACCATAATTTGTTTTTTAAAACCACTTAAAATGGAATTTTATTTTTTTTCGTCAATTTTTTTTCCAAAATTTCTAATATATTTTATTTTTTTAAAGTGATGTGTCTGAATCAAAATTTGAATGCATACATCAATTTACATATTATTCAAGATCTTAAATAAAAAAAATTGCTTCAAAATATTGAAAAACAAAAAAGGAGTAGGAATTTTAAAATTGTTAAAAAATTTACTAAAATTTTATTTTAAAAATAAATGTGCAATTTAAAAAAAAAATTGAGCGTCTTAAAATGGTTTTTTATGCATATTTAGAAAGAGAAAAAAAATTGGATTGTACAAGTATAAAAATAAAGAAAAAAATGTCGAAGGTATCGGACCCCCTTAATTGTCTAAAGTAGCCCTTCTCACTTATCAGCCCACCAAAAGAACGAAAACCATCTTCTCAAAAGAAATACTCTTCTGTACAAGTTGTTTTGTTACGCATGTAGATTAGGAATAAAAAGCAAACTTCAAGGGGTTTCTACAAATAAATCGAACTTAAATTTATTGATAATTTTCAAAAATAATGGAATACATAAAGCTTCTAACAAAGTGTCTTAGAAAAAAAATAATAAATAATAATTTTTTTATACAAATTTTATTAATTTGTTTTGAAAATGTTAATTATAATTTCCTTTAAAAACTTAAAAAGTAAAATTATTAATTTTCTTTGTCTTTTAACACTTAACCTACGCAAAGTATTTACACTTAAACAACGCCAATACTATTACAAGGAATAAATAATTTTAGAGACAATTTATAACTTAGGTTATCCCAATTAACGGTATTATGTTTTCAAAAAGGATATTTTATGCTCCTTTATACAATTATTATTTTTAAGGGTACATTAGGTTATCAAAACAACCGAACATCAACAATTTTTCAGATTTTTTTTTAATAATGAATTTTATAACTTCTGCTATCACAATTAATGTGAATATTTATTTATATGAATTGTTTATATCTGATTCTCAGTAACATTGTGTATTTTTGTATGCAATTTTCTCCGTTAGTGAAAATTCGCTGTTGTTAACACTTTCAACTATACCGTCGAATGCATTTGAAAGTGTTAAAAATATACTATCAACCTGAGACAACTTTGCCCAGTGGGACAACTTTGCCAAATGGAACAACTTTACCAAATGGAAAAACTTTGCCAACTGGAACAACTTTGTCAAGTGGGACAACTTTGCCGGTTTTTTAGAAAGATTATGATTGGTACCCTGTCAAGCACCTGAATCAGCCAATCATTCAATAACTTCTCTGTGCGCTGAAAACATTGGCTCCTCTATTGGTTGGTTTTGAAATTTAGCAAAGCACCAAACATCATCTTTTTTTTTCTTTTTTTATCAAATATCCAAAACGGATATTTTGTTCATTGTTATAATATGTAATATGGAATAAATACGTAATAATAAAATGTATAACTTCTGCTATCACAATTGATGTATATATTCAATAATATACGTTGTTTATATCTGCTTCTCAGAAATTTTAAGTATTGTTTTTTTAATACAATTTTCTCAAACAAATTCTTCTTCTAACAAATTAGTAAAAATCCTCTGTTATTATCACTTTTAAATGTCCCAGGTTCATTATTTTTTGTATTTATTTCATACTTTACCATAATATTGCTTTAACATACTTAAAAACTTTTTTTGGTGAATATTAAAAATATAATTATATATGAAAAATATGAAATTATAATGAATATTTTACGAAAATTTTATATAAACTTTCTAAAAAATACTTCCAAATTAATTAAAAAGTTTCCAAAGTTTTGTTGAATATTTATCAATTTGTTGAGTTGAATATTATGCCAATATATTTAAAATAAAAATTTAAAACACTGGAAGCATTTTAAAATTTGTATATTCTAAATATTATTACTAAAAAAATATTAATATTTTATTTCTAAGTTTTACTCGCATTCAATTATAATTATAAATTGTTATTCTGTTAAAATTTCAAAAGAATTGCTTCCAAAAAAAATTTTGATTGTTTACTGTACCCTTAAACAACTTTTCTAGAATTGATACTAAAAAAATAATTAAAACAATATATCGGTTAAGGACAACGGAAATCTATATCACAATCTTTCGTTCAGTGGTTCATTATAACATCGACTGGATGTAATCTTTCTCAAACATTTTATATTGCGTAGTATTGGCTATTTTTTATGTACTTAAGTACATAGAGAAAACATTTTAGTTATTCTATTTCATCTTCTAATTAAGAAAAGTTCTTTAGTTTCGCATGACAATTACGTATGACGTCCTTTTGAAATATCAGTGGCATCACTCGCATTTGTTATTGGTGGATGCTGACAACGCGGTTTGTTATTCACCAATCACAGAGGCTAATCGATTATGCGCTTTTGTTAATCCTGTTAAATATGGTCAAAATTTTAATCTCGAAACCAGGTCGTGCCTTATGCCATTAACATATCTCATCAAAATATAATTCGTTTTTGAGATGATTAACACGGGCTATCGCCCAACAGCGTAACTAGTAGCATACTGGACTGACATGAAAATGGGTCCGGATTCGAAACCTGGCTAAAATATTAATATAAAATTTCATAAAATTTGATATAAGTCTATTTGATAATTTGATGTAAGGTTGGTATCTTCTAATTATTCCCCAATGAATATCTAACTTCTTAAAACCATTACTAATGTAGAATTAACAATATTCACTGGTAGGTTGTTCCACCGTTTAAAATGGGATTTGTTTAATTTAAACCCATGCATTTTCGCTCTATCACTCAAATAAAAATCCATCCCCTGTTTAATAATCTTGAACAATTGTATCAAATTTCCTTTTACCCTTCTGCATTCCAGAGTATACATATTCAAATTTCTTAATCTATCTCCATAGTCCGTGCCTGAAAATACCTTGGACCAAATAAAAATAAACACATTTGCGTTTAAAATCAAACATAATTATATTTGGAGGTAATTTTTAGTTCACCTACAAAATGAACTATGATTGAACATTATGAATAATGTTCACAAATCTAAAAGTTTGGAATAATAAGCTAAAACTTCCTTAACCTATTATTAAAATGTGTTTTGTTTTGATGCGCCAAAGTAATAGGACTTCTGAAGAGTCGCATTCAAATTGAAAATTACGCAGAAGAGACAACCGATTGGAGAGAAAAATTTCATTATGCATTTCAAATTCCATTTTGATATTGCCGTTTATTTGAATGGCTCGGGGGGGCACTCTCGGAAATACTTTGCTCCCTATTTTCCCGCCAAGCGATAAAACTATCTCCAGCTCGCGCAAAGTATCGAAGAAACGTCTGCTGTTGTCAGATGCGTTTTCCACTTTATGACTTTTTACTGAAAGATAAAAAGGAGGGCGAAATGACGAACGCAAACAGGAAGGGGGGTCCCGTTTATTTGATAAGCGAATTCTCGAAAATGTAACGAAACAAATTTTCGTTCCGTTGCTGAAACGCTTCGAAATAAAATTCCTTGCTTTTGTGATTATTTCCATCTCCCTCCCCCCCCCCCTTTCGAGATAGACAGTGGGGTGAATGTGGGGGGCTTTATTGAATAAGATAATTTATGTTTTGTTGCCGCGTTATTGAATCGTTGTTTTAGTGACACAAAGAAGTTGTTGAAAGTTGAGAGGGTTGATGTATTCTAATTTATATAGTTTCTTAAGAAGAAATATCATTGATATTTCTAAATTGGAGATATTTTTTTACTTATTGGTGTAGCGCTTTTTTACTACTTAGTGTAGCACTTTTTTATTTCTTAGTGAAGTGCTTTTATATTTCTTAGTGTAGCGCTTTTTTACTTATTTGTATAGGACTATTTTACTTCACATTTTAGGGCGTTTTCACATTTTAGTACAGCAATTTTTTACTTCTTTAGTGTAGCGCTTTTTTACTTTTTCGTGTAGGACTATTTTACTTCACATTGTAGCGAGTCTTCACTTCTAATTACAGTTTACTTCTTAGTGTAGCACTTTTTTACTTTTCAGTATAGCGCTTTTTTACTTATTAATGTAGCGCTTTTTTACTTATTAGTGTATCGGTTTTTTACTTATTTGTGTAGCGCTTTTTTACTTATTAGTATAGCGCTTTTTTACTTATTAGTGTAGCGCCGTTTTATTTCTGAGTGCAGCGCCGTTTTACTTATTAGTGTAGCGTTTTTTTTGCTTCGTAGCGTTTTTTTACTTGTTCCTGTAGGGCGCTTTTTTACTTCTAATTGTAGCGCTTTTTGACATCTTAGTATAGCGCTTTTTTACTTTTCAGTGTAGTGCTTTTTTTATTTCTCAGTATAGCGCTTTTTTACTTATTAGTGCAGCGCTATGCTTTTTGCAGACGCCCGGAATCAAACAAACCTAACGCATTGTGCATGCTACGTTGAAACTTTAACCGTTGAGCTGAAGCAATTGCTCGAGCCCGAGAGTAGAAATCGGGTGTTTGAAATGACCACCATAATACCCCTCTCAATGAGTCAGACAGGAAAAATAATTAAGAGCGCCTGTAAAGCGTATCATGTCGGTGAAGATAAGCAGGTCGCTGTGAATAATTTGTGATAATAGCTGTGTGCAGACCGGTTCACCCATGTAGCTCTTTGCGTTTGGCAGACGTCAGGTATCGAGCCTGGAGTGTTGTGCATGCTAGCTTGCTGCTTAATCGTTGAGCTAAAATATAAGTTCGAGTTCAAGAGTTAGTATGGGATTTTGGAAGTGGCCGCCACATTATTCTTTGTAGTACCAAATCATTTAAATTTTTATTTGCAAAATTATTTTTTTATAGAAACGTGACTTTACTAGTTTTCAATAAACTAAAATTGTTATGATTTTATTGTAAATTTAATATGAGTTGTCATTTATTTTAACATTTTACTTTCTCATACACTTCTCATGGCAAAAAATTAACTACTAATCTTAAACAATATTAAATATGCAAGAACTTTCCGAAATTGTGTGGTATTTCTAATTTTTTTAAAAATTTATATTGATTTAAAACGTTAATTATAAAATATTGCAACTCGCTGTATTCTAATCGTCTTATGTTTACTACGCTTAAAAAATCGATTTAAAATCAAGAATATAAATAATATTGTAAACAAACACAGTAATTACCTTTAAAATAATTACCGAAGATATACCGCGTAATCTTTTACAAAAATGGTACCTGAGACACTTAATATAATTTCGAATTCAAAGCCGCAATATTCCAATTTAATTTCTATAGACACAATTGCATTAACATTATCCTTACTTGTTGATTAATTAAATTACAAAATTGTTTAATTAAATTATTTGAATTTAAATTATTTGATATTCTTATAAATCCTAAAACCCATTAGTTATTATTCTTAACCTATTTAATATTTTTAAATAATAACTTAGCTTTCGAAGATATGCATGTAAACTTAGTATGATTAGTAGACTTACTTAATGTAAAATGAACTAAAAGGAATAATTGGAACAATTGTGTGTTTATTAATGTAAAATGAATTACAGAGAAGAATTTTTTAAAAAGATATTTACAAATGCTTAATAAAAAATGTCCTTTAAATTTGGCTAAAAGCTAGTCTCTTATATGTTTTTAATAGTGAGATTTTAAAATCTTATCAACAAAATTGCAAAATATCTTGATAAAAATTACAAACTGTACATTTAAAAAAGTTAATGTACAATCCTAGATAATTAATCTTTAAATGTGTTTTTTCAAAAAAATTATTTTTTTTATCAAAAATAACTTTATTTTTGAATTTTTTATTTTTTAAATTATACCTTTAAAATACTGTAAGCTTTAGAAGTATTCGAATACATTTCCATTCATTGTATTTTAAAAAAAACTGCGTTATCACGTATATTTCATATTTTTTTTATTAATTCGCTAATTTTTCTAGCTGGAAAGTTGAATTATAATACAATAACGTCAATTATTTAATTAGTAAGTTCATCCGAAATGTGAATAAAAATATGGCTCCAACTTTTAAAACATATAAAGAACTAAAAACAAAACCCTAAATAAATTCTAAAATCCAGAACAAACTTCTAAAAATAGTTTTTCGCACTTTGTCTGCCCCCTCCATTGAGACAGTGGCCCTTACTCATTCTTGTCATTAAACTTAAGGCATTTGTTCAAGAAATTTAACACCCAAAGGACTATTGTAAAGGGAATAATCATCCCGAACTGCATCATTAATTATGTTGGGAACAAAGAGAAAAGCTTTCCTTGCCTCATAATCATAGATTTAAATTACCACGCTCGAGAATCAAAGAAAGGGTATGCAGAAAAGCTAATTACAGATCAAAACTATTATTAGGGTTCTAGTGAGAGTTAGATGAAAAAGAAAATTGGATCAGCATCTCAATTTTAAATATGATTATTAGTAGTAAATCTGTGCTGAATTGTTCTTTAATTTTTATTCCAGTTATAAAAAAGGAAAGAGTTAATCGTGTTTTAAATATATTCATCTCTTTTTAAAAGTGTTGATATAATTGAAGCCCTCAAGTTTCAAAACCAGATACATCACTTTTGACAAACAAAAAATTAATTAATTGCATTATTTATGGAAGAATTTAATCTTCTTTTATTTACAAATGGGTATTAGATAGATATAGGTCTTGACCAAATTTCATCTTTGTATAAGTATTAATTTTAGAGATAATTTTCTTCTTCTTTTGCATCTATCTAGTTTTGCAACAAAGCAATTGGATATATGTGATTTTGTAACAAAGCTGGGAGTGTAGCTCGATTACTGCGATGCGACCGATGCGCACTATCCTACGCGCATCTGGATCTATCTGCTTTTGAAACTGATTTCTTTACTTTTTTCATTTTTCAACCAACTGCTACTTTCTCACAGCAAAATGTATGTTATCTAAAATGTTATGACTTCGCCTACAGATAGATCTGTAGGAAAACTACAACTAAATGCTATAATCAGAAAATCAAAAAATGGATCTACCTGGTTTTGAAATTAGGCGACTCAATTGTAACTATAGTATTGTATTGTGAAATCATTAATTCAGTTTATATAGATATTTTATAGATAATAAATATTTTGTCAAGTAAAATGTAAGCTATTCGAAATTGGTTTAAAGCATTATTATTTATAGTTGATGGTAAATTTAAAAATATGTACTTGTCTAACTAACGTATTGAATAGATTCTTGGAGAGAGAGGGAAAGTAAACAGCTTTAAAAAATCCCCAATATATTAATATTTTTGTCACCTACTATTTATTTTATAAACAATATGATAAGGATTGCCATTAATATTGAAAAAAATATTTTTCCGAAATTCCCTTTATCAATTTCAATAATTTACACAATTAAAAATTACACGGGAAAGTCTTGCTTTTGGATTTTCGTTGTATTTTCTTTGGTAGTTTCGGACTGCGTTTTACGAGTATAAGAAGCGATTTTTAAAAATTTGAAACATAAAAAATTATCAACTTTTTCCTACCCTTATTTGATCCTTATGGAGAAAATAATTTAGAATTCAACTCACGTAATAGATTTCAAAGAGGAATTTAAATACATTGAAATTAATCACAATTGGATTAAGGGAGACCCGAACGCCAAATTCTGAAATAATTGCAAATGTTTCGATATAAACACAAATTTACAAAAAAAAAAATTCTTAAAATAATGATAAATATGATTATTAAAGGTGTGCATAAAATTTCAAAGTAGTAGAAGAAATAGAACATTTTTTTTAAATGTTTATATACCATTTATCCTCTGACTATCTATTTTTTGTCTGCAACATTCGTCATTTACTCAAAATATATTTTTTTAATTTTGGTCACGTTTAAAATGCTAAGAATTTGCAAAGAATTTACTTAAACTAAACTGTTAATAGTTTTTGAAACGTACGAGTAGTTTTTTCACTAAGTTATAAATTCTTTTTTATGAATTAATGAATATAAAAATGTGAAAAAATTTTAGGTTACGAACATAAAATAAGTTTTTAAAAACAATAAAAACACAAATTTGCAAGAATATATTCATACGTCTGTAGTATATACTTTGACGTTATTTAATCAATACTTTTTTTAATATAACAAATTGAAGGAGAAGTAGAGTTTAAAACAAAATCATATTTAGGCTTAATAAACCCCCAAAAAATATTCATATAAATTTTTTCTATGATTATTGTTCAAAAAGAGATCTTCAAAAAATGTATTTCTGAATTCATTAATAAAAATATTAGGATTAGAGTCTCAGTTTCCTTTAAAGCACTCCAGTTTATCTGAGTCTTACTGATAACAAGAGCTCTTACCTTTTAAAAAAGTATAAAGCTACTAGTATTAGTGTATAACAATCGTTAAAGTTTAGGTCATTATGAAGATGTAAAAATTAATTATTGAATTTAAGGCATTATCTTGTTTGTTCAGCGGAACAATATATCCAGATCAAATTCAATTAGTTAATTTTCCAATAACATTATTCGTATTATAGGACTTAGATATCAGGGATTCGTAATTTTACTTCATTAGGCAATTTGGAACGCGGAAGTATTACTTTCGGATTAATACTTTGGTGTAAGGTTTTTATTGAATATGCCTGTTTTAAGGATCATAAGAATTCTAATGTTCTTGGAATTACAAAGAAAATGCCACTATCAATGATGAAATACACATGAAAAGTGTACTTATTATCATTATTCAATATTGATTTGCTTAAAATACTGAATCCATTTTATTCAAAGTCTGTGAAAAATATTTTTTTTAAACAAAATAAATTTGGTTTATTTATTAAGTTTATTCTTTAAGTTTTTTATAAATGATGGCACTTTTTTTAATTGACCATGTATATTTTTTGTGAGGTAAATTTAAGGTTACAAAATTCATTTTTATAAAAATTAAATACATCTAATGTCAAACTACATATGACCATTTTTGTCAGTCTACACAAATGATTCGTCAGTTGCAGATATTAATTTTATTGTTATTTGCAAAGTATTAAAAGTTTGTATTTTTTACATAAAGCTCGATGTTATTGCCAATTTTTTTTTTATCGTTTTCATAAAAAATAAACTGTTTTCGACTTCAAAATTAATTTAAATATACTTTAATTTAAATTTAATAATTGATAGTTTGATAGTAATGTTCGATTAAATTTTATATATTATTATTTTTGTATACAAAAAAAATTTATATCCCATTTTTTAATAGTATAAATACCCGTTTTGCGGGGTTAAAAATAAATAAATTCATCGCTGATTTTCTTACTTCTGGTACACCCCACGGAGTAAAGAGAAAGGTGGAGATGATTTGGCGAGATTTCATGAGAAGTAAGTTAGCAACCCCAAACTAGGAACAAACAAACCTAGTTTGCAGTAGTTTTCCTACGAGGGAAAAATAAATTATCGCCAAGTACTGGTACAAAGTAGTGCTTTGGAATAGCGCCAAACACTTCGCCAGTTCCTACTTTTTAAGCGATTGCTTACTTCACATTGCAAACCGGTTTTAACCTTGTTCGCACCTCCACATTCTTCTTTACTCCATGTGTACACCCAGGAATATGAAATTTGGCAGAGTGACTTCTTATCCTTAAGAAGGAAAAAAGGCTATTCGCGAACTTCTAGTTAAAGTACCAATTAACAAAAATTAGTTAAACAAAAATTAACTTATCATTAATTATTCTACTTCCTGTATACCCAGGAAAATGTAATTTCGCAGAATAGTTCCTTATACCATAAATAGGATAAAAAAGTATTCGTGAACTTTCAGCTCAAATACCCATTCTGCGCACGTGGTTAAAATAATATTCACGTTTTAATGGTTGTCCTACTTTCATATACCCAAGAACATGAAATTTGGCAGAATGATTCCTTATACTTTAAATAAAGAATCATTCTGCCAATCAAATAGGAATACTAAGTTATTTGTGTACTTCTAGCTGAAATACCCATTCTGAGATTAAAAAGACATACACTCGTCACTAAATCTTTTTTTTTCGTATATAACAAGGAATATTAAATTTGGCAGAGTTGTCATTAATACCTCAAGAAGAAAAAATGAGGTATTTTTTTAGTTTAAGTATTCATTCTTTTAGGGGTAAATTTGTAAGTAAAACAAACTGACAACATGAACATGTTTTCATAGCAAAATAAACGCCATTTGCTTGAATCCATTAAATGGTAAAATAACTTGTCTAAATTAGTATGAGGATCAAATTATTTTAGTTATTCCAATACAGTTGTAGAAGGAAATATTTCGTTTGTCAATTCTAATTTAAGTCAAAATATATTTTTATTGGTGGATAAAATATTATTCACATATGTGTTGAAATTCCCTTTGGCCAATTACATTGATTTGAAAATGACTCAAAAAATTTGCACCCCAATACACAGTTTATTTTAAGGTTACTCTGTAATATTTGATCACTCTTTTTATGAAAAAATAAAATAAAATAAACATCACAAACATATTAGAAAAATAAATTTTTGGTTAAGTGTACGTTAAAAAAAATCGAAATTACATTTATTTCAATCTATGATGATGAAATCTATGATCTATCTATCTCTTCAATCTATGATTCAATGTGTATGATGTATTTAAATTATGTTTTCTTTATTAATGAGTAAGTTAAACTATCAACATTCCTACAGAGCTTAGGAAACGTTTTTAAACATCAATCTAGTTTGTATTTATGTAAAATTTTAAAAATAGTAATCTTCAGTTTAGTTTCTTCTCGTGGTCAGTGTACGAGATCTCAGTAATACGCATTCATTTAAATACTTCAAGCTCCAAGAAATCGAATCATTTTTACTTATGTGCAAGGTTTTCTCGATATTTTGCTAAAAAGTTTTGAATAATAAAATTATCTGCTTCGTAATAAATTTCCTACAGCAAAACGATTGACACGTTTGGCGAAGTTAGAAAATTCCTACCGACACTGTGCCAAAAAGCAAAAAAAAAATACAAAAAAACATCAAAACAGCATTCCGATTCGGAAATGGCGTCCATGTCCATTTCTTCTGAAGCTCAAGAATTCGAAAGTACATTGGCTGCCATCTTGAACAAAGAGGACGGTTTGACCATTGGGGAAAAGCACGAAAGCTTCAAACGTAATAACGCAAAAAACCCGATTCCAGAAATTAGAAATTCCAAGAAACGGCAAGAACAGGAAATGGAAGGAGTCCATCCTATCCCTGAAATTAATAGAAGGTTAGTCGTTGGAAAGGCCGAGAAAGTCGCCAAGAATCCCACTGAAAAGAATCCGAAAGCGACAGTGGATATGGATCAAACGTTTCTAGTGAAGAAAACAAAGATGGCTTTTGATGTTAAGAAGAAAGCTCCCGAAAAAGCTAAGGAAAAGAACACCAAAGTGGTCCCTAAGTCACCAGTGAAGAAAACAAAAGCTGCTGAAAAAGCTAAGAAAAAGAAAACCAAAGCGGCAGCTATGTCTCCAGAGAAGAAATCAAAAGCTGCTGAAAAGGCTAAGGAAAAGAAGACACAAGTGGTCTCTAAGTCCCCAACGAAGAAAACGAAGATGGCCGCTGATGTTAAGAAGACAGCTGCTGAAAAAGCTAAGGAAAAGAAGAATGCTAAAGTTGCTGCTAAGAAGAAAACTAACGCCAACAGCGATAAGAAAACTCAAGCCAAGAAACCTAAGACAGTTAAAAGTCAATATTAATGAAAATCAATCAGAAAATATTATTTTAAAAGTTTATACATCGACTCCAAATTGAATTTAAGAAAGAGGAATGCAGCAACAGTTGCCCCTGATAATATGCATGTATGGAATGGAATTCGTGAACGAATATTGTATTTTATTTGATTAAAGAAACGAAATATTTAAATTCCGCAAAATACTTTACTCTTGTAAAAGTCTTTATTTCTGTATATATTAAAAATATGTAGATAAATTATTTATGTATAAACCATTGTATAAAAATTTGTATTAAAAAATACTGTTTGATTGCTAATTTAGATTTAATTACTTAAACATTTTAACAATCAAATAAATTGTCCATTTAATAAAAATATGTAATATGATTAAGAAGTTAATCGCCAAGACTAATTATGCAAAATAATACTGAAATACATACGATATAGGTTTTGGAGCAAGTTTCAAACCGAAAAAAACAAAATTAGCAGCCATTTTTTTTTTTTTGTATTTCAATTTAAAAACACCAAAATATAAATCTATTACTCATTGCAGTTTATAAAGCATGATGCGTTTAATTCTTTAATTTTTTGTTATTTTCAGTCTTTAATTAATAAAAATTAATTAGTTGATTGTATAGTGCTGGTCGAAAAAAAAAGAATTTGGTCGCCAAGACTATTGGCGTAAAAATCTAGCTTTAGGACAGTTCACTAACCTTAGTCTTAGAAAAATAGAATTTTCCAAACGAGATAAAATCTTCATTAGCAAATAATTTTTTTATTACTCTACTTCATTATCAAACTTAAGTACAGTGACACACTAAGCCAATACAAGCAAATCGCTGTCGCCTATATCCCCTACTCTGATAAACCAATTAAACACTTTATTACTGGATAATTTAATTACTTTTTAACCGACTTAAAAGCGCGCCAATCAATTTCAGAAAGCATGCCAAGAATATGATTATCAATTAGACTAGTATTTTTTTTATGTATGTTCGTGCAAGATTTCTGTTTGATTTCAGATATTTGCACAACTTTTTTTTTGTTGGATAGGACATGTTTCACCAGCGCACCTTTTAAAAAAAAGTATTCGGTTATCCGGAATTTAAATATCCGGAGTTTTCAGTTAACCGGATCATTTAAAAACGAGTATTGTATTCGAAAATTATTTTTTTGCTGAATAAAGAAAAATCCGCTTTAACAAAATATCAAAAAAAAGTTGTTTATCCGACTTTTATTTATCCAGAAATATCAAAATGTACTATCTGTTGAAAGGGAAAAAGTTAGTAACAACTTGAATTTCCTAGTGAACAATAACAGAGTATGAAACCCCTTTGTTAACGTTAGCCCCCTGCTAACGTTAAACTACCAAGGTGACATTAAGAAGTTATAAACCGATGAAATGATAAAAAAAAGATGTGCCAAAAAATAAGAAGTAAAATAATTGATCTGTAATAACTCAGTTTCTATTTAAGTAATCGTCATCAAATTATATGGAAAACCATGTTCTGAATTAATATTTTAAGTTTGTCAGGGTTCTTTAAGATCGCTTGAACAGAATTTGAGATTAGCAATATTGAATCACATTGCAACTTTTTGAGAAAGTACGGTACTTGCTTTTGAGTATGTCATTCGCCCGTTTACAATGCAATTATACTTAAAGAAAGTAGGTTTAGATATTCATTTTTGAGTACCTTTTATTTCACAATTTAGAATTAACAAACCAATCACTTAGTGCCAACAATGTATTGAATCTACTGAAGCTTAATTTTGTTAAATAAATAAGTATTCTGCTTTCTTGGTATAATTTATTTTCTATACTACATAATAACGGCCATTTCATTTTCAACAATCCAATATTAACTTATTAAATCAATGAAAGAGAATAAAACGAATACAAAGTGAAACAAGAGATTCCGTCGATTGTCTATGTATTGTTTCAAAATAACGTTTATTTTACTTTTTCGCCGGCATTATAAAACTCTCTCCGACACAAAAGAAATATTTGGAAAGGATATCTTTTGATACCGAATAAAGTAATAGAAAATCCCTTTGAGAAAGCGTGTTGGATTTACAGGAACGTTAGTCAAAGAGAACAATACCAAGTTACGACGCAGAACTTAAAATTTCCAAATAATAATAAAATCAAGCTGCTATTGATATACTTTAATTTTCAAAAGTAATAGAACTTCTAAGGTTTTCAACAATTTAGATTATATAAAATTCTAAAAATCAACGTTTAAAAATAAACAGTAATATTTGTACTCCATCAAAAAGGAATATGTCTGCCTACACATATTATAAAACAGTAGAAGTGGAAGTGTTTTTTTGACGTGTGGAACTTATTTAATTATTGTGGGGTTTAATGTATGCGTATCTGACACGAAATAATCAGTTTCAACAAGGTTTTAAAAGTTATACAAGATATTTATTGTGTTTATAATACAAAAGACAATGAATTAACAGCTTCAAAATGTCTGATTTAGAAATATAATGAATACCAGTGAAAAGCGTGAAATCAGTTAACGAAAAAAAATTATCATGTGCATTAATTAAATAAATTTGTTTACGTCATTTTCGCTAAAAACACATATTTTTTAGAAATAAAAATTCTGAAAAATAAATTATTTATTTCTTAGAATAAAAATTGCCCCTTCGTTTACCTGTGCGTTATTTACCTTTAGAACGTATTTATTTACGTCTATTAACATCAATTTCGTAAAAACCCTTGAATAAGCTTTGTTTTAAGTTATGCGCGTATTTAAAGTACAAGCTCTTCAATCGTATATTTCTTTGAGGTACAAAAATACAAATGCGAAACGACAAGATAATTTAACTTTGGATCACACGAAACACAAATTCACAAGATTAAATATAAATTATTCGTCAGCAGAAGAAAGATAAACAAGCATTTATGTCTGACACCACAGCTTCCCATCTCCGCCCTGCATATCATTGCTTTAATTCCATTTTTTACACGCATCGGTGCTTAATTTTCTGTTGAACGAAACCCAATATATGTCAATCCTTGCAACTTTCCACGTAGTTTGATCCCCATGAAAGCGTAATATATTTTTTGGTTTTGTTTTGTTTTGTTTTAAATAACGTCGCACTAGAGCTGTACATTGGGCTATTGGCGACGGTTCGAGGCCTATCTCCAAGGGAATACCCGAGAACAATGCTTCACATTTTTTAACCATGGTCAAATGACGATGACAACACCTGGGCTGGTACTCGACGCAACCTCAATAGACCATAGTTTTTGTTTTCTGATCCACATATAGCTTTACAAAAAATGTGTGTAACAAAAACTAATTATGGGTATTTCTGATCACAAACCTGCTATGCTCGCTCTGAAAGCATCCATACTGAATTATTCATCATCTGGCAACATATTTTCTGAGAGAGACGTAAATTAATTTTATATTTATATATTTTAAACAAATGTGTTTTTTAATTAAATTTTACTTATAAAATGATTGCGAATGGAAATAGTGATCCTCCATTGTCTTATGGTTGATCAAAAAACAGACATAGAGAAATGTATAATCATTAATTCCAAAAATCGTAATTAAAATTTTAAAAAAGTTACCATGTGCAGTTCTCCATGTAATGCTTTAAAACACGTAAAAAATAATTAGGAAAATGAATATCTGTTAACTTTCTAAAACTTGTTTTAGCAGCCCTTTTTCAGCTTAGGAAGTTTGTTATTATATTACACATAACCGTTACTCACTTTTACGAATTTACACTTTTAACTCTCAGACACTGTTAAAAAAAATCAAAACATAAATTTACAACCAAGTGATTATTTACATCATAACTATACATATTATGCGTTTTTATACAGTATGTGCATCATATATCAAATTGAAAAAATATTTTTTTTTCAAACCATAACTTTTTGTACACTAAGAATTATACACGAAATTTATCCTAATATTTCAATAGAACAGATAAACAATATAAATACCATATCTAAAATACTAATTATTTTTTATAAAACATCGATGCATGAAAGAGGAAAATTGAAGGCAGCACAAAAGACATCAGAAAAAGACATCATTAAGCAATTTCCTTTATAGAAATACTTTTACTAGTATTACACGGATAATTTTAAACAGACTTCACTAGTCGGAAGCCAATGTTTTAGAAAATATTAAACATTAATATGTTAAATAATGTTAAATGTAATAGAAAGTATCAAATATATGAGAAGGCATATCAAATATATTAGAAAGTGTCAAATATATTAGAAAGTGTCAAATATATTAGAAAGTGTCAAATATATGAGAAAGTATATCAAATACATTAGAAAGTATCAAATGTATTAGGAAGTATAAAATATATTAGAAAGTATCAAATATGTTAAAAAATATTGGATATATTAGAAAGAATCAAATATGTTAAAAAATATTGGATATATTAGAAAATATCAAATTAAGAGCACATTATATGTGTAATTGTATGTAATAAGATGTCCACTTTACTGCGGAAAAAATCTTTTTTATTATGTATGGTATATTTTGTTTGACTTTTATAGGGGAAGAAAAATTATTTTGGTTTTAAAACGATATAGACAGTTGTTAAATATATCAATTTTTTTCTTCGTATTAAAATCAGATTTATTCAATTTTTCACTTTAAGTATTTTTAATTATTATTCAATTGTTTACAAATATTATTTAATTTTTATTCAATTCCTGATACTTTCGAAAAAGGAAGAAATATAAAAAGGGCGTTATCCTATCAAAACTACTGAAATATCTAATAGTTAAAATTTTTTGGAAAGACCAGAAAATTTACTGGTGACAATGTTACAATGAAATTCTTTTCCCCCATCGGATTTGTAACTATATTTCCCAGTTGTAAAATACAATGAATACCGTAAAATAGAGTCAATAGAAGCAGCTTTGCGGAATAAGTTATTGTGGCTTATAGCCAACTGTTGAAAGCAAAAAATATATTTAAAAAAATACTATATAATTTCAGACATTCCGCGATCAAATAAATTCACCATTGGACTAAAAATGGTGCAAACTGTGACGTCATAGGTAGTTTATATGCACAGCTGATAAAGTATCTTCCCAGAATCACGGATTAGATTTACAACACGTGTTCGCAATATATGTTTATGAATTTTTGACTCGGCCTCACCCGTACTCATACCTTTTAGAATATGTATGTATATATTTATTTTTTATTTTTTGTTAATTCATTATGAATTTTTAACTGTATTTAGACATATTTTTGGGTTATTAAAAGCATTGCTCCTTTTTTACTAAGGAACCTATTTTAAGGTGTTAAAAATTTATTGTAAATACTTTAAGGAAATTCCCAATTTGTCAGACTCTCTTGTTCTAACTCTGTTTTCGTCTTATAAAATATCTTTTTAAATAGAAAGTGTGTTAATAAATGAATTAACCGTCAATTAAGTTGTTCTTTCAGAGGAGAAATTGTACAATTATCACTTGTCATTAGATATTTTTATTGTTACAAACTTGATACCAATTTGTAGGAACCTTTTTTTTGTGTGTGGAAATATTAAAAATGTTGTTTTAAAAGTAAATAATCACCTTCGAAATCCCCTAACAAGAATTCATAATCAAAACAGAGGGAAAATGAAATGACTGCTTCTATTCACCCGTACTTGCAGGTAGGGTAAACAAAACCAGTGCATGCATAAATTACTTTTTTTTTGCCCTCAAAGTCAAAAATTAAAAGAATTACCATGAGGACTTATGACGGCCACCAAACAGTATCGAGCAGTAAACGAGTAAAAACCGCCACCAAACAGTAAATGAGGACAGACCGCCACCAAAGTTTTAAGGTATTACTTAAAATTTTAAATGAACTAGAAAAAGGCTTTATATGACTGTGAAGTTCAAAATTGCTTCTATTCCCCCGGTTTTATGGTACTATTTGAAAAGAAAATCTTACCTATTTGCGGCACATCGAAGGCTCGTCGTCTCGATTTGGGAGCCAAGTGACTATTCGTTGGCAGGTCCATCCTCTTTTCAACAAGCTGAAGCGGATTCTTTCCAACAAGTTGAACCGGATTGCCTTCCGTCCTGGTGCAGTTCTCCCCCGCAGTCCCGTTGCAATTCTCGGCATCCGGCACCGGCATCCTGTTGAAGAAGAAGTACTGTCCGGCAGGTGACCTCCTCCTGCGGCCGGACACTCTCAGGTGAGGCTCTATGCCGAACATGCGATCCCGGATCGTGGGATAGGCCGGAATCCGGAACACAGGGATGTGGGATCCGAACACGGCTAACGGGTTCGGCATGGGATATGTCACCTGTCTGATGTCGCTGGGTTTGTTGTGGTCGAATTTTTCCTCAGTCGGCTTGGGGGTCGGTTTCGGTTGTCTTGGGGGCACAAAGGAAGTGCAGGGGTCGAAGTATAACGAAAGTAGAAGCATTAGGATGATGCTGATATCTGTGGGTACTCTCGCCATTTTGTTTTTCTAACAAGGTTCTTTTTACGGTAAATAAATCAGAAAAGATGACATCAAAGCGGAATGTTATGGACTGTTGTTATATATCAATTCAATCCCTATCACTACAGAGAAATGAATGTTAATATTTATTGATGCAAGCGTTGTCATTTAAATGTCTGCATGGCATAAATATAAATGATCAAAAATGCATGTTCGAAATGTTCTATTTACCCTTCCAAATTTAAATTATCTTCAGTTCAACGGATCACACGGCTCAGTTATTTTACAGAAATAAAATAAATTCATAATAATTACTCATTTAAAAAAAATAACATTGTTATCGTCTGGAGATGTCCAGAAGAGTTGATACAATCGTCTGCCACCTGAGGAAGGGGGACCCAAACACGCTCCGAGCCGCAGTTTGTGAAGGGGATAGTTTCGTAAGAGGGTGGAAAGGGGTGCCGCGAATGAGGGAGGGGGCGGGAGTCGCGCGCACTCCCCGCAGGTCGATACGCGCCCGCGATTGGCTGCGCACCCCTCCGGACAAACAGAAAGGTCAGCTGTCCGGCAGTACCGAGAAGGGTCGCTGGGAGACCGGGAATGAGGGCTGAAAGGAGGGAATTTCGGATTTTGTTATGAGAGAGCACGCGGTTTTAAGTGATGCCTTCGGAATTGGTTAATGTCAGGTGTGGCATAAAAGACGATGCGCTTAAAAAAAAAGCTCTGCGGATTTCTTTTACAAATAATTTATTGAAATAATACTGTTGATATGATATATGGAGGGCCGATTTTATAAGCATACCAATGACCATTAGGTTTGTTTTTCAGGAAATGACCTCGAAGTTTAGAGTTTCTTATACATCGACATATTGGCCTGATACACATTGACCTGATACATATTGGTCTGGTCGACATATTGGCCTATTAGATATTATACACTGAGTGGTCAAAATAGTATGAACATAGTCAAATACGATATTCTTACGTATCCCATACGCTGAAATGTACTATGAATTGTGAATTTAAAATCCTTTGAGAGGATCCTTTTTAACATTTGCTGCAATTTGCTGCACTGTTGTCTTTGGCTGTCCCTTACAAATCTTTCCAACGACCACAGAAGGCACGTTGAGGCCCAGTATTTTGGTTAACAGTCCAGTCTTTAAACACTTTCACTGCAGCTGCTATTAAATATTTCAGAAATTTAAAGGTTTTGCTAATGCTTACTCCATGAATCCGAACATCCACTTTAATCAAATGTTTGATGTCTGTCAAATTGCGTTTTTACCCATACCTGTTCGAACAAAATGCTTCAACTAACTTTGTATATTAGTTTAATACATTAAATGATGCTAACATGTACCCAAGCTGATGACGTCATGTTCATTGACTCCATTCTTAGAACTAAACATTATTTTTTATTAAAAAAATTAAATTAAAGAAATGCTTATAAAGTATTTTTTAAATCAATGTAACACAAACTTGTATTGCGTTAAATCGTATATTAAAACATATACTTTTACTTGAATGTTTGAAGACTACTTGAATGTTTGAAGACTACTTGAATGTTTCAAGACGTGTGCCTTATTTTTTTTAAACCGAACTGAGAAATATAATATCATTTCAAAGTTATTTGTTTAACTAAATTATTTGAATTATTTTAACCTTTTAAACAATATCATTATCATACAATCATTTTAATAGTTAGTAAGTTTTCATAGAAATTTCATATATGTCTAATACTTTTATAAGACACTTTTCGGAATATATGAAAGGGGCCAAAATTGAGTTGTAATATTTGAAGCCATAACAACAATAAAGTTAAATAAGAGGGTAGAATAAACAATGTTTTCGCCCAGCATACTCTGAAACTCTACTAAACTCACAATAACATCGAAAGAACTACTTTGTCAAATTAAAACTTGCACAACTCTTCTAAAACTATACAATTTGGATTTAGAAAATAACCTTTGGAGGTTCGCACGTGTCAGACCAAGAAATCGATTGAGAAATGCATCTTGAATTTCTTAGAACTCGAAATAATCCGCAAAAAGTGTTTCTATAAACTTCGTAATAAAAGGCATTTCGAACCACTAGTCTCGTCTCCTTTTTTTCTCTCTCCGGAATATTTTGGTTTCTCCGGATTGATTTGCTTTGATCCGGGAGATTTCTCCTGGAAAGGTTTCGGCCCACGCTCGGTTTTGTTATCATGGCGTCCAACTCTTTTTTTATATCGTCTGTTTATTTCTCGATAAAGATATTCTTGGCAGAGAGATAGATGCATTAGAGAGCTCGCAAGGAGTAAGAAACGCTTTTGAGGAAAAACTTTAGAGTCTTTACTTCCAGGAACCCTTCACATTGAAATATGTTTAAATTCTTTTTTTTTAATTCGATGCGTTCCTCGTTTTAATTCGTTTAAATAGATATAAAGTTTATGCAACTTTCATTGTTTCTGTTATAAAATAAATTTTATTTTATTTGAGAAAGTGTCTGAAAAGATTAATTTCATTCCTACTTTACTTTTTCAATATCTTTAATTCAAGTTTGAATTACGCCTATTGGTGTAATTCAAAGGCTTATGCTATTAGCGTAGAACCTAAGTTTTTCCAGTGTTACTTTGAATTGGATTTGGGTACATTTCTGGCTGCCAATTTTTGTCTTCAATTAAGAAACTTGACACAGCCATACACACACAAATACCGCGTGTCGTTTAACCAAGGTCAGATAACGAGGTAACACATGATATGGCACCCAGCGCAACCTGAATAAGCGTCAGGATATTGGACCCCGATCAGATATATCGTGTACAAGTCCCTGTATAATTTTTTGGGTATTTTTAGAAGACTTTCTACTATTTTAGTAGCGAAGCTGGCAACCCTCCGATCGCAAGATTATTATGTTTTTAGTTATTTTGTCAAGTCTACTCAGCCAGGCTCGAACTCGCAAACCTCTGATTACTAGTTGAGGGCCTTTATACACTGGGCAACTGTTGCACGTATTATTCCTTTTCAGTCGACCCTAATAAAAGAACTTGAAATTTTCTTATTCAAAATCATTTAGTGTGGGGTCCGTAGCTCCGACGCACAACGTCCCGGGTTCAACGTCATTAAAAAATACATTAAAAAGCACTTATACTATTTACATTAATAACTCACTCCAGCTAGTTAGAATAATGCGACCGGATGTAAAAAATGGTGTTTTAAGATATCCATAAGTGAAACTCTAATCAAAATCTTTGCAAACTTTCTCGCTTACTTGACAAACAGAAATAGGCTAACCAATAAATATACATACATTTAAAAGAGCTATTTCTTTGGCATAAAAACAGTTCAAACAAAGCTCTTGGTTTTTGTATTGGGTAGATTTAAAGTTTTTTTTTTGTCTTGATAAGCCATATATTTTTTAAAAATAATTTTTAATATTGAATAAATATTTTTTTTACTATCAATTTAAGATTTCTTACTAAATTTTAAGCACTTTAACAATTTATGTTTGCCTATGTCCAACATATACAGGAAAGTGCGTAAAAAACATTTTCTTACCATACGTGTTAAGAGATAGAAAAGAGAAAAGCTTTACTACATTTAATGAAAAAAAAATTAAAAATTAAAATTCTATTTATTTTTAATCAAATTTTATTTTTAAAATTATTCTTCTCTCTTTGGTTGTATTTAATATCTTTAATATTGAAAAGGAAAATAATTTCTAAGAAAAATAATTTGTCATAGTATTTATAAAGATTGACTTATTTTTAATTAAATTTCCATGTTTATTTTAAAAGAAGGCGTTGAACAGAATTTTTTTAATTAAATTTAAAAATATGAATACATTTTTATGCCTAAATGTCTTCTGTTATGATATGCATTAAAGTATCACGAGAATTTAGTAACTGCGCAATCTTTAAATTTAAAAAAAATAGTTAATATTTTATATGAAAAAAAACTTAGTTATCTCTATAAGTAATCTTGATTGTGAATTTGTTAAGATTGTGAATTTTGAGATTTTTCTTTCTACTTAAAAATTGTATCACTGCCATGTAAAAAGATTTTTTAAATAAAAAAAAAAGTTTTCTTCAAACTATTATACTTCTTAAAGTAATGATTTTACATATTTTTTTTTAATAAAACACAAACAGTCTTGCCTAATTATAATAGAAACTGTGAAAAGGAATTTCCTGTAAATACTGGTAAATTTTAAAAAGTGATTTACAAGGAATCTTTTATGGACATATAATAAGGTTACTAGTTAATTAATAAAAATAAGTTTAATCACGAAATTCCAAACTGACGTATATCGAATTATATAATATTTTACATTCATGTCTAATCCGAGATTCGAACCCAGAAACCTAGTAATAACATATAACATAAAATATTTTTATTTATTTTTAATAGCTTTCAAGATAATCACAAACAGTGCAATAAGTTTAAAGAATTTTAAGGGTTACGGGTTTCAGCTCAACGATGTACCATATCATGGTGCAAAACAGAAGTCTACAGCAAATTACAACATATTATGGTGGAATATAGGTTAAAGAAAAAATTCTTTATCAAAAAGCAGAGGTTTCACCGATAATTGGTTCAGCCTCTTTAACTGCAACCGAAATTTTCGTGTATCTACATCAACAAGCCGGGGAATCCCCTCCAAGAAAGCAACGACGAACAAGGACCTCCGTCGCCCAGTGGATAAAGGCGTTAAGCTATAAACCAGAGGATTCCTAGTTCGAGCCCGATCGGTGGACTTGACAAAGAAAAGTAAAAAAAATTGTGGTCTTGCAATCGGAGGTTTGCCAGCTTGGCTACAAAAATGCTACTACTAAAATACTAAGAAAACTCAAATTTTGAGTTTTATGCAACGTTGGGTGGTTAGGTATTATAAGCATTAGATTTTTTTCTTCAACCGACCACCTAATGTTTTGGAGCAACATTTCACCATCAAATGATGAAACTATGCACCAAATGTTGGTTGCAGCTAAATGGGTACCAAATTTTGGTGCAAGATCGTAGTTATTTTTAACAGTGTAGTTGCTGAATAGTTCATTGTGCAGGAATAATTCATCAACAAAAACGATATAAGACAGTATGGTGATCAATTTAAGGGCCCTAAATTGCGCACAGGCATTTAGTGGTTGCTTTTGCTCAATGACAATTGTGAGGGTTTCTCACAGAGCCGCCCTTAGCCCACCGGAACGGTGCGAACTTAATAGGGGGCCCCTTTTTAATCCTCGACACATATGTGTGAATAAGTTTGAATGAAACTTAAAAATTATTAAACTCATGAATAAATTGTCAGCTTTTTGAAAAGCTAATCGGTTTTTTTTTACCAACTATAAATATTTAATGCGGCTATATTTCATTTGAATTGAATATTTTTTTCGAGAACTTCGTTACATAAAAACTCTGTATTATTTCGATATTTTTTAATCTTTGTATCTATAAGTCTAATTTTCTATCGAACGTGACCAAATTTATGTCAGCCATGCTATTTGTCAAAAATTGGTCCCCCCCCCCCCCCCCATGAGCTTTACATGGAACGATACTGGTCCATTTGTAGTAATTCTGCAAATATCGAAAATTCAAAGATTTATGTATTATAAACATGCACAGCCTTCTTATCGTTTAAAGTGTTATTGACAGACTATCAAAGTTCTTTCCTTTTGCAACTTGATACATCGAAAGTCCAATACTGTACAATATTGCATTGTTATATCGGTTTCAGCAAGAAATGGACCCTAATCGATTTTCCCCTGGTTCCTTCATTTTCAAGATCTAGTTTCTTAACCATTATTGCGGTTCGTTTTATACATACCACTTTAATCCTCAGGTATATTGTGTCGCGTGATTTTGTGATTAAAATTAAACTTATAAAATGAATTTAACTCTTCTTTCAAATAAAAACAAATACCTTTTTTAATATATCTTTGATTCTTAGAAACACACGCATTAACAAATTTCAAATATTAAAAAAAAATCATGGGTTATTTATTACTATTTCAGGTACTAGACACAAACAATCCGAAATAGAATACAAGGTGCCGCATTGGAGAACCAAAACATGTACCTCTCCGCCCACGCAGTTTTCCAGGGCACCTCACATTCCATTTTAGTGTTCTTTTTTCTTCTCCCCATCTTCATCTCACTCTTGGCATCCCCCCCCTTCACCTGTTCAACCCTCCCAGAGACGACAAAACATTGTCATTTCTCTTTTGGCCATAGAAATCCTTTAGCGCGTTGAGTCGAAATCAATACGTTTATATACAGGCTGGAATACGTAATTCTGTTTCCCTTTCTGTGCGATTCCCAGCAGACGGGAAATTGAAAAAATTAAAAATGATCATGGCATTAGATTGGGAAATGGGCCTCTTTGCCAGCTGCCTGTTCCGTTTATGCCTGTTCCGTTTATGCCTGTTCCGTTTATGCAATTCGAATGGAATAGGTTTTGATAATGTAAATCAAAAGTTTTGGTTTTTTAGGACTAGTTTTCTGATGGGATGAGGGCATGTTTTTTGAATAGCAGTTTTATTTTGAATAGAAAACGGGATTCATTTTCGAAAAAGGTAATTTGAAAATGTGTATAAATAAATTTGGTTTATTCTAGAAGAAAGTAAACTGTAAGAAAAATTTACTTAAAAATGAGCACATGAACGTATTTTTCTGTGAGAACAATTGCATCGTAAATGAGCCATGACGTACTCAGATTTAAGCAATCGTGCTTTCGCAAAAATATACAGTGTGATTTAATATTGCTAATCTCAGCTTTTGTTCAAGCTATCTGAACAAAGCGACCTGACAGACTTAAAATAGTTGCACAGAAAATGTTTTTCTACATTACTTGATGTCGATTGCTTAAATGGAAACTGAGGTATTACAACTCAATTATCTTACTTCCCATTCTTTCTTCACACCTTCTTAACATTTCTCGTGTTTATAACTTCTTCATCTCTCCCTGGTAGTACAACGGATAAGGCAATGTACTGCGGTGACTGAGGATATGGATTCGATTCCCGGTTCTGGGTTGTAATTGTCGATATTTATTAAAATGAATTTATGAAGATAGCCTATGTAGGCAAGCTACTACTCTTTTTATTCATTATACTCATTTTTAAGTAGATGTTTGTTTCAAAATTGAAACTTATTTATTCAGAGTTATGATAAGCGTCGAATGTAATCAAAAATCAGTACATTTTACTTATTTTTGAGTACCTATTTTTAACAGTGTACTAATGCAGAACTGATACCTATTAATTACTGGACGTAATAAATGAAAGGCCTTTAATTTAATCTGACCCAAATTTAAAACAAAAACATAAAATATTTAAGACATCAGACCTTAGAATCGGTGTTAGGGGCTCTCTAGTTCGATTCCCGGTTAAACTAGCCAAAAACTCACCATATAAAAGGGTTCTTCTTAACAATAAAAGGTTAATATTACATGAGTCATATAATGTCAAATCCTGATAGATCCATTTACATAAATTGTACAAGAGATGCTAAAATGATTTTAGTTTTTTAGGACTAGTTACTACTAGTTAGGACTAGTTATCCACGTACTTTTGGATCTAAACGTATAACTTTGAATGTATTTTTAGACTGGATTCAGGCATTTTTGGTCAATACCACTTTGCAAGGTTACGTACTGCATTGAAAATGTGTAAAAAATAATTTTTAAACAATTTGCAAAAAGGTGGATTAATCTGGGATTGAAACTAGAAGGCTCTTATTATTAATACGGAAGCTTCCAGTTTTTAACTTAAAGGCAATTCATCTTAACTTTATATATAGTGGAATGATTCAACACTTTTTACCTTCAATAGGTATTTTCCTGGTGAAATACCTTACTTTCTTTCTGGGGATTAACCTGAAGCGTATAGGTAACTGATTAGTTTTTAATAAAAATTAATGTTATAATAACCATGTACTTAAAAGTTACAATTTATTACAAATAAAATAAATGTTGTAGTAACCATGTTCTTATTAAGTTACAATTTATTGCCAATCAAGAGTGTTTAAATGTAAATTTTTAAAAACTTAATTAGACTTCAAAATTGAAAGACTAAACTGATATTTTCGCTGAAGGACTTACAAGGGAGATACTTTATTTTATAATTTTTTTGTTACGTTGTTTCAATTGATCCCATGCGAAGAACTGGTATTTCTGCTAGTGTTATAGAAACAAGAGAGGCAAGAAAAATAAAAGAATTCGGGAATGGCGTAGAATGACGTCACTTCAAAATGTTAAAGACACCATTTGACCTTTTCAATGTAGTAGCCTCAACAACAATATTTTGTCAATACTTTGTTCCTTGTTATTATTTATGAAATGGATCACAAATTACACATCTTTACTGTTGTTTAAAGATCGATTCGGTTTTGAGGTTAAAGTACTAGGTTTCTGCGATTATTTTTGGAAGCGTTTAATATTTGATATCAATAGTTGAATTCAAAAATACAGGTTTTTACAAGTTAAATTATACTATTAGTAACGAAATTTAGTTAAACGGTGTATATGTTTTAATTTATCAAAATTTATAAAATAATAATAAATTAAATAATTACTTGTTTTAAATTCAAGAAAAAAAATTTACAATGCATGGATTCGAAAAATATTATATACAACATCAAATAAGAAAAACTTTATAACACTCATAAACCGAATTTGCGAACCATTTTTAATATTTTACTTAATTTCCATATCGGAGCCACAACTTTTAATTTCAATTGTGTTTTGTGAAGACTATAAACGTATCAAATTGAAAATAAGAAAATAACTTTTTTTACTTTTCTAGTTTTAGAGTAGAATTAACAAAAAAATTAAAACATTATTTGTCAGTATATGATAATATTTGTCAGTTTTAAATGAAATTAAAGCCTACATATTCTGAAGAAAAAACAATTAGTAGTTAATTTCATGATAATAAATTTGTTTTTACAACATTTTAATAAGTCTGTGTATGCGATATTTAGTTACTTTCATTACAAAAACGTTTTTTCAATTTGTATTTTAACTGTATTTCTATATTCCTATACCTTTAACGTAGTATTAAGTTTCTTTTAATAATTTTTTTAAAGTACTCAGTCGCATATCAACTATTGGCAATTTTTTTAGTAACAATTATAATTAATAATCATGCAATTCAAAGTTTTATAATTGTGTAGAAAAAAATATAATGAGTTTAAAAGTTAAAAAGTTCGTTAATTTTTTTTAATTCCTAACAAGAATAAACATAAACTTTTCCTTTATAAGCCGTAGATCCCTATCCTCGTCCCTATGTGTTTTGCTTTATTTCAAAATTTCACACGCATCGGTGTAAATTTCTTATTAAACGCAACCAAATTTATGCCAATCGTGTTATTTTTCATAAATCTATAGTTCCGCAATGGAACATCTTAAAAGCGTAAAATAGTGTTTATATGCTGATACCACACGTATCTGACTGCTACGAATCTTTTAATTACATTTTGAGTCAAAAATTATTGTATTTCATATTTAAAGCCGAACATAAAACCTAATTTATAAAAATATATTTATTTGAACTGTCCCAAAACATTTTTGAAAAACTACAAAGGATAAATGGAATGAACCAAACAGGAAGAGCAGACGATAATATAGAAATTTTATATAACAAATAAAGTTCCCTCTCCACGACTGAGAGGGACACAAAACCTTTAACACTCTGGGAAAGTAAAGGATGTTACACTTGGCCGCCAATCCACTTTTCCGTAATTGTTTATTGTCTAGACTTCAATTTACTATAGGCCACACGCTACAAAAATAACATTTCAGATGGGGGAAATACATCGCTTTAGAGTGGCTATCCTGGACAATGTACACGTGGCCATGTTGACCCGAATATTGCTCAGCTAAATTCGAAATGATAGTACAAAGTTTCTCAAATTTCTTCTTGGATCTTTGTTTCTTTTCTTGAAAATATATATTTGTATTTATCCTTCTGGGAACTATTATTTGCTAAAAAAATTATAGAAAATGAAATGTATATTTTTAAAATGGGACTGCGTGAAGATTAGGTTGCAACAGGGGCTTTTAGCCTTGAAATGTCGTGAATTGCATTACTCATCAATATCTCTTTAGGAATATTTTTTTAACTGATAAAAATATATTTGATTTTTAAACTCATGATTATAGGATTAAAAATATCTTTATTTTTTCTATATTTTTCCTAATATTTCAAAATATTATTATATCAGGAAATATCCCGTCTTCTGTCTTTCTCGAAAATTAAATTGTAAGAGCATAAACTCATAGACAGGTTACAGTTAGTTTTATTATTACATGTTTTTATATAACTCACTCTTTTATTGATGTATCAGCAAGTCTTAAGAGTTCAATTTTAATCCTTATTTAAATGCCATATTGATTTGAAACTTGGCATATTTACGATACCCATTAAAAGTTCTATATATTGTCATAATAGTTTAAAAATTACATTTATAGTTAATATTTTCCTTTTATATTAAAAAATTTGACTTTGATAATATTCCAACTCACGTTATCAACTTAATGCTTAACCATGAAACAGGAAGGATGACTTGACTTCTCATTGAGAATTAATAGTTTCTTAATTGTGAATTTACTTTTATAATAAAAGGTTGGGAAATTGCACAATACTATGATCACGTGCGTCTACTGTTAGGAACGCTTTACAAAGAGCATTGCAAATCAATATCTGTATCTGATTTTAATCAAAACCAAAATTCCAGTGCACTTCTTTCGAAAATTTTCAACTAAACATTGTTGGCAAGTTGTATGCAAATTAATTATAGCACTCATTTTAAGATAATTTAGTATTTAGATATTGGTGACATATTTGATTAAAATTTAATTTATTTTTTCAGAGAACATTTACACAAATATAAGGAAAAATAGTTTTGTTATCTTATACATAAAAAAGAAGAGTGTCTGTGCGGTTGTTTTTTATACAAATCTACATTGTAACTTGATGAAATTCAGTACACTTAACCTTCAAAACAATGGGAAGTTCACTGTCTACATTTGAACCACCACCCGATACTCCTTTTTCATCCCCTTAACAATGAAATATTTCAAAATAGTAACAATGCATCATTGAAGCAATGTAACATTTTAATATTATGCAAATATTTAATCGACTCGATGCATTCTGATTGACTGATGTTTAAATATTGCCATAATACTGCCAATATATAGCCAAATGAATAAAAATATCGCCAAAGGAATAAAAATATCGCCAAATGAATGAAAATATCGCCACATTAATAAAAACATTGCCAAATTAATAAACATGTCTCCAAATGAGAAATTTTGCACTCTTGATCTTCAAAACAAGAGAAAGGTCAATGTCTACATGAGATTTTGACAAACCACCTCATCTTTCCCACCCATTAATGGTGAAATGACTTCTTACTAAATGGTGCCATTGTTAAGAAATCGGCCAAAATTCTGCATAAAGCCCTGGAAACTCCAAGTACACTTCAGCTAGTATATTGTAAAAAAATTATTTATGCACATTGTAGAATTGTTTACTATATAACTCAAAAAACCTCCTAACAAAATAACTCAAATTAAACATTTTAACCAAAATTTTAAATCCTATACTCCTCGAAGTACAACAATATCACAAATATAGTTTAACGATATCAATTTGCCATAGATATAGTTTCTACAAAAAAAAAATGCATTTTCCAGTACAACTTCTCCCATACTTGTTGCTGTTGGATGCACTTTGACATTTCATCTGATGATAAATAGTTTAAAAGACGTGGTTCGCCTGACACGGTTCTCTTACTCACCGGCTTATTATTGACAACTGGAGCATGATTAACAAAAGCTTTTTTTTGCCGAGAGCGATCATAAAAAATGAATAATATTCGGTGCTTTTCCATTTTTCACTCATTACCTTAAGTTTTCCTGGGATACGAGTTCTGTTTATATCGGTATTCAGATGCAACGGATATGCTTTTTTTTTTACCTCTACATTAGTTTTTGTGTTTAACTTTGCTGAAAAACAAAGATTGCAATTGTGGTAATGAAGGGTGATTTAGAAATATGTTAGAGTGTTTGTTAAAAAAAATATTGAATAATTGGAATTTATGAATATAATGTCATGTCCTGTGATATTTACAATTTCCCTAGAAGTGATCTCAGCTATTAATATCATAAAATTGTTGTTATTAAGAATATTTTTCATATATATATTGCACGAAAGTGTAATGTAGGAGCCATCACTTTAAAAATAGACATATTTTTGAAAAATTATTTTTTTTAAAAATCAGTATCAGAAAACTTTAAAGGATCGTAAAGACAATAGAATTTCAAATTTCAATAGAGTGCCAATGGGTATTTAGTACCAGTAAAAAAACTTTTTTTTAAAGTTAAAATAAACTTTGTCACCGCTTTTTAAGAAAATAAAACTTGCAACTTTAAAATTAGCAAAATATATTACATTAAATAACTACGTCAACCGAAAACTAGATGGTTAGAAACTAAATCTCTGACTTAAAAATTTACGTTGGTTTTTAGATGTGTCGATATCTTAGTGCACAGACGTGTTAAGTACATTTGCTTTGGGTTAATTTGTCACTGTATTCAAAAATTGTAGTTTACAGATATATTCCGCTTATTGATTATTCGCAATATCTTTTTTTATTATACATTCTAATACCCAGGAAATTTTGAAAATTAATCAATCAAGGTTAATATTATATTAAAGCTATCAAATAACTTTAATTATATACTATCTAAAAATATTTATTATATGTTTTTAATAAGTTTATTTACCAAATTTTGAAGCAGCCTTTATAATTAAGCAACACGATATCTAACTTAAATATAAAAATAAAATCCCGAAAAAACTATTTAATACAAACAGAAATTAATACTATTATATAATTTTATAATATAAAATTCCTACTAGAATAATTTATACTTTTATATTATTCAATGGTAAAGGCAGTAATATTTTAATAGAATGTTTTACAGCATCACATGCAAGGTGTCTCTTGAACTTTTTAGTAAAAATAATAAATATAAAATATTCTTGTAATTTAAATAAATTGGGCTTATTAGTGAGCAAACATATTTTCTACAAAGTTCTATACGAATATCTTATCTTTCATTCATAACGTTTTTACAAAGAGGCCGATACTTCAAAGTAAAATAGAATCAATACACTGGAAATACAACAAATCGTTATTTCTTTTACGAAATGTAATTCTTTGATCATTCTACTGTGACGATATATTTGATTGTGACTGATATTACTCGTATTTGTATCATTAAGAGCGGTAGTTCTTTTAGTTGATAAGAAAAGGTAAACAGATAATATTTTTTCATTACTTTACCAGTTGCAAGTGATTCATGAAACATCAATTTGCAATCTTACGATCTTTCGGGTAATATGATAGTTTTCAAAATTTTATTCAAAATTGCTACAAATTAAATTTTTATTTAGAAAAATTAGACGCCATATTTTTTAAATTTCACTAATTTTAACTATGTATATGATTTACTTTAACGTAAATGATCATTTTTTGAATTTCATAAATTATATTTGCATTAAGAACTTGCATGTATGAAAAATATTCTAAATTAAAAATAATTTAAAATTAACGTTTTGTTTCTTTTAAATATCATTTTGTATCTGCATTTTCCCAACTTGTATTAATGTAATTATTCTTAATCCATAAGCATTAGAATATTGTATAATGTACAATCTAAATATATACAATTTCATAATATACCTAAAAATATTTTCAAAAACATTTTTTAACATTGTGAAATAAAGTTTAACTCTTATATAAAACATAATGACAACATATTGGATTATAATTATTTGAATCAAAATCTTTGTTCATGTAAAATAATTCAACTTTATTAACAATTTAAGAAACTCATAATTATTTAGAACTTTTATATTTTAAGATTTGTTACATTTAAACATTTCAAACTGGTTACTAATTTGTACATTGTAATACACAATTGAGTGTTTAAAGCTATTTCATTCAATTCAACACTTCACACTTTTAATTCAATTTAACTTAAACAATGGATTATCATTAAATATCAATCCTCTCGAAATTGTATGACTACATGTTTGTGTAGATGGGGAAAATTGAACATTCTATTTTAAAACAGTTTTCCGGGAAAATTTATATAATGTTTGGTAAGCTGTTGATTTATAAAGTTATAAAAGAACTGTTTTCACAAAATAAACAACTACTTCAAATAATGTATTCAGGCTTTTCTAAATTTATCTTTCCTTAAAGTTAAATTAAGATAGTAAGGTGGAGGAAAATGAGTTTAAAACTAAATTTTTGACTTTCGAAATTCATTTTCTTTTAGGAAAAAAAATTGTAAATTACAATTGTTTTACAAAAACGTTCACTTATTTATTGGAAACATAATCGCACATTTTTATTTAATTCTGAGGTTTATAAATTTTTTTAATAGTTACTTTTCTAAGATAACTTACTATGATTCGTGGATGGAGTAATTTGGTTCCCCAGTGAAAATTATGGAATTTTTCGTATAAAAACACATTATTAGAACAAAATTTCAAGCAAAAAAAATCGATTTTTTTATTAATCATTATATTCGAAAATTAACATCTTCTATTACAACTTGATTTATTTCATTCAGAAATATATGTATGCTGTATTTACGCTATTTTGAATTTGTTCCGCAGACGATTTTTTATTTCATTTAAAACATTCTTTTTCAATTATTGATGAAACAAGCAATGGCGTCCATTTTTATCGAAATGTATTCTTTTGTTGACAGTTTATTTTGAAAATAATACAGGTATGTTACTTTATTATTATAAAATAAACAATGTTAAATATATTACAGTTCGTTCTTGTCATTTATAAGCTTCCAAATTCACATTTTTGTAGAAGGATTGCACTGTTCCCGAAGATTGTTAAACCTTTACGAATTTCTTATTCTTTAACGTTAATAATTCAAAAACTCATCTTTCCCACTTTGCAAAACATTGAAAAAAAGTAAATAAATTAGAGGTTATTCATAGAAATGTATTAAAAGGATTCTATTCTATACAAATCCCAGAAATATTCGTAAATAATTAAAATTTTCTAGTATATATACAGAAGTTTTCATGCATCAAACTATCACAATTTTTTTATGTACTCAAACAAATCAACATTTAGTCTTAAATTAAAACACCCAAAAATGATTTTTTTTTCTGAAATGTACTTCACTAACGAAGTAAATTAACAAAAAAGGAACGAGATCAAAATATTAGTTTAACATTGTGTAATCCAATATTTAATTTAAAAAACCCATCTTACCCCAGGACTCACTTCCCCCACCTTACCCTACATTTTTTTAAGTGTAAAAAATTAAATCAATAAGAATCAATTTCTCGATGTTGTATTTTCGTATATTGCACTACAATGCTTATTTTTCCAAACGCAATTGTCAAAGTATATACACGTGATTGAATACTATTTTTTTTTATTTTAATTCAAAAATATATGTGCACTCTGAAAGTAAAAATGTATCTTTAACGGGAACTTTGGATGCGGTATTTCAGTTCCTTTTAAGTAACATGTATCTTAAATTCTTCATTCAAGTCCATAGTTATTATAATTATCAAAGTGTTATTTACAAAAGCGCTTTTAATGTTTCCTAATATACGAGCAAGTTATTTTTCCAACGTATGCCCTTGGATAACATCCGTCTGAAAAATGACTTCGCAGACCATAAAGTCTTCGGAACCATAAATTTAAAAACTCAACACCCATTGTAAATATAAAGAGATTTTTCTTAAATGTGTTTACTTCCCGAAGTCGTCATACCTGTAGAAAACACTTCCAGTTCTTTACTTTGTTTCGAGATAAGGACGAAGATAAGATTTTCCGTATTAAGGTAAGTCTCAACTTCTTACCAAAAGTTTTGCAAAAATCCTTAACCCCCCTCTTTGCGGTCCCCCCACATTTGAATCTTAGATAAGATTGCGTAGAATAACTGATAACATCCGGATCCGAATTGAAATTTAAGCATCTGTTTTCGGCTCTTAGGTTACATTTAAGAAACTTGAACTTCTTTACAGGTTTAGAGGCACCCTAAGTTCTTACAGTCGTTCAATATGAAATACTTTATATCAGCATGTGTTTTCTTCTTCGTCGCGACTCAGGTATTATTCTTGCATTTTTTTATACAAATTTACAATTTAAATTCTAAGTTAATGACAATATTCATATCTAAATTGTAATTTCTATTCATATTAATGTACTCGACTTAAAGCTTATAATAACTAAGTTATTATTATTTTTTGTTTCATATTAATGCAAATTGTAATTTATTTTCAAAGAGAACAACTAACATGCTATTCTATAATTCTGTAAAGAGAAATGTCAACGATCTTTAAGGCAAACAGTCTTAATATAAATCTTTGAATTTAATTCATGAGCATCGTAAACATCCAACTCAATTGACATCGTTATTAATTAATAACTCATTAAAACTAGTGTATTTAAATTGTTCATATTATAAAGATATTTACAAAATTTAGTAAAGAGAAGATAAATAAATAACTCAATCTTGATGAAGTTTAATCAGGAAAGAGTGTTTGGAAGAGAATATCATCACAAAATCTTTAATGTTAAGCGAAAGCAGTATGTATGTATGTGATATTCTTTATTTAAAATATTAAATTGAAGCTGGTGCAAAAGTAAAAAAACCATGTTATCTTTTCATCATATCATTAATCAAACCCAATTATCACTATTTATATAAGCCAGACTATCATGGATGTAAACAATTCACTTAGGTCGTCTATAAGAATTTCCATACAAACCCAATAAAGTGTATAACATATTTATTTGACTACATTGTACTATTTTTTATACAATTCACACCCTAACTTATAGCTTATGTAGTTCAAATTGAGACTAACCAATCAGTAATTTTAATTAGTTTTAAACAAACCAATCAGTAATTTTTAAATAATTGCCCTTAAATGCACATTTAAGTATTATTTTAACTGAACATATAACCTAAAAAATTACTAAGAAGCCTCAGATGAAAGATTTTTTAAGAATATATTGGTATTATTTCGGAGTATAAACAAACAATTAATATGGTTCAAATAAAGATAACTCGCGTCGCAGCTTTAATACCAAAAGTATAAAAATAAAGTAAATCGGGAAATATTCATTTAACCTGAGGAGAATACATGCACCCTAATTTTAACCCAAGAATATATATTGTTTGTGTTTATCAGTAATTTAACAAAAAATACGTTTTGGGGCAAAAATCATCGATTTGAATATTATTCTAATTAGTAGTAACAGTTTCAGCCAAACCAATTGCTATTTTTTTAATGTATTTCTATTTCTTTGGCAACACTTTCAATTCTGAGTTTATTTCTATTCTAATGCACGCAGACTTTTCATTTTCTGCTGATGAAGGGAGACGTATCTCCCGAAACATATCCAGATTTGATGGATTTTAATTGCGTATTTTAACGTTGTATTTATATTTTAAATTATAGTAATTTATTCACCACGATTATTTCGTTATTGGTTAATTAATTACTTTTAAGGAACTATTTATTTCGAAAATACCTTTGGCTTGGTACAAGAAGGATCAACTTCTAATTGACATAACACAGGACATGGGTCGTTCATGTTCTAGGCCACAGATGTATAGCATCGTAATACATTTTTCTGAACCAATTTTTTTAAATTCCTGCAATTGCGGTACTAAAAATCTATTTTTATTTATACATGCAACATGTTTGTATAATTCTACCTCACAAAGTTAAAAATATTTTAAACAAAAATCCACTTTCTAATCTAGATCATTCTATGGCGTCAACAGAATAATTCGTAAAATTACTTTTAATGGTTCGATTATGTACTTTGTGGCAAAATTTCACTCCCTCCGCTTTCATACTTAATTCAAAATATGTTCAATGAAACATAGTTATACAAATATACAGTAATTTTTGTATAATATTAAAGGCTTAAAATTTATGTTGTTTTCTTTTTCAAGCAGCAGTTTTCCATAATGAATATTAATTCATTTCATTTGAAATATTCATGTAGTCTTGCGTAATCGAGTTTTTTACTCTATCAATACTTAGGTTTAATTTGTATCACTAATAGTTATATATTTTAACTCTATATGATGATGACCTCGTCCCCTTAACCTATGAAAAATCTAATTATTAATTTTTATCTGTGTTAAACTAACTATTCATAACTAATCCTATAAGTGCGAAAAACCTTTTCGTGCTGCTGAGCTAATTGACCATAAAATGTTTTAAATATTATTATTTTTCTGAAATTCTCTACGGATAAAATTTGAGTTCAAATAAAAAGAATCGTGTTTTAGTATTTTATTTAATTTATATTTATTTCAGTCCCATTTAAGGTATTACTTTTGATATAATTAAATAAATAATCTCTTAATGATTTCTTAATAAGCATGTATTTTATTCAAAGCCTTTCTAAGGGTTATGTGCATGGTTTAAAATTTTCTAGAATAACATACACAATACATAAAAAATAAACAATTTATATTTAAGATAAAAATGTTCCTAATATATAGCTAAATAACATTTAAGAGAAAAATTACGATGGGCAAAATGTATTTCTTTGTAAAATATCGGTTAGCAAAAATTTGTCACATTATATAAAAATTAATCTGCATATAGAATAAAAAAACTCAACATAAATTTCTAATATTTGAATTGATAATACATATAGACCACCATAATTCTTAAAACCATTCTTCAAAATCTGCAATGAAACGTCTAAACAATATAGAAAATATAACCATATCTAATTAAAAATTACTAACCCAATTTTACTAAACATATTTATTACAAATATGTAATGCTAATTGTTTTTTAATTGACTGTGTGTCATGTTAAGGTTTTCCTTACAATTATAAATTGTTCCATTCTAAAAATAAAAATTCAAAAGAGACCCTACCCTCTGGTTCATTGATACACACATTCCAATTTGCACACACAAATTAGTTTTTGGGACTCGGGGTATCTTGAGACATATAGAAAAAATATTTGATTGAAGTTTTAAGTCAAAAATAACACTTCCACTATCCTGTTTAATATAATAAAGTTACAGAATCTCTCAAATAATATCCCCTTAGATAATTACAATTAAATGGCAAGGAAAATCAAATAATTTCTGATGCGTTCTCCCTTACCTTATGATGATTGATTAACATTATTATCTCAAATATATAGAAATGTAATAGGAACATAATCTTTTTTTTATAGACGGTGTCTGCGCTTGACAAATGCATTGCACAGGCTGAGTGCGAATCCTACGAGTGTTGCACCGGAGTTCCACCTTTTGGAGGACTGTGCAGGAATTTAACAGCTGAAGGTAGCTTCTAATAGTATTAAGACAAAAAAATCGATTAACTTTAGTCAGATTTGAAATTGCTTATTTAAAACTGACTGTTACCCGCGCGTTCACATGCGTTAATTTTTTTACACCATTCGTTCGTTCTCCCCGTTTATTCCTTTATTTTCACGAAGGCAAATTAACTGGTCTATTGTTCAGACATCTCCGAATGTTAGCTTTTCTGTTAGTTTTTTGTTATATATTACAAATTTCAGGCATGTCTGAGCAGTGGAAGATAGTATTTTTCCTGCCACAGACACACACATAGACGGACTCTTTCTGTTATTATTATAGACTTTAATTATTATAGATTACTATTTTTTTTAATTAATATTTTTTTAACTTAATTCATTATACAGAACGATCACAAATTGTTGTGCGATGGTCATTGTTTGGCTCTATCACATTTGGCTGTATTGGTGTAATAAAACATTATTTGTATCCAACTACTTTGCTTATATTTTTTAAACCAGTCGCTGAGCTTTAGTAGAAACAAAGGTTACGGTAAAAAGAATGCTTTATAATGTGTAATTATAAACAGGCAAACAATAAACAGGCACCTAATAATTTGTGAATGCTCAAAATAGTTTTGGACTGGTATTTCCCTTCGAGCATGGATCCTTCATAATAGAGAAAAAATAAGGCTATAATCTCGCTAACATCAAAGTGAGGCCAACATGTATCGCCTCAGACACGTGGTTTACTACGTCATCCGTTCATATTTTTTTTTTCTAGTTCATTCATAAAAATATCCTGTACTTCATGAATTGACAGATTTACTGTTATTTCCAAATCATAAGTCAATCGCGAACGTTTTTTCATACATTTGAAAAGAAGTCACGTGTCTGAGGCCATTCGGTCTGAGATGTTGGTTTCACGATTATGACGTCATATTCGTTTTACTACAGTAGATTCATGCTCGAAGGTATTTCCTGATGGGCAATTGAGTTAGGATCGGAGGGTTTATAGTCTGATTCCTGTTAAGGCCGACTGATAATTTACGTGTAAAGCTGCTGCACGATTCATCGAGATCATATGTTTTTATTTTTGTCATCATGTGAAAGTTTATAGGGTGGAATGCCAGTTAAATGCTACCTCTGTCATCGAACCGATATTAAAAATTACGAGCCATGTGGTCTTCCCAAACAGTTGCCAATAGTTCATTGACTAGGTCTATTATGACGTTAATTTAAACAAACGATTTTAAAATAAATCTTTAAAAAAAATGGACGAAATACAGTTCAAACTAATTAATTTTTTTTAAATTTTTATTATAAATTGTTTATTTTATTTTGATCAATTAAGATACAAGCTAGAAATAATTTTAAGAACTAAATTTAAATATATTTTGAATTATTTTCGAAATCATTGTTGGCGTAAAAACTTCTGTGACTTGCTTTTAAAAAAAATGAATGTTAGTCCAATATCCATACATTTTATTTATAAATTATAGGTGGAAAATGCCATTTGGAGGATAAAACTGTTCCTATTTTCGGGGATTTCTACGTTGGTGGTTGTTGTCCTTGCGACGCAGGATTAATATGTGTTCAACAAGGCAAGAAAAAGGTAAATATACAATATATGTCTTTGTTGTACCAACTTTAAATACTTAAATTATTTAAAGTGTTTTATTTTTACCACTAATTTATATAAACTAAGAAAAATCAGATTGACACAGTCCCCACTAAACTGTCAAATTTTGTTCGTGAATACTTTGTACGCGCGCCTGCTCGGCCTGCCCCATCTTGCGTTTTCGGTTAGCTCTAGATCTCTTCGTCATAAGTTTAGGCTTCTTGGAATCAAATTGTTTGACATTAATTTATCTTTCAAACTTTTTAAGTGTAGTTCCGTGCAGCAATTAAACTTTACAGTGATATTTTGGCTTCTTAGCGAAATATGAGCTAAATCTTCAATTTCCAGTCCTCGCAATTTTCATACAAATGATTTAAACTGTGCACTATTAAAATGGAATTGTAGAACTGGTTATTTTCTTTATTTTAATACTACTACTCAAAACGATCTATCGGTTAGAACTGAAGTTACAGCGGTTAAACAGTTCGGATCACTCCTAGTCGACGCGATCTACCTTCCTCTACATGATTTTATGTTATTTATTCCCCATGGGCTGATTCCCCCTGGTGTTATAGGGTTTTGAAATATCGGCATATTTTGTGTTGCTCAAGTTTCTGCCGATGACAGCTGTACCTGGTCTTTTAAAGATTTATTCACGTCAAAGCTTTTAGGCAATACTTTTATACAAAGAGAATTATTTTTCTTGAATTACCAAATACTTTTAAAAATGTTTTACACCGACCACGACATTGATTCCCTTTTAACCAACTTAAGTACGCCCACCAATGCCAAAAAGCGCGCCAAGTAAGAGGTCATCAATTCGACTGTTAGGTATTTTTTTTATGTATGTTCACTCAAGGTTTCGGGTTTAATTCAGATATTTAGAAGATTCTGTTTTTGCTGGATAAGGGATGTCTCATTTGGGCACCTTATTATAATCAGTAGAGACACTGGACGTGTAGCGAATTGCTGCAGAAAGTATTGTATAATTGAGTAGTTTCCATTAAAGCCAGTTTTTTTCAACATAAATATTGTATGAGTTGACTGGCATTACTCGGTTCAATTATGCTGCGTTATTAATTGTATTCGTTCTTGTTTTACGAAGTTGAGCTTGTTTATTTGCAATTTCAAGTTAAGATATTTTTCTGCTGAAAAATCGCATTTTAGTGATACGTACGCAAAGAGGGAAAAACGAACTTAACAAATTAGGTAAACAAAGTTCTGATGCTCAAAAATAATTAAAAGATGCTAATGTTCAGATATGAATAAATATATGAAACCAAAATGTAAAATTTGGAATAGGGGTCCGTGGAAATATCAAATCAAAATTATCTTGCAGGAAAACCGAGAATTTCGAATTGTCTTTAAAGTTATAACTGTGAAGTTCGCGTGCAATTTTCACAATATAGCCATCTTTTAAAAGCGTCACCTTTTTCGAACAAATCTCAATCCATACGATTTAATAGACATTTCAATGCAGAAATGTTTCAAAAGTTTAATTTCAAAAAATGCTTGAGAATTTGATGCTTTAAAACTGCAATCAAATAAAACGTTATCTTGCGCACGGAATATTTTTTTTAAATAAAAGAAAGGTTATAAACATAAGCAATTATGCTATGTGTATTATTAAATTTTTATAATTTTTCTCCATTCTATAAAAATTCATATAAATTGTATGCCAGCCATCCGATACAGTGTATTTCAGATTTGTTAATATGCATTGGAAAGTTTTCAACATATAAATGTAAATAAGTACGTATTTTTTTATTTCTAATGTTTCTTTCTAGAATGATGGAATTTGCCAGTTGCCTCCAACTACCGCAGCCCCAACTGCAGCAGTAGAAGTGCCAGCTGAGGAACCAGTGGAAGAACCAGCAGTGGTACCAGCAGAAGAACCGTCAGAGGAACCAGCAGAGGTGCCGGCAGAGGAACCAGCAGAGGTGCCAGCAGAAGAACCGGCAGAGGTGCCAGCAGAGGAACCAGCATCTGACGACACTGCAGTTGAGGAACCAACAGCTGAAGCTGGTGATAGCTCAGCCTCGGACGCCGCAGCTGAAGCTGGTGATGGCTCAGCCTCAGAAGCTGCAGCTGAATAGACAAAACTTCCCCAAAATAGACAAGAATCACAAAGGATCATGGCTCTTCCAAATGGACCAGAACAAAGAACAAGTGGCAACATTTCATTTATCCAGCACCATCGGATGATATTTATTTACTTATACCAAATCCAGTTTTCGTCAAAGAATTTTAAAAAAAATAGACGAACGGATTGCCGGTTGCTTCTTTGCCCTTATCACAATATTGACATGCTGTTTATATATCGCCTTCTTTACCACAATTCTGAATAAATAGAAAATAAAATATTATTTTATTTTTGCATTTGTTTAATCCTTAATCCTGCATTACCTGCATTCGTTTAATCACAATCCTTAGCAAAGAATTATCTATAATAGCATTGATATCTTTAAGATAAAAACTCGTCTTATAGAAACATTGCGTTATAGAATTTTAAATACAAATACAACGTTAAAATACGCAATAAAAATTCATCAAATCTGGAAATGTTTCGGGAGATACATCTCCCTTCATCAACAGCAAATGTTCGTGTTTTCGTTGTTTCATTTTCTGCTGATGAAGGGAGATGTATCTCCCGAAACATGTCCAGATGATTTGATGGATTTTTATTGCGTATTTTAACGTTGTATTTGTATTTTAAAATTGATATCTTTAATGGTATCGATTTAAATGAAAATGATTAGTGAACAAAACGGTATGGAAACCATTTGTTAGTTATAAATAAATAAAACTATTTGTACTATTGTACAATTATAACGAATTTAACCTTTTCACATGAGCTAAGTCAAAGAAAAATAGGCCTGTATGTGGGCTAGTTCCTAAACGGGAGGAGATAGTGTCTCTTTGAAAGCAGGACAAACAGTTCTCAAAGCATTGTGGTAGGACGACTTGCCTTACAATAGGAGGCATGTGTAGCTTAACTGTCTGACAATTGCGGATCCTTAACAATTTTTCCTCGAAGCAGTAGATTCTCAGATGAGGGTAGGGTTACTTGAGGGGTTGAAAAACTGAAAATCCAAGCAGAAGACGATCTGTAGAAACATTTAGTCAAGCGTTACATGTCCGAAAGCATGTAATTACCAATTCTGCTGCAAACAGCATAATTTAGATCTCAAATGCCTTTAAAATTATTTCTTTAAATTATTGCTTTAAAATTTATTAAAAATTATTATTAAAAATAAGTAAAATGTACTCATTTTTGATTACTTTCGATACTTATCATAGCTCCGAATATATAAGTTTAATTTTTGAAAAAGACATGTATTCAAAAATGAGTAAAAATGAATTAAAAAGAGCAGTTTCTTGCCTACATAGGCTGCCTTCATAAATTACTTTCAATAAATATTGGCAATTACAACCAAGACTTACAGGGAATCGGACCCAGATCTGTAGGCACTGCTGTCCATAGTCTTATCCTTTAAGCAACCAGGGAGATGTAAATAAGTTATAAACATAAGTAATGTTAAAAAGGTGTGCCAAAAGAATGAGAAGTAAGACAATTGAATTGTAATAACTCAATTTCCATTTCAGCAATCGACATCGACTAATGTGGAAAACCATCTTCTGAACAAATACTTTAAGTTGGTCAGGTCGCTTTATTAAGATGGCTTGAACAGAAGCTGCACTGTTAAAAATATGTACTTAAAAATAAGTAAAATGTACTCATTTATGATTACATTCGATACTTATCATATTTGAAAAAGACATGTACTCAAAATTGAATAAAATGAGCAGTTGCTTACATAGGCTGCCTTCTTAAATCACTTTCAATGAACTTCAACCAGGACTTACCAGGAATCGAACCCAATCCGCCTGATGTCGTTCGCACCAAAGTCTAGTGCCTTATCCGTTGCACTACCATGAGCGATGTGAAAAAGTAATAAACAGAAGTAATGTTAAAAAGGCGTGGCAAAAGAAGGGGATGTAAAATAATTGAGTCGTAATAACTCAGTTTCCATTTAAGAAATCGACATCAAATAACGTGGAAAACCATCTTCTTTACAAATATTTAAATTTTGCCAGCTCGCTGTGTTAAGCTGGTTTGAACAGAAGTTGAAATTAGTAATATTAAACCATGCTGCTCATTTTTGCGAAAGTATGATTACTTAAATTTGAGTACGTCATCGCTCATTTACGATGCAATTGTACTAAAAAAACTAGTACGTTCATGTGCATGTTTCTTGGACCCTGAAGGGTTACTTAAACCTAAAATAAAAATATATATATTACATCTCTTCTGGGGCTGCTGTCATGAAAATATAAATATAATTGTTTGAGAGATCGTGAATCACGTCTATATTTTCATGACAACAGATCCAGGAGAGATTTAAGCTATTTTATTTGGGGGGGGGGGGGGGGGTCTTCAAGCAACCTCCCCCCCCCCCCCCCCCCCATATATTAAATATTAACTAATGTTTAATGTCAAAACTGACAAAAATTTTAAGTAATAAATCAACACAGATGTATATTACTTTGCTTCTAAAGGGCAATCTTAGAACGAATTTTTCCTTTTCATGATAAAAACATGCTGTTACAAACTCTAACCCCAACAAAATTGGTTCAGTGTACCACATCCTGAAATTCCACCAATTCCGGTGCGATCGCCCTTAAAAACTACCCAATGAAGAATTTACAACATTTTCAATAAAACCTTTCATTTGTCTATTACCCTAAATAATAATTTTTACCTTTCCGATTAAGTTGAAATTCGTATAACTTGTACCCATGACCTCTAGTTCAATTTGCTGTATTGAATATCAAGCCTATATATAAGATTAAATTTAACAAGAATAACCATGGAATTTCCAGTTACAATGAACATTATATATATATATATATATATATATATATATATATATATATATATATATATATATATATATATATATATATATATATATATATATATATATATATATATATATATATATATATATATATATATATATATATATATATATATATATATATATATATATATATATATATATATATATATATATATATATATATATATATTAAATTGTTTTTTATGATATTTGAAATTAAGTATATTAAAGTATGATTTAAAAAAATAATGTTTTTCAAACATTTTTTTATGTAATAAAGTCGATTAAGATAGTTTTATTTTAAATATTAAATTCAAATGGGATTATTAAGAAGTATTACATATATTATTTATGTGGTAAAGATCCCTTTTAAGCCCCTTAGACGCAACGAATCTCAACACATGGGGTATCAAAAGAAAGATAATTTCATGGACCAGTGACGAATCGTACTTTCATCTCATAAATATCAAATGTTGCTTTTTAAATGCGTTTAAAATAATTCTTTTTAACTGTTTTTTTTTCGAACAAGCCGCCACCGATAATGCTGCCACTTATGAACAGATCGTTAAAAAATTTTGATTTTTAGAAAATCAAAAACTCGATAATTGCTTTCACTTTTAAAACGAATGGGTGTGGGTGTTCATGCGATAATTATAGCACGGGCGCATGCTAGTTACATTTTAAATTACTCATCGGTCGTATTGTTCTTGAGGATTAAAGAAGTAAATGGAACGTTTAATCTTTAAATAAAATTAGGCACAGGGTGAACCATGAAAAATTATAATATATACATATTTTTATTTAAATCTCGTCACTACAATTTATTATATACTTACTTTTGCGATGCTATATTAAATAATATTTATTAAGAAAAAAAACACTTTTTATGCTATTATCCTCCTTTTATGGTCTTTTATTTTGTAAGATGTAAGAAAAAAGATTGAAAGAAAAATAAGAAAATAATATGCATTTTTCAAAAAATTGTCAAAGCTAAAACTGATTGCTTTCAATTTTCATGTTCGATTTTTGTTATGTAATCTTCTTCTAAAATATAAGTTCCATTAAGAAACTCTATATATTATAATAAAATGCCATCATTTCTTACTTCTTCAATAAACTGTTTTTGTCATTATAAATTTTTGTAAGAAATAAAGCAGTATTTGTTGCAACTTCTTAACACAGTTTTTTGATTCTATGCCAAGTTACCATATATTAAAATTATTTTTGTTTTGTTAAGTGCACGATATTTAACAATCTTACGTACATAACGTTGTGAGGTTTGAGAAACAAGTCTGATACCTTAGAACTTCCTGTGATTTTTAATGCGAAAACAGATATTTGACTGAACAAGGTATTACTATTAATATTAAAAATATTTAAATGCAAACACAACGTTAAAATACGCAATAAATATCCATGAGATCTGGTCATGTTTCGGGGGATACATCTCCCTTCATCAGCAGAAATTAAAAGTCTATGTGTATAATAAAATGGAAATAAACCCAGAATTAAAAACCCGGAATAAGGTATTACTAAGTTTTGAATAAAGCAAAAGTAAAAGCATGACTGCTTACGCCTATTTGGTACAAACGAGTTACTTTAATGAGGCAATGATTAAACAAACTATTAAAAAAATTCCCGTAGTTTGAGATAGTCAGTTGTTTTTAATCACTTTCAGAACAAACTTTGATGGTCACTGAGCTAAAATAATATATACATTGGAGCAAAGACTCCCGTTGGGCAGAACCTCGCGTATGCATGCAATTCGGAAGAAAGTTTGAGAAAACATTCTACTTTGGCTATGCGGGAATCTCACGTGACGTCGCAGAAAGTTTTAAAACTGTTTTTTTGGTTCCTTTTGTCTTTTTCTTGTAAGTAAGAAAGTGAGTATAGAAAAGTATTGAATGTGTAACATTTATTACATTTTTGAAAGCCAGAAATGCGCTTTTAAACCTACACAAATCTATGCGAAAGGACTATTTTTTCTACCTTCGCTCAAAATGGAGTAAAGTGGTCGCACACGCTTAGCCCTTGCCCCAGTGTCTATTATTATTTTAGCTCAGTGGTGATGGTCGAACTGCAATATTTTAAGCCCCCGAAACATGAATTTCGCGTTTTTTATAATGGTGCAGAATCTAAAATTGTGGGCTTATTTAGTAAATTTCCAGGAAAGAAAATACTATAAGCTAATTTATGTTATAATTTATGTCTGATTATAGTACATTCAAAGCATATTTTAGCATAGGAACTGGGCGACATCTGTCCTTCAGTGAGAATTATTGTCACCTAGTGAAACCCTTTTTGTCTTCTAATGAAAATATTTTACCGCACGCTAATAATAGTAATATATTTCAGTAGCTACCGCATTTTCAAACTAATGTAAATTAGGCCCGAACTATAACTTGATTATTTACTATAAAAATTCACACAATATATGACAAAAATTCTTGGGCTTCGACTTCTTGCCTTTTTATAAAGATTGTCATTGAACGTGTATGCGCGATGAAGACGCGCATTACTGTCCGTGAAAAAAATCGTCCGTTTCACACTACCTCAAAACAGACCAAACTTAGTTCAAAGTTGTCGAATCTGTATTTCTGAGCAATAGGAAACTCTTTATTTAAATTGTGTTGGCCTTTAAGGTGAAGAATGACAAAGATTCATATGAATATTTGTGTGGCCGTTTAAATGAGGAATTTCGAGAATAGCATTCCGGATTCTCCCAATTTATTACGTAAGTAGATTACTCTCAAAACCTTCATAGCTTCGGTAGGTGGTATGTTACTACTCAAAAATACATAACCGACATCTTTGAACTGAATTTGCTCTATTTTGAGGCAATGTAGAATGTAAAATTGTATTCATTAGCGGTAATGCGCGTCCAGGCCCGTAGCCAGACAATATATCCAGGGGGGGCAGACACTACGCCAGGTAGGGCAAGGGAAAAAGAGGGGGGGGGGGGTTGGCGCAAAACATTTCCATCTTGTATTATATACACGACACATATATCTGCCAACTTTTTTAGGGTTTGTCAGTACCACGAATGTATTCTAGACATTTCTTACGATTAACTTATAATATTATAAGAGAGAGTTGAATGTGTATGAATAGTTAGTTCTATTATAAAATCAAATTTTATTGAATCATTTGTTGATAACAAAATCTGCAGATTGATGCAATGCAAGAGATCAGGCCAGGAAAATGTTTACAGGAGGGAAATGCGTATACATTGAAACCCAGTTTTTACATCTTAAATTTATTGAAATATTTCGTTTCAGTCTCGCATTGTAGGTTTTGGTTTTGTCAAAAAAGGAAGGGGGGTGCAGCAAGCGATGCGGTAGAAAGAAATTGTTTACAAGCAAAAAATAATCAATAAATAATATTCCAACATCTTGAATAATTTACCAACTAAATTAGATCTTCGCTGCTAAACATAAATTTCTGAAAGCAATTTTAAATAGTAGCAAAATGAAAAACGAATCGTACGTTCATTTCACAAACATCAACGGTTTGTTTAAAAATGCGTTTCAAAAAAAAAATTGCCTAAAAAAACGTCTTTAAAAATATTTCTAATATCAAGCAAAACTATGATTTTGTAGCTTGGTAATTAGACTTCGGAACAACAAGGCGCGGGTTCGATTCCCGACGGGGACTACTCAACTGATTTTCCCGCTAGTTCGTGGGACCAAACAGCTATTTTTTATTTATTAGATTAGATTTTTTTACATGCACCAAAAAAAATCATAATACGAGTCATAAAAAAAACTATCGTGTAACAGTTTTAATATTAATTTTAATAGCGACAGGAAATAGATATTGAATTTTATAATAAACATTTCCAGTATTAGGTTGATTATTGCTGTCCACAAACAGATGTCCGCTGTTGAAAAATTAAGCTTCTAAAATTCAACTACAACAAGAATATATATATATGTGGTTTAGAAGTTGAAGGACCTATGTCCTAAGTTAAGTCAGTGAAACATTGCTATTTCTTGTTCCAAGACACATACATATTATACATGTTCTATATCTCATATTTCTTTACAGGATAATATATTGAAGTGGATGGAAAAGTTAAAAATGAAAAGGGGAAAATTTCATTCAATTAAAATTATTTTCTAAGTGTCACCATAACATATATTTAATATGAGAATAAAAAGAAACAATTATTTATATCATCTGTTCGACGTAAAATAATTCATACCTGTTTTTTGTTCCAATACATATACAATAGATATATAATAGTGCCCAATAAATCTTCAATTTAGACGTTCAACTGACTAGTCCGTTTTCAGATATGTCTTCCCTTTAACAAGATTTCCTAAACTATGCAAACGAAGATGGACGTACACTAGTACACAATGAGAAGGGCCGATATTTGCTTGTACTCGTACATGTGACCATGCGATGCTTAATTGACAGCTTCCTGTTTCAATGCTCACAGCTTGAAAAGAGGCTTTTTTTCTGGAGGGATTGGACCTCCTCCCCCTTGACTACGTCTCTATTTTACCCACGGCGTTTTCGTCAGTCGCCGACGCTCGGGATTATTTCGCAGAAGTTATATGGGAGGTCTTTTCTTTGAGGGTAGGGAATCTACCAACTGACCTAAGGGGACAAACCTTATTAAGATTGTTTTACAACCTGCTTGTAAACTGAACTCAAAACAACCCGTCGAATACAGGACCATAGATAAAGATTAATAGGAAAAATACGCCACGAGTAATTGAAACCAGACGGACAGGAAATGAGATGGTCAGAGTAGCTCATTATCTTTCTGCAATTACTACCCGATATACTTGGAGGGGAGCCACTGAACACTTCATCACAAATTTAAATGTATTTGCTTTATAGTACATGATTTTTTTTTTATTTCTTGTTTTTTTTCATTGTACGTAAAAAGTATTATTATGTATTGAAATAAACACAAACACAACAGGAGGACGAAATTTTAAGAATTTGATGTAAATATTTTTTTTTAAAGAGTTAAAGTAATCTTACTATATAAGCAGGACTCGATTTGAGGCGGAACACGCCGAAACGGCGTTTCGGTACATCTCTTTAGGAAACAAAATTTCGGTAATTAAAAATATTTAATTAATAACAAATTACTCTGTTGTTAGTGAATGGGTCTGGCCTAATACCAGTGGCCGCGATTCGGAGGGGAAAAGGGGGGGGGGGTTGCCCCGTACTGTTTTCGGATGAATCTTTTTTCTAATACAAAGGAAAAGGAGAGGGGATAAATGATCAAACTGGTTGACGTGGGTCACATTCCTCTACAGGATGGTAAGTTATTTATACTCAAAGAATGACTTCTCGTGGGGTTACGGTGCTGAAGCGCATTCTCCCTCTTAGTCCTAGATATTAACACTCCTCAATTAATTATATATGTTCCAAATTTATTATACGTTCCATAGATATTAAAAAAAACACTATTATAATAAATTGTGTATTATTTGAAATAGTATTTTTACCGTTAACTTTTATCATTTATTGTCATTTGCCAGATCAATTGACAAATGAATAAAACTCATAGTATATTTTTAAATATTAGCCATGCAATTTAAAAAAGATTAATAAAATTAAATTAATTTATGTCGTGTTTTTATTTGTCCATTTGTAACTTTTAAGCTATTAAAACAAACTGTAACTTGATTGTTATTTAATCAGTGTATAAAATGTAAAAGGAATAATAGAATTAAATTAGACGCCACTGTATTTAAACGTAATGAAGGGAGACCTAAAAAATAATACTAATAAAAGTATGTAACTTACTCATTTCTCTTTAAATAATGTCGAATTACCTAGCAAGACAATACATTTCTTGCAAAAACGTGTCATTTAAAAAGTTAAGATTATTTTCACCTGGGAAAGCAAACAATCCTAGAACACACTAAACTTTTTACCCGTTTTTTTCATGTTAAGAATTTGTCCAAGAAACGACAAGAAGGCCGCTAGTCAATATGCTACCACACTGTCATGAAAACCAGTCCACGCAGTTAACATCCCCTAGTTTCACCCCCTGTGGGTGGTCAGTTGTCTGTTGTGAGCACCCCGGGGAAAGAGGGAGAAGAGAAATCTGGACGGTGAAGTTGAAACGACCAGACGACGATGGGACGCGACGAAACGCCTCCGAGCATGGATGTCTTGGAAGTGCTCGGTTCTTGATGCTGGGAGAGTAGAGGGAAGGGGAGAGGGGAAGGGGAGAGGGTGTCCCCTTACGAAGGAGTGTAAAAAATGATTAGTTAGGGTTTTCCGTGTGAATTTCTAGAAATTTGAATTCTTCAATTGTTCTAGGGGGGGCAAATAAAGTTGTAGGCCGGGCATTGCCCCCCTGGCCCCTACCTAGCTACAGGCCTGTGCGCGTCTTTACCGTGCTTACATATCCAATGACTATTTATACAATAAAGATATGAATTGACCAGCGAAATCAACCAATCCAAAACAAATAGATCTTTTAGGATAGTGTATTAAAAATATGTATCGTTTCTGTCCCCTCCAATGAGTATTAAATATTTTAAAACAACTCTACGCCGGGCTTGGCACTTGTTGGCTACACAGCTAATTAATAAGATCTTCTTGAGTATGAATAATCAATGCTCAAGTTGTTACTACCTTCCACATTAAAGTTTTAGTTCTTCGTTTGAATGCCTTTACTTTCTTCAACGTGTGAAATCCCGTTTTAAAAGTTAATTTTTACAACACGATAAACTTATTTACTTTTTACAGTGTATTAGCGTTGATATACTTGTGTATTAAGTTTCACTAAATTACGATTAGGCATTTATGAAATATCTCCGGAAATTACATATGTCCTTTAATTTTGCACACCATTGTATTAACATTTCTCATCCTTCAATTGAAATTACCTATATATATATATATATTAGGGATGAAACGGATATCCGGTGACTATCCGGTATCCGGCCTATCCGGCTGATTTTTAACTATCCGGTAACTATCCGGAAGTAAAGTGCCGGATATCCGATTTACCAAGCCGGATATCTGGATGAATAAAACATCGAAGATTTTTTTTGTGGTGATCAACTATCTTTTTTCTTGCTTTAAGTATTTTCCTGAAAATTCTACCAATGTATTTACAGTGTGCAGATTCTCTCTAAAATTTTTCTCGATCTATTTAGGTGGGTAAGGAGTGTGTAATAGGTAGCAAGGAAGATATGCTGCAGACATTCGAAACGCGCCACTATAGTGGAGTATCTTCGAGTTGGAATAATTCACGTAGGTGGTGGTGGTGTGTAAAGTGCACAGCTACATCTCTGTTCATTGTATATTAGAAATAATTTTATTCCCCAGTCTAAAAGTTAGTTTCAGCATTTACGTATGGCGTAATTTAGAACAGCAATTTGGAAATATTTCAAAATTCCTTTTTCAAACGCATTCTACAATACATATATGGCCGTTTCAAAATCTGTATAAATATGAACAGTTTATTAAAGAACTGTTAAGGTGTTAGTATACACTTGAAATTTTTTTTTAAATTATAAATTTATAACTCAAGTTTTTTCATGTATGAAAATACTTTAAAAATTACGATGCATTATAAAGAAAACCTGAATTAAGTCAAATGCTAATTAGCTAATTAACATGTTTTTTTTAAACATGATTATGCAAGTAATTCATTTAGAAGCATAATTTTGTTGGAATTACTTGAAGTATCTTTCTTAAAGTTATGACCCTCCAAAAAATGTATAGCATTTAAAGTTTTTTTACATCGAGAGTCTTTAAAAAACCCACTTTTTTTCAAATTTTAAACTTTAAAATTCTATTACATTTTTTTTAACGAATTGTAATGGTAAAGGGTCATAAAATCTCACAACTAATATAAAGTTGAATTTAAAAATAAATTTCAAGGAGCGGACCCCTTAATATATTCTAATATATAACTACTTAAATAAGTTTTTTTCTTCAAATAAATTTGACTGATGAAATATAAGGCCCAAATTATTATGGTAGAAATCTGCCAAGTTTTATTTTTAAATTCATGCAGAAATATTAGAATTACAGCTTAGGTGGAAAGCTGTATCAGCTTAAGTTTTGATGAACGGGGAAAAAATGTTGCATGGTGTTGCCCACAAAATATTTGTTGTCATTAATATTTAACAATTTATCCCCGTTTCACCCTTTTCCTTGTTTCAACCTTTCCCAGCATCCGTCTCAAAGATAAAGCAGTGCCAGAACAATTAGAGATCATAAATCTGCAACTGTGTCCAACGTAAGAAGTGTTATTTTCTCAAACGCAAGTACGTTTCAGCTGCCATAAAACAACCTCAAGTTCGTTTTTATCAACCCGGGATAAACACTTTTTTTAGAATTATCAAACCATAATGGGAATAGATCTTACCTAATATTTCAGCCATGAATTCCATATCTTTCCCCATCTTAAACTCGGCAGCGCATTTTGGAGATTAGAGACCCTAAAGATAATTCCAGAAATACAGGATGTCTGTCGTTATTTAAGCATAGATTGTCTAAATAGAAGTTCACTATAGAAGTTGGAAGCATTCCTACTAAATTAACTAAAAGTATTGAAACATACTTGAAAATGAATTCCTACATTTTAATCGCTTTATTCTCAAGCAGTCTAGTGGTAAGTTTATTGTATAATATTTTGCATTCTTTTTTGTCAGGTAAAAGTAGTCTGACATTTATTTAAAGTTAGTTAAAAAATTTATAGAAAAGTTTAAATATGATTTTACGTTAAGAATATATTTTATAAAATTAAAAGTTTATAAATATAATACTTATACCGAATTTCACACTTGTAGAACAATCAATTTTCACATGATATTTAACTCACGAACCATTTTTTTTTTTAAATACTTTGTACTCAGCTTATTATTTATCGTAAAATATGCAAACCACACATTGAATCCAATACTTTTATTATCTTATTTTAATATAGGTTTTTGAAATAAAAAATCTACAGTTGAATGTTCGTTAACTAAACTACAAAGTATATTCTTTTTTTCAATTGCCTTTTGATATCCATTTTACAGATATTTTTAACGCCTCGAACTTTACTTTAAATATTAATTTTATCTACTCAAGTTGTCTAGCAGTTGGTGTAAGTCACAAAATCCTAAAATGAACTAGCGGAATTTTCTCTTACTAGGCACTAGATCTTTCACTTGACCCAGAGATGTAGATCATAACTTCAATAGGCTGTCCATTAATGAGTTGAATGCCAATCCAACTAACATTATAGCCCAGACGAGTTGCAACTGTCTAAATACGAATACGAAAAAAATTCTTATGGAAAAGTTATTGATAAGTTTCTGAAATAAACTCGTCTAGGTGTCAGATTTTCATATTCTCTATTTTCATATTCGTAAACTTATATTCATATTCTCAAATTATAATCAGATTTCCAAACTATATTCGGATTCTCAAAATATATTCAAATTCCCAAACTATATTCAGATTCTCAAATTATTTTCAGATTCCCAAACTATATTCATATTACCAAACTATATTCGGATTCCCAAACTATATTCAGATTCTCAAACTATATTCAGTTTCTCAAACTATTTTCTGATTCCCAAACTATATTTAGATTTCCAAACAATATCCATAATCTTAAATTACTATATTTATATTCCCCAACTGTATTCATATTACCAAACCATATTCAATTTATCAAACTAAATTTAGATTCCCATTCATAAATATTGCATTACTCTCAAAGTTTATAATAAATTAACTGTAGCACAGAAAGAATACTCTTTTAATATTTCATGATTTATAACCACCTTCAATAAACACCCTTTGCACGGAATATGCACCCTATTTGCGGAATATATATAAATTAATAACCTTTTATTGGATTTCAACTTCATACAGACTGACATTTCATTGTTAACCTTTACGTGTGGGCTGGGGCAGCATTTGCCCCATAAATCTTACAAGTCTAGCGATGGGCTTGGGACAATTTTCACCACAGAGGGGGGGGGAGAGAATTTTTAAAGCATGTGAGGTCTGAAGCATGCTGTTTGCGGCAGAACAGGTAATTACATGGTTTCGGACATGTGACGCTTGACTAATGATTTCTACAGATCGTCTTCAGCTTGGTTTTTAAGTTTTTCAACCCCTCAAGTGACCCATCTAGGAATCTAGCTTTCCTGCTTTGAGAGAAAATTGTTAGTGATCCGCAATGATCAGACAGTTACACACTTCGAGCATGGATCCTTTATAGTAGAGGAGTCATAACGTCACTCTCTCTAACATCAAAGTGAAGCCAACATGTATGACCTCAGACACGTGGTTAATTACGTCATTCTATTCATAAATCTTCACTGTTACACATTTCCCAATTCATCAGCCAATCGCGAGTATTTTTTAATTCATAATTTTGAAGAGATGGCACGTGATATGGGCCTTTCGCTCTGAGACGTAGGCTTCACAATTATGACGTCATATTCTCTCTACTACAGTCCATTCATGCTCGAAGGTTACACACGTCTCCTATTGTAAGGCAAGTTGCCGTTCCATAATGCTTTTGAAAACTCTTTGTCCTGCCCCCCAAAGCGACATTTTCTCACCCTCCCACGTTTAGAAATTAGCCCACACGCAGGGCAACTTTTCTATAACTTAGCCCACGCGAAAAGGCAAAGGTTTATTTAATTTCAATTATTAATAACTCTCATACTTTTGAAAAATTTAGAACTAATAAACACGTATATTTATCATTATTTTATACCACCCTTTACAAAAACATCGATTCGTAATATTTTCAGCTTTCATCCATCACATTTCAAATAACTGAATTCATAAGTATTTTTTTTTCTCTCCCGAAATGCATTCTTCGTTAAAATTCTATTAAGTTATTTAAATGAATAAAACATTTTAATAAAAAATTTCTATGAAAAACCTTACTAATTTGTTTGATATAACATATAAATAAAATGATTGCAAGCGTGACAATCAAAAGGCATTTCGTGTAGGCGTAACAATTCAGAAGTGTATTCATTTCTTCAAACACTGAAAGCTTAATACATTATTTACTTAACGCGTATAATTTCGAAAAACTACTGTCATTTGAATCGGTAGCTAAAATAATTTTTGTTTACATATTTAATTCTCTTTTAGTACGTAAAGAATGACAAGATAAACTTACAACAACTGAAAAATTGTACTTTAACAATTAATTTGTTTGTTTGTTTTTTGGAAGACTTTAAAAGTGCGTAGGATGAATTCAGGTGCAATCACTGAGCTAAAATTATTACTGGCGGGAAGACTAAGCATGCGCCACCTCCTTACACCCATTTGAGTCAAGTTAGAAAAATATAGTCCTTTTGCATGGGGTTTGACATAGGATGAAGTGCAGACGTCCTAGTTTTAAAACCACATTTCTGGCTTTCCAAATAATGTTAAATTTTACACATTTAATGTTTTACCATGTTTGCTTTCTTATTTACAAGAAAAAGAAAACAGATAATAATTAATTAATCAAATATTCAAGACCGACGCAAAACGACTATAACAGAGCAAAAACCAAGGTAGAAAGTTTTCTCAACTTTGTCTTCCGAACAGTATCCATCCGCAGGCAATGGTAAAGTAAATTTTCCACCACTGGAAGTAATCTCTCCAGTTAATATTTTAGCTTGATGGACACATAAGAATATGTGTCCAAAAATATCAATCAAAATAACTACATTTTTTTACATTTACATGTATACCAACGAAAAAACTATATGATGAGGATTCTAAGTTCTTAGTTAAAATAAAATTGTTTTGTTTTCAAATTTATTTCTTACAAGTATATTTATATTTTATTATTATTAGCCAACTAAAAGCAATCAGCATAAAACTTTCTTAAAATTTTTGAAATAGAATAGTTTATGCAGTTTTTATGCTGAAAATTTCATCATTGAAATAATTGAAGGGAAAATGCAGGTTTTTAAAGGTTTTATGCACACAAATTAAAAACGTCAAAAAATATGCAGGTTTTATAAAGATATTTGGAACAACATGCAGATTTCATGAAGGTTTTATAAACTTTTTAAGTTATTGTCTGTATTTGGTTACTCCTCATAACTCATATATCGGGCATTGGACAAGAATTTTCGGATTTTATTGAAATTTGGTCAATTTGGTCAAATCACAGTTCTCACTCAGAAAAAGACCGCGACGTTGAGTTTTGTTCAATATATTAATTAGAAAATAGTTATATCTTCAAAAATTGAAAAAGTTAAAAGTTAGCAATAAAAAATTGCTTTGGCGGAATACTCTTTTTTGTGTTATTCTGGCTTTAGAATTTCCATATTTTTCGATTTAATTTAATACGAATTGCCATCGATAATAGGTTTTAAAACTAGATAAAATATAACAATCACAATTTGGCATACAAACAACTTGATCCGATACTCGATGCATGAAAGCCACTCAAACGCAATAGCCAATGACGATTCACTAATTTTAATGGTAATCGTGTTGTTGATCAAGAATTAGTTCAGCATTTTCAAAATGGGGATTAGAAGAATCAGTAGTGTGTTGCTAGATAACGGAAAACGGTTAGTAAAAATGCTCTAGATTGGCGGGACCTCGTCGAATATTTGCAAGGCTTACGAAAAATTTGAAGTAGGAATAAACATTTATTATTAAAATGGGTGCAGACCACGCTCCTCGTCGGAAGGCGAGGTTTTCACGCAGCTTCGAAGGTGGACGAGCGTTAGCAAATAGAGGGCAGAACCGTCTGGTATTTATAAAAAAAAGTTATTATGCATTGCGTGTAGCTCAAACAAAGGCAAGAAATTAAATAAATATGTTTGACTATTTTAAAAACAGAACGTAATTGCATTATAGCAAATATAATTAAATTATAATGATTTTGATTGTAACACTACTTAAAGAAATGGCCTTTAAAAAGCTAGTAGATTTCACAAATAAACCTTATTTGCAAGTTGAAAGTTTCAGTATAATTGAGTTACATTTTACGGTATCATTAAAACAAAATGTAACTTTTTTTTATTTGTAAATACATACTATTGAGATTACTGCTATTGTCTTATGAATTGTGTTATTTTGGAACAGGTGGCATCGGTTGAGGGATGCAATGATCAAGGGGCGTGTGCGACTGGACAGTGCTGCGTCGGAAATCCATTCTGGGGAGGATTTTGCAGACCAGTTCAAACAGAGGGTGAGTGGGTGTTCCTCGAATTCCAACAATTTTCTGTGGCAACAAATCAACCTACTAAGCGGATTGACAAAGTGCCATGCTCTTCTTCTCCGGTAAAATATATCAGAAACAAATCGCAGTAACATGTCGCCCTACACCGTTAAAAATTTCAGTTCAACGATGTACCATATCTAGGTGCAAATAGAGGTCTATAGCAAATTGCACCATATTATGGTGGAATCTAAGTTAAACCAAAAATCCTTTATCGAAAAAAAAAAAGCGGAGGTTTCACCGATAATTATCTCAACCTCTTTAACTGCAACCGAAATTTTCGCTGTCGCTACACCAACAAGCCGAGGATTCCTCTCTAAGAAAGACAACGACGAACAAGCGCCTCCGTGGCTCAGTGGCTCAATGGTTCAGCTACGAATCAGAGTATTCCTTGTTCGAGCCCGATCGGTGGACTTGACGGTATAGCTTCGCTAAGAAATTACTACTACTTAAACACTAAGAAAAATAAAATTTTCAGTTTTATGCAACGTCATGAGCTTTGATGCAACGTTTCACTACTAAATGGTATCCGTGGTAGCACCATAAAATGATGAAACTAAGCACAAAATGTTGATTGCAGCTAAATGGGCAGCAAATTTTGGTGCAAGATCGAAATAATTTTTAATAGTGTACAGAATTCGATTCTATACACTGTAATAACAAAAGTACTTAAAATTGAGTACATGAACCTACTCGTTTTTCTTTGAGTACAATTGAATCGTAAATAAGCGATAACGTACTCATACTTAATTAATCGTACTTTCGCAAAAATGAGAATTGAGATTTAATATTGATAATCTCAGCTTCTGTTCAAGTGACAAAAGGGGCCTTACAAATTTTAAATTGTTGTTCAGAAGATGGTTTTCTACATTATATTTTATATCGATTTTTTAAATGGAAACTGAGTTATTACAACTGAATTATCATACTTCGCATTCTTTTAGCACACCTTTTTAACATTTCTTCTGTTTGTAACTTTAAGTCGCTCTAGTCGTTTAATTGTTAATGGACTGGACTGCTGTGCCTGAGAATCTGGGATCGATTCCCAATAAGTCTTAGTTGTAATTGTTGATATTTATTAAGAGGGATTTATGATTTATGATTAGTATGCGACCTCTTTTTATTCATTTTTACTCATTTTTGAGTACATCTTTTCAAAATTGAAATTTATATATTCGGAGCCATGATAAACATCGAATGTACTTAAAAACGTGTACATTTTACTTATTATTGAGTACCTGTTCTTAACAGTATACATTTCCTATCTTTTGAAGGTATTTAAAAAAATTGAGGGCGGGAAGGTAATAACGAAAGAGTTTTTTTTTTAATTTTAGGGAAAAAATATCGACAAAAAAAAAACACTTTCCATTTATTAGATATTTGAAAAAAGTAAATACATTCAATCTTTTTAATAAGAACACGACGACAAACAAAAATTCAAAATATTGAGCCTTATGTATCAAAGGAACTTCAATGGATCAATGTTAAACACTGCACCAAACTCAATTTTAATGAAAAATATTTTTTTAAAAACTGTAATTTTCTCAAATACCACAGAACTGTGTTTAAAACACTGTTAAAAATAGGTACTCAAAAATAAGTAAAATGTACTCATTTTTGAGTACATTCGATGCTTATCACAGCTTCGAATACATAAGTTTCAATTTTTAAATAGACATGTACTCAAAAATTGGTACAATGAACGAAAAAAGCAGATGCTAGCCTAAATTGTATGCCGTCCTAAATCACTTTCAATATAGATCGACTATTACAACCAAGATTTACTAGGAATCAAACGAAGGTCCTCAGGTACCGCAGTCCATTGCCTTATCCTTTGTGCTATTAGGGCGACATTTAGAAGTTATAAACAGAAAATTCTCAAAAAGGTGTGCTGCCAAAAGAATGGGAAGTAAGATAATTGAGTTGTAATAACTCAGTTTCCATTCGAATTCCAGTTCGATGTGGAAGCAAATAATGTGGAAAACCATCTTCTGAACAACTATTTTAAGTTTGTCAGGTCGCTTTGTTAAGATGGCTTGAACAGAAGTTGAGATGAGCAATATTAAATCACACTGCTCATTTTTGAGAAAGTACGATTACTTACATTTGAGTACGTCATAACTTATTTACGATACAATTGTACTCAAAGGAAAACGAGTATGTTCAGGAACTCATTTTTAAGTACATTTTTATTACAGTGAAAGTGTTCTTGAAAAGTTAAATGTTAAAAATAGGTAAGTGCATCAATGGTCTATTTCTGACATGTGCATGTTCCTATAACTTCCTTTTCGATTAGAATATTATGGCACTTTCTCGTTCCTTAAAGTTTTGCTTTTTTTTTATTTACCACCCAATAAATCGCAATCAAACAAACATATACGTTGGTTTATATTTAACATCTCTAATAGGGTCAATAACAAAAACTTATGTTTTTCAGTACGAAGCAGTGATGTTAAATTTCACTGTAGGGCAAGAATCAATGAATTTACGAATTATCTTAACACCTCCTCTACATCGAGACCTTTTTGTTTACTCGGTAATTTGCGTTTTAAATCTGCATAGAGCGCTTTTATTAAAAAACGTACTTCTATGGTTCTTGGCAACTCGGGGCCATATAGCTGGTACTCAATATTAATAAAATTTTAAACAAAGGGCCTCGTGTAAAAATCTACTAATTTATTAAAAGTACAATATATGTCTCTTATGGTTATAAATAATGCCTTTTCATTTTGCTTGAAATAAGTAAAGTAAATGTTATACTACAAATAATGAATAGCAAACTACATTAAAATACAAATACAACTTTAAAAATACGCAATAAAAGTACATAAAATCTAGACATGTTTGGCAGAAACGAAAAAAACTGCGTGCGCAACGAAATGAAAATAAACCTCGAATTGAAAGTGTTGCCAAAGAACAAAAATTATCTCAATAAGTTGAAATTAACTATTGTGCGCGAACAATCGGGAAATACCGAAACAGCAAAGATCCCATTAACAATCAAATCAATATTGCTGAAAATGTGAAATATCTCCAGGAAAACAAGTTTGACTCGGGATTTAGGTTTGCAAATTAAATGTGGATTATATTTGCAAATAATCTTACCTTACGTTGTATTTAAATTTTTTTTTTCTTCCAGGAATGAAATGTCATATTTTGAACAAAATTGTTCCCAAGTTTGGGGACTTCTACATGGGAGCTATATGCCCTTGTGATGAAGGATTAGTTTGCGTCCAAGAAGGAAAGAAAAAGGTACATTTTACTTGTACTAACACACTTTGTACTGAATCTACGGCTACGGCTGCAACATACAAAGCGTAAAAACAGCACGAAAAGGTCAGATATCGTGCAATGCCTCTATTTAGAAAATATTTTTATGAATATATGTTTCAATATAATACAAATAATCCTTTCCCTTGGATTCCAGAGGTAGAAGAGCATAATCGATTTGGAAGCAGAACCTCCTTACAAATTACAAGAATTATAAAATGTTATTTTACTTTTTAAAATGTTTGTAAAACATTCTTAGGTTAACTGCAACTGTTGTATTCGTACTTTTTTTTAAAGTTTTACCTGAAAAACAATTTGTAGTAAAAGCACAATACAATAATTTTGTTTCTGATTGTTGGATATCCAAAGTAGACTATTCTAAAACTAATGATTCTGGGAACAGTAGACCTCACGACCAAAAAAAATACGCATTATTATTATTATAACACATATAGCATAAAAATATATATTAATATACATATAAATTTAATGACTTCAAGCGACACCCAAGCCAAATAGGAAGAAAGTCGAACAACGTGTTTGGTAATAAATGCTCAACAAACAAATTTACAAACAGCCGAAATGCAGAAAGACCGAGTTAAAACAGATACATCGCTAACGCTCAGTTAATTATATTTTTATTTTCCATATAGACATTATAAGTATCCTACAAAACATTTTGGAAAATTTAAAACTATAGTAGTTAACCTTGGTAATTATATTAAACATCGATATATAAATAAATGAAAAGGGACACACAATTTATATTCATAAATTCAACCACGATATTTTATTCATTATATTTTAATTACTCTATTTCTTCAAAAATAAGAAGAACCAATTTCCAAACAACAAATTAACATGCGATTCATGTAAAACAATTATACCCACAAGGAGAATTTTATAATGTAAAAAAGTTTTATTGATAATTCCTCTTTCAGAATGATGGGACATGCCAACTACCACCTCCTCCACCTACCACCGCGCCTGAACTTCCTGTAAGTTCCGCTGCACCAGAAGAACCAGCCAGTTCCGCTGCACCAGAAGAACCAGCCAGTTCCTCTGCACCAGAAGAACCAGCCAGTTCCGCTGCACCAGAAGAGCCAGCCAGTTCCGCTGCACCAGAAGAGCCAGCCAGTTCCGCTGCACCAGAAGAGCCAGCCAGTTCCGCTGCACCAGAAGAGCCAGCCAGTTCCGCTGCACCAGAAGAGCCAGCCAGTTCCGCTGCACCAGAAGAGCCAGCCAGTTCCGCTGCACCAGAAGAGCCAGCCAGTTCCGCTGCAGCAGAAGAACCAGCCAGCTCTGCGGCTCCTGAAAGTGAGGTTGAACCGTCAGAACAAACAAAACAGGTTGAACCGTCAGAAAACGATGCTTCTTCAGAAGAAACTCAAAGCGCTGAAAAAGATGCTTCCCCTGAAGATTCTGCTGCATCAGCAGCATCTGAAGAAGAACCAGCTAGTGCAGATTCATCAGTCTCAGCAGCGTCTTCAGAAGAAAAGCCTGCCAGTCCTGAATCAGCCGCATCTGAAGAAGAACCAGCTAGTGCGGATTCATCAGTCTCAGCAGCGTCTTCAGAAGAAAAGCCTGCCAGTCCTGAATCAGACGCATCTGAAGAAGAACCAGCTAGTGCGGACTCATCAGTCTCAGCAGCATCTTCAGAGGAAAAGCCTGCCAGTCCTGAATCAGCAGCATCTGAAGAAGAACCAGCTAGTGCGGATTCATCAGTCTCGGCAGCATCTTCAGAAGAAAAGCCTGCCAGTCCTGAATCAGCAGCATCTGAAGAAGAACCAGCTAGTGCGGATTCATCAGTCTCAGCAGCATCTTCAGAAGAAAAGCCTGCCAGTCCTGAATCAGCAGCATCTGAAGAAGAACCAGCTAGTGCAGATTCATCAGTCTCAGCAGCGTCTTCAGAAGAAAAGCCTGCCAGTCCTGAATCAGCAGCATCTGAGGAAGAACCAGCTAGTGCGGATTCATCAGTCTCAGCAGCGTCTTCAGAAGAAAAGCCTGCCAGTCCTGAATCAGCAGCATCTGAAGAAGAACCAGCTAGTGCGGATTCATCCGTCTCAGCAGCGTCTTCAGAAGAAAAGCCTGCCAGTCCTGAATCAGCAGCATCTGAAGAAGAACCAGCTAGTGCGGATTCATCAGTCTCAGCAGCGTCTGCAGAAGAAAAACCAGCCAGTCCTGAATCAGCAGCATCGGAAGAAGAACCAGCTAGTGCGGATTCATCAGTCTCAGCAGCGTCAGCAGAAGACAAGCCTGCCAGTCCTGAATCAGCAGCATCTGAAGAAGAACCAGCTAGTGCTGATTCATCAGTCGCAGCAGCATCTTCAGAAGAAAAACCAGCGAGTGCCGAATCTTCAGTCTCAGAAAACGAAGCACAGAGCAGTGAATCTGCAGTAACATCAGAGGAGAAGCCAGATGAATCTGCAGTAACATCAGAAGAGAAGCCAGATGAATCCTCAGTATCTGTTGCGGAAACCCAGAATTCTGAATCAGCGGTAGTATCGGAAGAAAAATCAAGTGCTGAATTAGCAGCTTCAGGAGCAGAAACAGATTCCACAGAAGAGACCGCGGCGAGTGCTGAGTCACCTGTTGTGGAAGGAGTTCCGGAATCCCAGGCTTCAAGCGACCTTTAATCAGTATCGTTTAACAATTTAAGCAACAAAATGAAGTACGATCTAGAAATAAGAACTCTTTCACCAAAAACTTTCTATATTTCATTAAAAAAAAGCATTGAAGCGAGAATATACGATTATAGACATAATCCCAAATGTATAGTGTTGATACTAACAGTAAATATAATGAATGTCCAATGTCAACGAACTTTATTAACTGCTTTATTTGTAAAGCATGTAAATAACCTAAAAATAAATCAGATTCATAATTAATCTCTGTTTCTTTATTGATCAAGTAGGAAATTACAAAGTACCGCGTTTTCCTTTCTTAGTCACCAATACGTTTTATGTATAATGTGATTTGTCATTTTATCATTTATAAAGACTTCACTGTGTCCCTTTATAATTCTTAAAATTACTAAGAAACTACCAGTGATCAAAAAATTATAAATGTATTATAAAATAAATGCAGCAGAATAAGTACATTTTTTTACATACAAGTACAATTGTGCCACACTTCGTTTTTTCTTTGCAGAGTAGACCCTCTCCTAGCGAAATGCTCAACAGCTAAGTCAGATTGCAAAAGCCAGGCGCCAATACACTCAATCCGATGAATTAGTAAGGGCGCATTCCGCGATGATGCCCCATATCAAAGCATCAAATTTTTATTTCAATTTTAGAGACATTTTCTTTCTAATAACATGATCAAATCTTGTTAGTCAATTTTTGTACGTATTTTTTATAAGTAAAACTGACTAAATATAATTAGTCACTATTACTTTCAAACCGTCTTCTGCAAGACTGTTATCACCTAAAAATTACCAATTGATTTATTCATTTTTAACGATACAAATCATGGTTCTTGGGACTTTGTCACTTTTGATAGCATGTTAAAAAAGTATTTTGGTTGTATTGTACAACTTGACATCAGCCATTTTTCTAAATATAGAGTTGTCCATTATACAGAGTTTTTTTATATTTTAACTAATTTTTGTTGTTATTGACTTCGTCAAAGTTGGCAGTACACCCACGATATACACTGAATTTAAAACATTGAGCACTTGGCAGTGAATTCGACATAAATTAAAAAGTTGTGGGAGGGGGGGGCACACAATCATCGAGATTTAATTGCCATTTTCTTTAGCTGGTAGAACTAAATGTGATAATCTATATAATCAAAGGGCTAAATGTGATGTGATATAATCTTTGTTGTTTAATTGAGTTCCTTAAATAGTCTTTTACACTTCTGAGAACACTAAAACATCTTTCTTTTGAAGCAATTGATACTGGGATTTTCAAAAACCAACTTCAAAAGTATTGAAAGGTTCGGGTAAGACAACTTGCTGTGAATTTTTCACCCAATCTACTTGTAGTGACCAAACTTGCACAGAAAAATATATTTAAGTGGCATAATTATGGAAGTAAAAGTTATCTAAGAATAGTTATAGGTAATTTCCAATTAAAATTGCGCGACCAGCTGGCAATCCAAATAAAACTGCGATTTCTTAAATTTTTTACTCTCGAAATGAGTAGAATTTTCAGCGTTCCCAAATTCGAGCTATTTTAAATGAAAAAAAAATATTGCACTGTACCTTACCCCACCTTCTTCTACACGATGGTATGCTAATTGCTATTTATTCCCATAAAACAATTCCACGCGGAGTTAGTGCGGAACGCTGGGGGGGGGGGGCGGCTGCGGAATCGTATACTGCAGTTGTGCCTCCCCCCCCCCCCCCTCCCCCCAACGTGGTAGAAAAATTTAGAAAATTTAAAAAAAAAAGGGAGGGAGGAATGGGTTTGCGTTCATCGTCTGTAAAATAGGAGTTGAGGGGGGGGGGGGGGGGGTATGTTTTATTTTTAAAAAGTTAAATATTAAAAAAGTGAGAGGTAAACATCCAAAAAAAGTGCGGGGTCAACCGGCCTCCCCCTTGCACCCTGAATCGCCGCCACTCCTTAACCTAAACCTTTTATTTTATGTCATAAAGACTGTGAATGAAAACTTTCGAAGAAAAACTCAATAAAACGACGAGCCAATGAGAAGAGTTGGTGAAATGACGTACCCATGCGTCATACTAACGCAGGGGATCTAATTAATTACGTGTAGAGTAGAAGAAATGATGTCATCGAAGAACGGTGATGCAAACGTACTGCGATTGATGCGAGATTTATAGCGGATAATAAATCTTCATTCAACGAGCTTAATATGTGATCATTTATTCTATTTTATTTAAATAAAGGTTTTGTAATGGTAATATAAACGAGAGTAATTGTAGTTAAAAGTTTTTTGGCCCCTAAATTAATATTCAAATATCAACTTTTATTTTTGATGTTTTTTATTCGGCGTACTTTTGAGTGGGATAAGTGAACCCACCGTCAATTTTTTAAAAGTAACAATTGTTCGTAATTTTTTTAAGCCTAATCTGTATACTTAAAATCTATAATAATAAAAGAAAGAGTCTGTCGATTCGATTACAAAAACAAAACAGCTACTACCTCAACGTAAAAGGCAGAAAATTTATATATCCTCAAAATGTGCTTATCTCGGATTTATAAAATTCCATAAAAAAAAATTTAATGAATTTAAAGATTTTAGAAATGTTGTATAAAGAAATATCTTTAAAAAAATATTTCCAAGATATCGAACATGCCTTTGTAACTTAGTCGGTAGTGAGGGGAATAATAGGGTGCGGGTTCGAGTTCCGACGGGAACCACCTAATTATTTTAAATATATTTTTAAATGTATGTGTCTTAACCTTCGAGCATGAATGGACAGTAGTAGATATGACGTCATCATCGTGATGCAAACATCTCAGCCCTGATGGCACCAGACACGTGACTTCCTTTCAAAATTTATGAAGGAAAAAAACGTTCGCGATTGACTTATGATTTGGAAATAATAGTAAATGTGTTACTTCATGAAGTACATTTTTATGAATGAACTAGAAATTATTTATGAATGGATGACGTAATAAACCATGTGTCTGAGACCATACATGTTGGCCTCACTTTGGTCTCGAAGGTCTTAACGGGTATCCTAGCAACACGATGCCAAACAGTTAGCATAGAAATAAGTGAATATGCATACTTATAAAATGTATCTCTATTCTAAATGAAAACTACTGCCGCTGTCGGTGAATCCAACCATTTTTTCTTTTCCATACTTAGATTCACATCTCAAAAAGTAACTAACAGGTAATTATGAAATTCACTGAATTTGTTTAGAAATGTATGGAGAATACGATGGAGGTATTTTTATTTCAACAAGACACTTATGTTACTTATCATCAGTTTGATTCACAAACCACTTACTCCAAAACACGGATTCAGCTGCCGTAGCGAAAGCGGCTCGGCGACGAAATTTATACTTGGTAATCAAGTGATTCTTTCAGTCAATCTCACACCTATAATCTAAGCTCAGGTATTCCGATTTTGCGTCTTGTTTTTCCACACAACAATTCCACATTTAGAAGTAATCGCTTGAATTTCGTCACCAAACAGATTTTACTAATCCGTGGTTTGGAGTTCCGGGATTTATAAATTAAACCGGTGTTATGAAAACTATTTTAAAGTTCAAAAATATAAAAATTAGAATTGGCGTAGGCAAAACATATAAAAAAACACCTCAAAATTATATTTTTTATAGAATAGTAGCTATATAACCAAATTTGTGTATATCGCTTTTTCGTAATAATAATTAGTTTTAAAGTAATAGAATTAAAAAAAATTAACATTTTGGGATTCTTTTATCTCAATCGCAATAAATTCATAACAATATTTATATTTCTTTATTTTAATACCTGCTATAGTATGAACTGAAATGTAAGCTTTCAAATTATCTAAAATAGAAATATATATCCTAATTAATAAAGCATATGTTATTTGAAAAAATGTGCAGTCTTTTATTTTATAAATCGGATAAAAAAACTGTTTAATATCATATGGTCTCGCATTTTATTCTTGATTGGCCTGTAAATTTATTTTCTCTTTAATTTATTTTTTCGAACGTTCACGGGTGAAGGCGAATTTGCCTTTCTGTAATTTTTTTTGATTGAAAATAAATGTTTCAATAAATTTAATAGATATCTTTCGTCATTGTGCAAAATTTTATATTATTTTAGAATGCAAATTTAAATTAACAATTTAATAAGAGAATACAGCAATGTCACATTCCCAACTAGCGAGTCGCCATCGACAATGTCTCATGAACAAAAAATAAATAGATTTAAATTTTTTAAAAATCTGTCCCACTCCAATCTGCAACAAAATAATTCTATTGTTTCCGTTGATGTCATAGTTGTGGGTTTTGTACAGGGCGTTTGTGCCATGTCCATGAATTTTGAAAGAGTAAAATGGGAGTTGGAACCATCATGTCAATGCATTTGTATTGGACATATTAAATGAGTTACAATTTCAATCAAGTAAAATACGAGGACATAACAAAACAATGACGGATTAGCAGTGAAGCTACCTGAACACAATTATTTACAGATATTTACATTATTTTGCTAATTAAAAATTAAATCACCAGTTGTTACCCAACCGGGGATCGAACCTAAGTAGCAATGCTTGAAACACACAGCTAATAAGAATGATCAAAAACCCATAGTAAGACAGAGCAAAAATGACGTCAAGAAGATACTTTCCTTGCCCCTTTCAAAAAGCGAAAAACGAGCACACCTTATATATAATATGATCTTCACTATCCTTGAAGGTTTGTATTAAGCAATCGCAAAGTCATCTACAAAACTAGCGCGCGTTAAGAACGCTAGTGTATAGTTTAATGTCCTTGTTGTTTAGGGTCTTTCCTTCGAAATAGGCCCCGAACCGTCGTAAATAGCCCACTGTGCAGCTGTAGTGCGACGTTTATTAACCAAACCTATCGGATGTAGCATCCAAATCGGCCTGTGGTGGCCAAATGGTTAGGAATCAAACAAGCATCCAATGGGCAAGGGTTCGATCTCCAGCTTGTATGTAGCAATTATGTAATCAGAGAGTTATCAAATTCGTTCGTTTCGCGACCAAAAATATCCAGCACATATAAGAGACGCTAGTACAAGTTAAATATAATCATTGTCCAATGTTCAATGCTAATTGAAGTTGCGTTGAATGCCAGATCAGGTCGACATGTCGATATGTCCTCCACAACTGAATTAAAAATATAAGTCCGTATTCGCGGGTCTTTTCTTTGAAATAAACGCGAAGTTTCGCCAATAGCGCATTATTGAGTTCTAGCGCGACGATTTTTAATCAACCAAGATCCTAATCAACATATTTATATGAAGCAAAAGTCCAGCAAGTACAACAAATATTTATATTAAATTTTAATCGGTTTTGTAGTTAAACAGAAAGTACACCAAAAAGTGTAAGTAAGAAGACGTTTATATTTGCTATCATTTTCACTATTTATAAATGAAATGTCTTTAAATTATACTTGCTTCTAAATTTCGAAAATGGATGTTCCAGTCTGACCTTGTGACTTGGATTGTTATACAATTAGTTTTTTTTTATATCAACGGTTAATTTAAAGGCAGCCTGTTATTCTAAAACAAATTTTAGGAAATCAATAATCCATCAAAACTTGTTTATTTGTATTATTGAAGAGAAATGTCAGTTATTTTTTTCACAATCTATAATCATAATGGGGCGGTGCAAGAAACATTTTAGAAATAATCCAAATTGATTTTGGTGCCCCCATTACTTTTTCGTTAATTATATTACGGATAAAATCTGAAAGGGTGCTTTTTATATTTGAATTTCAAACATTCATAAGTCATTTGAATTTTTTTTTTTATTAAAAGTTATATTTTTAACAACAATTATAATTTGACAAACGCTTTGTTTTTTTATTTTCTGAAAATTACTCCAGACGGACTCCCATTGTTCTTCCCCCTCACCCAGTCAATATTTTAACTTTTAGAAAAACGATCACGAAGGTTGTTTTATTATATTGGCTATTTAAAATGTGTATCACACTCGTTAGATAAAATTGTAACGTGTATACATTTTTAATATAATTTATTTTAAATGACTGGGCTTTTATTAATTAATAGATATTTATTCTTATTACAGACATGTATCCGCACATATTAAAAAGATGCCTTGCATTTACCTGTCGTTTTCTGCATTCTTCCTCAAACCGTGGTGTGAAAACCATGCAGGCCTGGCAAACGTTTGAGTATGGAGGTGCTGACAAATTACAGTTAAATGAAATGGCTGATATACCTGTGATAAAGAAGTGTACAGATATTTTGGTGAAAGTACATGCTTCAAGTATAAATCCCTTAGATGTTCGGATGTTAGGTATGGCTATTCAAACTGAAATATAATATGTTTTAAATGTATAGTTACATAATATTTAATTTTATCATTGAATCCTTTTGTAAAATGTAACACATTATGTATTTTATGGTTGGTAGAACATTTTTTTTTAGATATTTAATTGTAATAGTTTGTTGATTATTCTGAAGTGTACTTTCCTTGTTTTTAAGAGTCTCTCTTATTTATGTATGTAATATCGAAATGTATAAAACATGTAATAGAAGTGTTGTATATAAAATACAGCATCACCGGGTATCAGGGCTCGAAATGAGCTGCGGCTGTGCCGCGAGTTACCTTAAAATTGCCATGATAATTCTTTCTTCTCACGCCAAACCTTGGTACAAGTATTTGCAACCTGATTTTTTTTTTACAAATTTTTTTTGTTTTCAATCCGAAATGTGCGACTTTCAAAATGCAGTAAGCCGATATAGTTTTCCCTGCAAACTTTATGGTTCATAAACTAAGTAAAGTTTTTTTGATTATTTATTTATTCAATTGCTTTAAAATTCGTAAAAAATAAACTGAAAATTTTGGATCACAGAATAGGTTTTATTTTGAGTTTTGGCATGAGCTCAATAGTTTTTGCCGAGAGCCTTTAAAAGCTCACAGCAGTGTTTGCTGTTGGTTTCAAAATCGTATTTTGAGGCCTGCCAGGTATATAATTCCTCATTGTAAAAAAAATAACATATTCAAAACTCTACAGTTTAGAAATATTTATATAATTCTTTAATTTTTAAATTAAATTTATTGGAGGTACCAAAATGGGATTTAAAAACTATGAGGACAATTTAGCTTCTGAGATAAAATTTTAAATAGAAGATATAAGTATGTCTAGGGGAAAAGAAACTAGCAATATTATTATTCTAATTATTGTAGCAAGCATCAATATTTTTCATTTGATGATAAAAATAACAGTAATTCAATAATTTTGTTAAAAGAAATTTTTGAGAATCAAATTGGAAAAATCAAATATTTAAAATAATTATTTTTCAAAGAATATACAAATTCATAGTACATTTCTATAATCATAATGACATTTTCATTTTACAATACTAAATATTGCTCTATCTCAATTAAATCATGCTTAAAATATTTTAAATTGTTCAATCCTCATTTGTTTGTTGTACAATTTTTTTTTTAATATATCGGTATCGTATAGAAATATTCAATGTACAGCATCTTTGTCGATTGAACAAGTTACATTTTTAAAACTATATACTTTGCTTATACATTACATACACAGTGAATAATAAAGCATTTCGCACTGTTTGTCAAGAAACTTCAACTTGATGATGAAATTTTGCAAGATCTTAAAATTCATTAGTGATTTCAAAAAGTATTCAAAAATATTTTTTTGCAATTTTGAAATTAATTATGTAACATATGGTAGCTATTTTCAATGTATGGTCCCATAAAAAAATGGCAATTTGAAAACTTTCATCAATTGTAATTTAATTTGAGCTTGAGACAATTGGAGCATGAGAAGTGGAACTCTGTCCTTCCTTTACGATAGCCATTTTCGAATTCTTGAAAGAATTTGTTGTTTGTTGTAGTATTTTATTTAAATTAAGCAATCGGTTCATCATTTGTGCATAATCAATGTTTCCCAGTTATATAATTAATTAATAAGCATTTTTATATTTGTGGATGGAAGTAATGGTAAGAATAGTTTATAAATTAACAATTTTATTTTTATTTTAGAATTACTATTTATTACAAAGTTTTCGTAAATAGGCATTTTTTAAAAAAGATTTTCTTTTATATTAATGTATATGTATTTTTAAAACATTTATTAATTAAAAATTAACTGTATAATGTTATAGAAAACTAACTTATTAATTTACTAAAGGAAAAATTAAAATTTCATATTCAACATTGCTTCTGTTTTATGTGATATTTCTAATAAAATCAATGAAAAGTTAAGAAATAATTAATTTTTATCTTTAAGAATATTTTTCAAGTTATCTAAAAAACTCTAACATATTATGTATTGTTCTCTTTTATTAAATGCTCTAAAAATATTATGATATATTTTCAGAAGGATATGGTTCAGCTATTTTCAATAGTGTGCGACAATTGAACAGATGTTCTCTGAACGCAGAAGAATTTCCATTAGTGTTGGGAAGAGATTTCTCTGGAACTGCGGTTTACGTTGGAAAAGGCGTGAAAAAAATTAAGTGTGGTGATGAGGTATTTAAAAAACAAAATTATTGTAAGATTAATCTTTCTAATTTTTAATGATTTTTGACTTACTCAATCCCTTTTCTAAATACTGATTAGTGTGTGCTTTATCTTGTTTTTAATTTAAAGTAAGTGAAATTTATCAATTTTACTTTGAGTTTTGAAAAGATTTATTTTATTTTGATGGTACAAATTATTTTAAGCATATAGTACCATTTTTAATTGACGTTAAAATGTTCATTGTCAAAAAAACTACTTTTAATTTACAGTAGTAATTACTTTCACATATTGTTTTTAACAAAATATCTTATTTAACATATTTTCATAGAATTTAAAATCCATGTAGCTATTTTCAATGAACATTCATAAACATAAAGGCAATTTTTTTTCCTCCCCAGAAACATTTTCCATTCTTTTATCGAATTGGTAGAGTTAGTACTAAACTTTATTAGTATATGGCCCTTTAATGTTAGCCACAAATTTATATCTTACCTTGTCCAAAACGTTAATGATAATCTGTGTACTAGTGCAACATTAATAAAGTCTAGTATTACTACTTGCAAACAGTTTTTAAAACTTTCAATCAGTTATTTAAAATAAGCTTCCATAACAATATGAGAACTTATCCAGGTTATTAGAAACTTGGATTTTTTTTATATCAGTCAAAATGTTACCAAACAAAGAACACATTTAAAGACAGCTCTATATGACCCAAGTAGGTTACTGTTACATGATATTTTTTTCTGTATGCGTTCAAATAACTAGTATTTTCTAGTAAGTAACTAATATTAACTAACCTTTGTTTTTTACCTGCTTGTTTAAAATTTACAGGTTTGGGGAGCTCTTAGCGCATGGGATAGCGGTTCTCATTCTGAATATGTTTTAACATCTGCTTATTATGTAAGTGTCCTTAACTTATATTTTTATAAAAAAAAGTTTAATACTGCAAATCCTAGAGACCTATAGTATAACTGTCATGTGATAGTTCAGTTTTTAAAATACAAATGTCTAAATAAATTTAAGAATTAAGACATTATAAATTTCATTTCATAACTTTCAGCAAATTTTGGGCTGTAACTTTTAGGCTAAGCTTACTTTTGGTTGTTAAATAGATTACCCCATTTGTATTCTATTTTGGTTTGTCTGTTTTTTATACAAACCTACAGTTCTGAGTATGAGTTATTATTATCTATCAGTTATTCCAAGCTTGATGAAATTTTGCATACTTGATCTTCAAATCAAGAGGAAGGTCACCGTCTACATGAGATTTCGAACCCCCCTCCCCTTCTTAAAGCAATATGACTTCATACTAAGACCACCAGATGGTGCTACAATGAATAAACAAAACCAACACTCTTGGTTAAAGCCTGGGCAACGCTGGGCTATATAGCTAGTTTACAAATAATTAAACGACTTAATATTTAGAGCTCCATACTTGTAATATATAATTTTCTTCTTTTATTTATACATTTAAAGAAAATGCATTCTTCTTCTTTTTTATTGCCTGTAGTCTTCAAAAAAACCTAGTTCAGTTAGTCATACTGAAGCTGCTTCCTTTCCATATGCAGCTCTAACTGCCTGGTCTGCTTTGAACACATTTGGAGAGCTATCAGAAAGATCAGCTTATGGAAAAAGGTAGATTGCTTGTTTTCCTGTGGGTTAAATATTATAGTCTTCATATACATTCTGAATTTCTAATTTCCAGTTTGAAAAATAAAGAACAAAAATATATAAATTAAGTAACTTATTAAGTATTACACCAATATTATAGGAAATGAAATAATAAGATTTGTTTTCAATATTCCAGACGAAATGTTCTTTAAATTTTTCTGCTGCTAGGACGTTTTGCAGGAACCTTTAAAGATTTTATACCATCAGAGTTCAGAAGAAAATTAGCTTTGATAAATATGTCTCTAGTGTATATAATAGAACAGGACTTATAGAAATGTATTTATCGAACGAGTTTTTATTATGACACAAAATATAGTCAATTTTACTGTCTCGTTTCAGTTAATTTTGAGTACAATCTTTAAATGTTGAGATTCTTAGTGTTTTACTGCATATTCTAATTGTATATCTTTCTGATACAAATTACACTTTTTATTAATAAATAGTTCATGTATTTTATTATAACCAAATTAAAGAATTAACATTTTATCGTTTTCAGAGTTCTTGTTATAGGAGCTTCAGGAGGTGTTGGTACGTTTGCCGTCCAGGTATTGTAGTTAAGTCCCTAATTCATTGTAAAAGTATATAATCAAAAAACTGCAAATATATATAATATATAAATTGTAATTAAATAACAAATATATATAACCAAATTACTATATATATTTGCCATTTATATAATTTTTCTAATATAGAAAACCTTTGTTAAAATAGAAAATGTTTTTTATAATCATTGGTGCTTTCTATAAAACTTAAAATTTTCAATAATCGTAAATGTCCTGGAAAATATTTCCCGTACTGAAGCTTTCAGTAATTATTTGCTGATGACCAATATAGGTAAAGAAGATTTTTAAAAAAATCTGCAGTGAAAATGTTTTTCTAATATTTTGATTATTCTTTTTTATTGTAACAACATTAATCAACTATTAAAAATGCAAAAGGGTCATAACTCTTTTTAAATTTTAAAGATTTTAATTATACCAATGAGCTTAAAGATATTTTTTTTTATTTCTCTAGTGATGTAGTTATCATGCCATCCATGTTTCTAAAAGCATAACCTAATACTAATAACACAATAAAATTCGTTATCTTCCACAGTCCCCGTATATTTTATCTAAAATTACCCCCCCCCCCCCCCTCCTTAATTTATAATTTTAGAAAATATCAAATGCAAATGTTGAAATAACTTTTCTTCAAAATATAAGTTAAATTTCTATTTAGTATATCAATTTCTTAATGTATGTACTTAATTTTAATTATTTTATTAATTACAGTTACTCAAATCATGGGGAGCTGAAGTCACTGCGACCTGCGGAACAGATGCAGTCGAAATGATACAAAACCTTGGAGCAGACAATGTTCTAGATTACAAAAATGCAGATTTCAAATACAATTTAAAAGAATTAAAAGGGTAAATGCCTGTTTACTTGGATACACTGTAATATTTTATTTTTTGCTTTTCGAAAATTTTATCTTGGTTCTTGTGTATTATAAAAATACATATTTTGTTTATAAAATTGATTTTAAAATGAAAAATTGTTTTATAATTATTAGGCACATCTTATTTTCTTATAAAACTTCACTCCTAATATTCTCAGTATTTTGATATTTTTACCTAAAAATAAAAAAAAAGATATACAGTTGTAGCAATATCGGTGATAAAATTTATGATCTGTATTAGAGTTTTCAAGTTGATTTATTATGCTTATGCTGCTGAAAGCGGCTAAAAAACCGGGAACACAGAGACACAACTTACATCTTTGGGGATTAAGTTAGAAATGCATTGAGTACAAGGGTTGCCCAAGAGAGGTTATTGCCAATGTGAAAATAAAGTTCGATTCACATGCAATCCCAATATTATAGTACGCTTACCTTTTGTTACACATTTACTTTTTCTGCAGTTTTAACCTAATAAGGATAGAAACAGGGTTGTTGAAGGAAGACATAGCTCAGAAGAATGGAATATAATTTGCGTGTGATCAATGCAGTTGAAACTGAATAGTAAATTAGATCATTATGGGAAAAGAGAAGTGATTTGTAATCAGTAAGGAAATAAGACTTAAAAGAAACTTTAGTACATTACATATATATATTTAAGAAATCTAGCAGAGACCAATGATGGCAAAAACTAACGATGGGCATACATGTCTGGTGTGGAAAATATATACTCCAAAACATGGAAAAAAAAAACAATTTAAATATGTTTACTGTTCAAATAACTAGAAATCTATAAGAACTTTTTTAATTTCTATTCATCAGGCTTTATATTATTATTAGGCGTAATGTTTAAAAGAATTTTGTATGTGTCTTTTAATGCTATTTTGTTTATTTAAGCACTAATTTAAAAGTGTTTACAAGTTTTAGCAGATAATTAGCAATTTAGTCAGTTTGTCTATACAGCTAGTACCACATATAACATCTACTAAAAAATATTTAAAAATGCCATACTAATATTAAAAGTTGGCTTATATTATAGTGTGTTTTTCTATTGTTAAACATATACTTTTTCTGCAGTTTTGACCTAATATTTGATAACATTGGTGGAGAATATCCAGACCTAACAATCGACTTACTAAAAACGTGGAAGAACAGTAAATATATTACTGTTGTCTCTCCGCTTCTGAAAAATGCAGACGATCGTGGAGTGCTGTTTGGAACTATGTTGTCAGCTGTTCAAGCTGGTTTAGACACAGCAATGGTAATTTCATTTTCAGCATAATCGGTTATTTAGAATGAAATATTACAACTGTTTAGAAAATAATTTAAATTTATTTTTAGTCTCTCAAAGATGGAAGATCTTTAAGATGGGCTTACTTTGTACCAAATGGATGTGCACTCAACACCATAGCAAGAATGGTTGATAACAAACAAGTGAGTTTTAATTGTAGCATTATACTTATAGAACAAAAAAGTTCTACCAAATTGAGCTCAGTTTATTAAATTGGCAGTTCAGTTGTATAAGAATTTTCTACCCGAGCATTTCAGGCAACTTAAGAAAACACAAAAGATTTATTCATGCACACATATTGCATAACCGTAAATTTATTTCAATCAATTTTATTAAATTAAAATAACGTTTAAAGATTGTCCCATTAGTTTGAGAGAGGGTAGCAATAGATGGTTTGAGATTAGATAAATTTATGATCCATCTGATTTTACTGTATAGTAGCAGGCTTAAATTATTTTCGATACAGTAGATATGGTTTTAGAAACAAATTGTTTAGCATAACATTAAGTAGACCATTTATGGTTTCTCAGGCACAGGATTGTCATTCCATATTAAAAACAAAATTCCTATTTTTTTATTATTATTTTGCCTTTTTAACAAATTTTGTTTGCATAATAAAAAAATTACTTCAACAATGATAAAAAAAATGACCCATTCACCTAAATTTTTAGAAAAACTATCTGTACCATTCCAGAAAGTGTGAAAAAACTAATTTTTCTTGATTTTCACGTGCATCAGAAATTTGTAGAAACCCCTGGTGAATGAACTACTATTATATAATATTTTTGTTTTAATTATACTCTGACACATCAATAAAACACTGCATTAAAAATTTACTACATTGGATAGTCAATCATTTTATTGAAAAATATAGTTTATTATATTTAGTTTATATTTTATTATTTATATTTATTTTAATAATTATTGAGTACTTTCAAAGCTACATTGTTTTATTGTCATTTTTAAGAGTCAATAAAACACTGCATTAAAAGTTGCACTAAATTGGAGTCATTTTGATAATGATTTTGTAGAAAAATATAGTTTATTATTATTAGTTTATTTATTATATTTAGTTTAATAATTATTTGAGTGCTTTCAAAACTACATTGTTTTATTTTCATTTTTAAAGGATCAACAGTTTATTAAATATGAAAATAGTTTATGCCCAATGTTAGAAATTAATATCTTTGGTTTAGATCATCCCTGTCATTGAAAAAGTATTTCAATTTGAAGAGTTGCCGCAAGCCTACGAGAAAGTTCTAAACGGACATGCAAGAGGTAAAACGGTTGTGGATTATACCAAAACAGAAACAGTAAGCAAACAGCAGGAAGAATGTGTAAAAGTTTAATAAAAAATAAAATTCATGGCAACTACATTGTATCAGTGTACCTAACTACAAGAAATATAGGCAACACAGTTTCCAACTGATGCTACCTACAGTGGTGGATAAAAACATATATTAACTAGATTGAAAGGCACATTCCTTTCAAAACACATTTGATCTCTGAAATAATCAAGAACAAATTATATGGACAAATTAAACAATAAGACATTTATACATACTTCAAAACATTAACAGTTATACAAGATTCCCATAAATAATGGATTAATTTAACTATAATAAACATACATTTCTCTACCATAATATAAATTAAACACCTAAACCTGGTTTTCATTTCACATGAAATTCAAATATAGGATTATTATAAATGATTCATCCAAGTTTCAAATACTTATCTTCTCTCAATCATTACTGAGAAAAATATATCTCGGAATTCTTTGCTACTTTATTTACGAGTATTTGCAGTGCTCTACAAGAATTCTGTGTCATAAATGAAAAAGAATAAAAAAAATGCTGCGAGTAGTTGGCCCAGCTATAGTCTCAAAGTAATTAAGCTAAAGGAAGCCACACAGTGCACTTAGGAAAATACAAGGCAAAACTTCCACAGTTTTATTTTACTCTTCGACGTGAAACATATTTAAAATCAGCTGCATGCAGGATCAATGTAGAAACACAATGTTCCGCTTTTAAGAGGATCCAATTTTGGAGACGATACAATAAAAACAGGAAATAAAGGGAAGCACATGCAGGGCATAGATGGGGGCCTGCATCATCAACCAAAAACAGCTTGTTTATTTTATGTTAATGTAATTTTTGTCGGCAATATATGTCTATAATTTGTTGAAATGACATTTAACATAAAACACTTCTGGCCTTCCCTATGTTTCGACACAGCCACACCTGATCTTTTACCATAAAAAAAGTGTTTTTGAAATTAAAAAGAATCATTTTTAAAAATCCATGAGTGATTAACAGGTCTATTCTTTGTTCAACACACTGAATCTCCACAAAATAAATAGAAATTAAAACAATGATCTCTTCACATATGGGAAGTGTTGAAAAATTAATGAACGTTTCTACACTGATGAAATAAATATTAAATACAATGAAAATGTACATTTTTCAGTATTTCACAGATTAAGAAACTCATTTATGAATATTGTACACTAAAAAGCTCAACTATTGAAGCTACAGATATTCACACCCACAGTCAACTTTTTTCAAACGAGATAAATTACACATCAACTATCATCATAAAAGAATGTCAAAGTAATGACCTGTCATTTCCTTAAAAACATTCAGTTTCATGCTCAACACACAGCACTATATCATTCACAAGCATTTACACAAAAAAATAAATATATATTATTTCAGTATATTTAGCTAAGTTATAATATTAAAATACAACATTAAAATACGCAATAAAAAATCCATCAAATCTGGACATGTTTCGAAAGATATGTCTCCCTTCATCAGCAGAAAATGAAAAGTCTGTGTGTGTGCAATAAAATAAATAAACACAGAATTGAAAATGTTGCCAAAGAACAAAAAAAACATATCTCAATCCGTTGGTGTTAACTATTGTGTGCCAGCAAGCGGGAAATACTGGGACCGGAAATGTTTTATTGACAATCGAATCAATATTGCTAAAAATATGAAACGCCTCCAGGAAGTCAAGTTCAACTGGAGATTTGGGTTAGAAAAAATAAATATATGACCATGTTCCCAAGAGTGCTTGGTAATCTTATTGATTGGTGAAGAAATGGAACGTATGTCGAACATACTGCGAATTTTATTGCGTATTTTAACGTTGTATTTGTATTTTAATATTCTTAACTCAATGTTCTATAAGACAAGTTTTTATCTTAAGTTATAATAAATTATTTAATTAAAAGGTACCATATAAAGGCTGCCAATAGCTTAATGTTGCTCCAGTGCGCATTAATTCAACCAAACATATAAATGCAAAAGTAACCAACTTAAAAGTATTTAATCGTAGAAAACAATTCAATAATTTTAACAGATTGGTTAAGATTAATTAGACTCTGTACTAAGCATTTTACTAGTATGAATAATAAAACAAAATGTGAGCAATAATGTTCATTTAATAAATAATTTAAAATATCATCTTTAGTCAACTTAACCAATTCTAACCAGTCTGGGACTGGTTGTGCTTCATATACTTAATCGGGGGAACAGTTAAAAATTATTCATCAAGAACTTCAAAATAGGCGAAGAAATAAAATTTAGTACGGTTATCCAATAATTAAATTTTAAAATAAAGTTAAAGCAAGTTTTTAGAAGTAGAAGTTTAAAGTTAGAATAATAAAAATTAGATATATATATTTTTATACAGTAGTTAATATGTAAAAAAAATCACTTCATTGATTGTTTAAAAAAATTTAATCCAACTTAATTAGTAGAGCATTAAATTTTAAACTAAGACCGTCATTTCTGAACTTTTTAAAGTTTCAAGCTGAGTATGTGATTATTTTACTTTTATTAAAAGTGCAAATACATTTAATAAAATGTATAATGCAAATTCGGCACACGACCCTTTAATAAATAATGATAACACATTTTTTTTTTACAAAGTAATGTAAAAAACAGAAGACAAAATAAAATACCATACTAAAATAAAATGACAAAATTCATCTTCTTCAGTGAAATTGAAAGTGCCAATAATTCATCTAGTTTTAAATTATTACATGCATTTATTTACAGATATTTTAAATATATTACTGCACAGTGTATACAAACAACATTGAGCAACAAGTTAAGATAATCTAAAATCAAATGTATAAACCTACATTGTGCTTCTCGAACAAAATACATTTCAATGTCTTGGCACAAAGAAAGATACATGAGGTATTTCTCTTTTGTCGTTACACACATTAAGTAAAAAAATTCGATTACGAAAATAATTTTTAAAGAAATTTTAATTGTAAACATAATTTACAAAATATTTCAAATGTAAATAAACTCCTTCATACTTCGTCCCTTTTTTTATACAAAGCAACAAAGACTTAAATTATGAATCAATAAAAATGAGTCGCTAAAAATATCAGTTCATAGATTTCAAGCATTGCTAATGCAATTTGTCAAAATAAAGGTGGTTTTGTGTCAAGTCCCAGTCAAAAATTTGAGTAATATCAAAAACATACATTCATAAACGTTGAGGACTATCTGTATCTCTGTTTTTCTTAACTCCTTTCGATAATGTAATGACCTGTTTCTGCAGCACACGTACTTTAGACTGTAAATTAAAGTTTAATTGAGATGAAGTTTAGCAATATACTACCAGCATGTGAATATGTAAACAACAATTACCTGCAAGTCTTCCACCATATCCCCATGGGACTTCTGCATGGCCTGTATCTTCAAACGGAGTTCTCTTTCAATGATGCCATGCTGTGCTTTTACTTCAGCAGCCTTACAAACGAAAAACCAATTGTATAAATCTTTACACACTGAATATAAATTATATGTTCCAGCAGTATTGTAACATTAAGTTCATTGTATTTTTTAAAAATAACATGGTGCAACAGTACTGAATGTACCTGTTTTACTTTTATCTGTTGGTCATAAAATTAAAAAAAATTCCTCTGTACAAATCTCTTCAAAATTACAATTTTTGTGAGAATTTCTTTGTGTGAATTTTGGGGTATCAAACAACATTTTTGAACTTTCACTATCAAACTGGTGAAATGAATATTGAAAAAAAATACATATTTTTAGCAATGACTTAATGTTAATGTTTTTTATTAATTAGATAAATTACATTAAAAGTTATCAAACATACTACATTTCTATTCATTTTTAGTTTCAAAATTTGACACTATCTTCATTAAGTAGAAAACTAAAGAAAAATTGTACAATTTGGTATAATTTTATTAGTCAATTGAGAAGTACTACAATAAAAAATTGAAGTTTATGTTTTTAAATTAATTAATAACATTTACAGGTTCAGAAAAGTTCAAAAGCTGTTTACCAAAACACACACACATATATATATATAATTTTCTTGTGACATTACTTATTTGAAATTTATAAAAGCATTTAAAATCAAGCATTTATTATTTATAGAAGGAATTTTATAGTATAACATATGGGAAAATGTTTGAGTACCTGTTTCTCTCTAGTTAGCATTTGCTGGTCTTTAACCAAAAGCTGTTTTTGAAGAGATGCAATTTGATCTTTTAACTGATGCATTGCAACTACATGGTCACTTGTGCCAGTATCTAATAAGGTGCTTTTCTCACTGAAAATATATTACAAAGAAATTAAATATTGATGAAATTTTTTTTTTATGTAATTTCAGAAAATCCTTCAACAGACTTTCAAATAAATTTTTTTAGTAACATTTATTTTCTTATACATTCAACAATACTTCTCTTTACGAGAAGTACATTTGAAATTCTGTCAAATCAGTGGTGATTTTTGTATTTTCAAACCTGTATTTTACTATGAACAAATTCATTAAATACTCTTTTCAATTACGCAATTAAAAAAAATTAAAACTAGTTTTAATATCATAAAAAAAAACTTTTACATTTTTATTTTGTTTCTTAAATGATCTCAAAATTTAAAATATGACTGAAAAAAAAGTTTAAAACCTTTCTGTGACGTCATGCGACTCCGGTATAGCCAAGGTAGAATGATTTCTCAACCTTTCTTCCCAAGAGTATGCATCCGTGCATACCGGTAAAGTACATTGTCACTCAATGGGAGTCCTCGCTCCAATGTTTATACTATTTTATCCAAGTGGTTCACACAAAATAAAACTATGCATACCTTGTTGGTAAACTGCCATTAGAAGACTTGGATATGTCAAGGCGAGGTTTCTTACTAGGAGAATGCTCATTTTTCCTGTACAAAAATAAAAACATACAATAAACTTAAGTGACAAAAAAAAATTGTCATCATTTTAATAATATAAATTTACAATTAATTTCATGAACAAAGACAAATTATAAAACAAATTGTACTTTATCCCCTTGTGCATTCAATATCAAACTTACTTTGGTTTGCTAGAATGACTCGATGATCGCTTGTGGTTTTGCGAAGATGAATGGTGATGAGATTTACTTAATGACGAATGCCGGGAAGTGCCTTGTTTTGTCTTTGCCAGGGCACGTTTATATGATAAGGTACATAACCAGCAAAGAAGTTTACCATCAACCTATAATGCAGAATATCACTTGATAATTCTGCAGAATTTTAAGTCAGACGAAATACCATTGTAAAGTAATCTTTTTTCTTTTATACATTAAATTTTGAGAAGTCAATAAAATGTTTTAGTCAAATTAACACACTAACTCATAATAGTCAACAAATTATTTTACTTTAATTTTTGGCTCTATATTGTACCTTCACATTTTGTATACATAACAAATTTTTTTAATTTATCCATATCTAATCAGTTAACAATTTAAAGCTATCATCAATGACTTAAGTTTATCATTTAACAAGGTTATGTAAAATATTAAACAAACATTATATAAAAAAAACACCAATGAAATGCTTTAACAAATCCATAAAATATTTCAAAAGTTACCTTTTTCCTGCTATCGTCTTTTCTGTCAAATGCACACCTTTGCTTGCACTGGTCGCAAGAGATAGGAGATCCATAACGCTTTTCAGAATTAGTACATCTTTGACATTTTGCACCAATAAATGCAGCTATTATATTACAGTATTCACAAGCACTAGGCTGAAGAAAAAACAGGTATTACATGTAAATACACATAAAAACATATTTCAATAGATATAACATATTTATGTATTATAGATATAACATATTCACTACAAATTAAATGGAAGCAATGTACTATTTTGCAGAAAAGGGCATTTCCCCCCCTAAAAGCACTTTGATGAAGACACAAATTGATTTTCCCTAATGGTAATTAAATATCTCACTAACCCAATCCAAATTGAAAAAGTATGTAAAACTTGAGAAATAACAATAAATCTTTCAAAATTCTAATTATCTTATAAAATTCAAAATAATCACATGGTCAAATTGCAATTTCCGAAATTGTTAGGTTCTATAGCAGTTAACTGACCAGCAATCTCTACTTAGTAGATGATAACCTGTCACTTTAAATAATAAAAATCTCTCTATTTTAAAAAAAAGTAAGCCCTAGGGGGAAAAAGTCGGCCCTAGGGGGAATTTTCAGTTCTTTCAATGTTATTCAGATCGTATCTCAAAATGTTAAAGTCCTAAAATTACGAAATTAAGTGAATTTGTTAAGAAATGTTTGATAAATAAGAAGAATATATTTTTGTTTCAATACTGTTATCAGTTTATAAGTTATTTAATATTAAAGTCGTCGTTGATAAAATTTCGCTTACAAGTAATTTTGTCCGTCGAGTTTCTGAAACACTATTAAGAGGAGAGATCCAATTTTTTTAGGGGGTGTACAAATAAGTTTGAACTAAAAATCCAAGTAAGCATTTTTTTAAATTCGAATTAGTTTTGGATTTATAAATTTTTTAAACCTTTGAACACGCTCCACTTTTTGAAGTTTTTTCGCCCTCATTTTTGAAACGTGATTTCTAAATTGCTACAAGTCATTTAAAATTACATATTTTCTTATTAAAAAAAATATATTAATGTTCGTTAAAACTTCATCTTTCCGATGTTATAAAGATTATAGTTCTATCTTTACAATTAAATTAGATGTGGTCAATTAAGATAGGTATAAAAAATAGTGAAGAAAGGAAAAATGTCGGATATTTCGAGAAAATTTTAATTTGCGAATTTTTGTCTCGTTGTTCCGCTTGCATCTCAAAAAGTAAATGTCCTAAAATTATGAAATTATGCCAGTTTTTTAAGAAATGTTTGGGTAATAAGATGAATATTTTTGTTTTTCAATACGATCAGTATATTAGACGTTATTTTATGTTAAATTCATGATTTTAGAACATTTTGAAAATAATTCATACATTTTTGTATACTTGTCTTCCAATTTTCAACAAAAAAATAAATAAAAAATTAGGGGTATAGATTAAACTATTGGCTACAAATGATCCAGAGCGTTTGTCAAATTTCGATTTAGTTTTGTAGTTATAAATTTTTAAATAATTGACGAAATGTCTGAAATAATCGTCAATTTTACGCGTAAAATTTTAAGGGATAAATTAAAACTGCTCTAAGTAGTTCAAAAATATACTTTTTTCCCGTTAAAAAAATATAGTTATATTTGTAAAATCTTCCTTTCTTGAATGGTATCAATACTGAAATTCTATCTTAAAAAATAAATTAGATGTAACTATTTATGTGAAGTACTATAATTATTATTAAAAGACATTTCGGAGCAAAATGCCAACGTTGGCAAAATGCCAACATGTATGTAAATCTAAATCCTGTAGCTTATTATATATTTTAACGGGAAATTATTATTAACGCCAATTCTCAATAATCTTACTTTATATAAATAAAAATTGGCGAATTAGACTTATTTAAGATTGGCGCGTTTATGCTACTGTTTGTTTACACATGTTTCGCTTTTCAATGAGTAGAAACAATTGCGTTGAAGCAGTTGAGATTTTCCAGTTATCCAGGGGGGTTTGGGGGGGGGGGGCTGTAAACTTTTATACCTTAAAAGTTGGGAATTTCGAGTTTTAAAAATCCCTGAGTTGGGAAAATTTATGCCTCAGGAAAGTTAATATTATTAGCAAATGAAAGCGATGGAAGACTAGAAATTGCCCAGCTTGTATTAAGATGAAACTTAAATTAGACCTCAAAACAGAACACTGCATTGGAACATGCGTGCAATAAATCAATACTTTCGAGATAACTGTTTAATATTACTTATAAAAAAGCTGACAAATGTCTATAAGTTGGAACTGGGAATTTTTTAGCACTGTTGCGTTGTGAATTTCGAATCGTTAAGTGTGGTCTGGTTAATTAACGTCGCACTAGAGCTGCACATTGAACTACTGGCGTTGGTTCGAACAAAGCGTCCTTGATTGGTTATTGGTACGTATTTACTTACTACATCAAGGACGCTTTGGTTCGAGGCCTTTCTTGAAGAATAGACCCGGGAACGATGTCTCATATTTTTAACAATGGTCAGATAACGAGGACAACACTAGAGTTGGTACCTGACGTCCTTAAGTTGGGAATTTTGAATCGTTCACTTTCGGAATTTCGGATCGTTAAGTTGGGAAATTTCTTGTCTCAACATCCCAAAAATAAATTTGTGTGACGGCACTGCCAGTAATAATTTATATAACTAAAAAAAGTATTGTTGTTAGGACACATTGTCATTGTCTACAGTGTATGAAGCCGGTATTGTTTGCGAAGCAAACTAAAGAGGATTGCGTAGCAATCCTCCGGGGGTTGGCGAAGCGTTAGCGGAGCAGGGGGCGGAGCCCCCTAGTATTCCAAATAAAAAGAAGACATACCTTTCCATATAACTTGACATTAACTTCACATTTCTTACACACAAGTGCAGGACTGCCTTTAGATCTGAAAAATATTTGAAGCATGATACACTTTAGGAATGACTTAGAAGTTCTTAAAATATTTTTACACAACAAAAGTCACGATTAAAAACAAAATTATCTCATTTAATGATCAAGTTTCAGGTTAAATTTACATAAATATCCAGCAGCATTAATTCATGTGAAATAAATAAGAAATTGCCACTGAAGAATATACTCATATTAGTAAACAGTAGCATTAATTACTATATAAACAAATACAACAAAAAAGTTTAGCAAATTCCTAGTTTGCGGTTTCCTTGGTTCGATTCTGGAAAATTGCAGCCAAAATTATGTGTTCTTCATTTGTTGCCAAGTGTAAATAGCAAAATAATGGTGGGTTGATTAAATAATGTAGCACTACAGCTGAAGAATAAGCTATTGGCGACGGTTCAGATTCGACAATTATCAATAAAAATCTGACAAACCAAAAGTTTTAAGCGCACATGCCTACCATGTGCTAATGTCACATTCTTTTGGACAGAAGTAGTCCACGGATTATCCAACTTCTCAGGATTAAATCCTTTTACTCCCACGAGCAGTTGATCATGGTGCTTACAAGCAATCCTCTGAGCAGTCGGTTATGTCAAAAGTCATTGGAAACATCTGCCACGGATCAAGCTCCATGCCTTTCCCCACTTTAGGCAGCGACAAGACTTTGCCAGCAATTAAGTATTCATACACTAATCAATGACGACATGTTTCCCTTGCACCACCAATTTCCAAAAATATTAAATACACATCCATAGCGAAGTCAACAACCCAACACTTGCCTCCTGTCAAAATTTTAAAACCAACCCTGTGCAATAACGTTACCACAATATAAACTTTATCGTTCACCAAACATTTCATTTGGTGATGGCACCAGACTAGGAATAGACCAAAAGTTTTCTGATTAAATGACTAAAGAATAAAAAATTTAAATTGCATGCATCCGTTTGATAGTGTTTATGAAGTAAAAGCCACATGTTTGTAGCCACATACTTAACAGAAAAACAGTTTAGTTGGATAAAATCACAAGGAATAACGTATTCTAAGAGCATGTGCTTTAAATTAAGATGCAAAGTTTCAGTGCAAATGTCTGTAGTTTCTACAAAAATTACTTTTTTATTTTGTGAGATATGATAAAAATATTTCAATGAGCAAATTGAATACTAATAAATAATATAATAACTTACTCGTCTTGAAACTCGGTTCTGCAATATGTGCATTTCAAAACAGGAAAAGATCCTCTGCAATTCTGGCAAAAAAAGAAGTTCATACAATACCCATTTGCACTCTAATAAATGTTTATTATTTTAAAATTCATAGTAGTACTCATGGTCATTTCTAACAATTACATAAGGCTATCTGTATACTACAAAAAAATTGATTTAAATGCATTGTCACTAGGGATGAACCGGATACCTGATATCCGGCATACATTACAAACCGGATACCAGATATCAAAACTGGATTTTAGTGGATATTCATCAAGTTTTTTTTTTACAAAATTTTTTTCCATAACAATAGGCTGTTCATATTCATATGAATTTTGAAACGGCCGGACCTGCTCTGTATCGACAATGCGTTTTTGAAATATAATTTTGAAATATTTCCAAATTGCTGATCGAAATTATGCTATATTTAAATGCTGAAGCTCTTACTAAACTGTAGAGAAAAACAATTTCTAATATATAATGAACAGAGTTGTAGCTATGCACCCTACACATCACCACCCATGTGGATTGTTCAAACTCAAAGATACTACAAGACAGTTAGTGGTTGGTTCCAAATGTCTGCGGCATATCTTCCTTACTATCTGTTCTCTGTAACCCACATTGTCTGAAACACACCCAGCGAGGATTTAACGAGCGAGTTATCATGTCACTCGTTACTCACCTGAATACCTGGAGAGAAATTCAAGGAAGAAACTGCAGATGATAGTATTTTTAGGAAAATACTTAAAACAAAAGATAATGGATCCCTACAAAAAAAATCTGCTGTTTTTTTCACCCCGATTTTCAGCACTTTGCTTCCGTATAATTACCAGATAGTTAAAAATCAGCTGGCTACTGGATATCAGTTTCATCCCTAATGTCACCCTGCCAAATTTGCAGAAAGGGCAGATTTGTCACCAATCAAAGAATTAGTCCATATTCCCCCTACAGGGTTACCAGACTTGACAAGAAATCTGGGTGACTATTTAATGCATTTTAACCAAAAACATGGTTAATTCCTAGAATACAGTGTCTCCACCAAACGTGACATTTGACAATTGATGAGCAATGAAGTTTATATTTTGGCAACCTTGAAGGGCAAAAATGGAGGGTTCTTTAATTTACAACACAACTAGTTTTTGTCGGCAAGAACATGTTGGTGTTGAGAATACCACCAATTTTCAGAATACTACAAGGACTGTGGGTTATTAATCGGTCTTTTATGGCCGCCCTGATTTTTTGACAAACGTCAATGCAGGAGGAAATGGTCTTCTTTGATTGGCAACCAAACCAGTTTTTATAGGCAAAGCAACATTTTAACATTGCGAATATAGGATTTTCAGAAAAGTCGCGAAGAGCGACCGTATATGACAGATTAACCGGACCGTGATCAACAGAACCTGTTCTACGAATTTACCTTAAATCTGATCAACAGAAACATTTATAAAAGGAAATATTATTAACCTGCTCCTGTTAATATTATTCAAGTAATTTGGTAAAAGGTTGAAGTGAGAAGCTAGTTTGTAGCACAACTATAAATCTTGGTTGACATACGATAAGAATGAAAATGTATTCGTAAATTTATTGTTCATTGGATTAATTTTAATATTTTTCTCATGTTTTTCGCATCGTAAAGCATAAAACGGGGCAATATTTAAGAATACGCGATTACAATGATCCCAAAATATCGATTGGAAATTTTCAAAAACGTTTTTACGTCCATCTTATTAATTGTTCATGTTAAAACCCGGATTAATTATAAAATATGTTTTTAGATCAATTATTACTTACTTTACAAAGCTGTTGACCTTGAGATAATTCTTCAAATGGATGGCGACTGTTGCATTTCGTACAAGCAAAAAGAGCAGCCATAGTATGAAAGTTTCTAAGAACGGTATCTACGTATCGATTGATGATTTAAATAAAATGCCAACAACTTAGACAGATGTGAATAAAACAAGATAATTGCAACTAAAACACTTTAAAATGTAAACAAAGGTTGTTAACCTGTTGTTCAGCGATTGAAAATGCGTAAACTAAAGATGCAATCAAAGTATTTGCAGTCGCAGTTATCAATGACAAAGCCAATAAGTAGTAAATCCACTCAATGAACAAGTGAACATCCTGGTTTTGAGATTAAAACTTTAAAGGAGAAAAAACACATGGCTTTTGTGATTTGTGATATAACAACGTATTCACCAGCAACCAATAATCTACGAGCATTATCTTAAAAGACGTCACAGTTAATCTTGAAACCAGTTCGCGGTTTACCCGCATTTACAAGGGGTAACTGCAATTCAGATTGAGCGAATTTTTTTATTTACAATTTTCCGCCAAGGATTAAATGGTTAACATTCACAAATGAAGAAATACAAAGGAGTTTCTTCATAAGATTAAATAAATGGAGATTCGAGCAATTGTTTGTGAAGTTAACGTCACTGACAAAAGCATATAATTGAAGTATTTTAAATAAATTGTATCGAAAATTGGCAACCACTCTAAAAACAAAATGGTGGAGTAATGTTTCTGTCGTTTTTATGTTTTTCGAAGTTTCACATCAGTACTTGTTGTTGTTGTTTGAGGAATAGATGCCTGCCTTTAACTATATTTCCTAACAATTGAAAAAGTAGCTTCTGTAATGAGTTATAACAACGAACTATATATTTTCAGCGAAGTACCTGGTTACGATGCTTCAAAAGGTGAACGTACGTATCAGATTTATTGAAACTCCGAATTTTTGACTGATTCTTTCAGTGCTTTTCTTTTCTCCTTGTGTGATCAAAGTATAGAGAGTGTATCAATTAAGGTTTTCTTCCAGAATTGTAACGACTAAAAACTTTCTTTATTCTCTTAGGACTAGTGCCCTCTTGTAATGTAAATATGAACATGAATAACTTGGGATCGACCGATATTGCGTCCGAAGTCGTAGTTTCGGACACTCGGGAAGTCGAAATTGCGGATATCCTCGTCGGTATGCCAGTGGAAACAGTGAGCACCGCTTGTGAAGTGAACGAAGAGCAACCCCTCATAGCATTGCAGCCTTTATTAGATGCCTCCAGCCAAGGGATAATACTCCAGCCCCAAGAAGAAATCGTCGGGGCCGACTCCGAATCGGAAGGCCTCTCCGCCTACGATCACATCCCTGTCTCCACCAGTGATGTGATCTATGACTCTTCCCAGACAAACAAACGAGGCCGGAAGGGCAAAAGGATGAGTGGGAAAGGGAAACTGACAGACGAGCAGATGTCGGAAAATAAACGTGCAGCTCGCAAGTGGGACCGCAAGCAAGTCCAAATAAAGACGTTGGAAGGCGAGTTTTCAGTGACAGTGTGGGCGTCGGGCAGTGACGACGACAAGAAAGGGTTATCTGTTGACGATTCCATGACGCCTGAACCCGATCCCGACTACACGGAATACATGACTGGTAAGAAGGCCCTGCCGGGGGGAATACCCGGCGTCGACCTTAGTGACCCGAAACAACTGGCCGAGTTCGCAAAGATGAAGCCGAGGAAGCAAAATGACGACATTGCCAGAACTATAGCCTGTCCACATAAAGGCTGCAATAAGATGTTTCGGGATAATTCTGCTATGAGGAAGCACTTGCACACTCACGGACCGAGGGTTCATGTGTGCGCGGAGTGCGGTAAAGCGTTCGTTGAGAGCTCGAAATTAAAAAGACATCAGTTAGTGCATACCGGCGAGAAGCCTTTTCAGTGTACATTTGAGGGGTGTGGCAAGCGCTTCTCTTTAGACTTCAATCTGCGCACACATGTTCGCATCCACACTGGTGATAGACCTTATGTATGCCCTTTTGATGAGTGTAACAAAAAATTTGCCCAATCTACTAATTTGAAATCTCATATCCTAACCCATGCAAAGGCGAAATTTGAAGTTTATGGTTAAGTTTTCCCCCTTCTCTGTAGACTTTTTGGGTCAGGTTTACTGTACGGTCACCCTTGGCGCGATTTTTCCGCATTTGGCGATAATTTTTTTTAAATGGCAACCCCCCTCCGAAACGACAAGGAATTGCAGCAACCCTATTGGACAACAGTCGCCAAAATGGCGAGATTTTGAAAAAGTCGCCAAAGGTGACCGTACGGTAAACCTTTACCGACTTTTTTAAATAACTGGACATATTTTAGCTTTCTGATAGTTTACAATCTATTTTTTTTTATAGTCTATTAAAATTATGTATCACAAGCTGAAGATGGCATATAATTTTACTGGATGATTTTCTAGTTTAAATTTGAACCTTGCTTTTCAAAAGTATTGGATTTCATGTATGAACTCAAATTATTTTAAATTTGATTGCAAATTAGAATTGATTTTGTAGCTACTTGGTGCTAAAGTTTGTCGGATATCAACATATATTCCACCCTCTTTGTAAGAAATTTCTGATTATTTAGTTTACTCAAATTAATCTGAATTATATTGCATTCGTAAAATGCAATTTGCGAAAAATTGAAACGGTAATTATGTTTGTGAAATATTAATCCTTCTATTTAAATTTGACTATGAATTACCTGTTTTAGCAACTTTTATTGAAATAAATTAAATTATTATAAATTTGATATTTTAGTATTCTTCTTACACAATAACATTTCTTTTCTTAATTGTGCTTCTTGATTTAACTGTTATGTAAATATGTGATATGTAATGTGACAATGTGATATCTCTACAAATTTTCTGCATCTTTGTGTAGAAAACTGATTTGAAATTTTGCTTTTCGATAAAATGATCCAAATGTAATTAATTACTTGATGGTACATTCACTAAAGTTCTTTTAGTGTTATTAACTTATAGCGAATGTTTTGGGGAAATGTAAAAGTTTTAAGTATGTACCATAGTACCTCAAGGTTTGGTTAGTTTTAATTTTCCGTAAATTTTTTTCAACTAGAGCTTAATCTACAGAGTACTATTCTACAAACAAGTTATGGCATTGAGAATTTTGCAAAAGGGGACAGCTTAATAACTGGAATTGTGAACAACCTTTTGGTGGATATTGGTAAATAACATTCAAATTGTGCTTATCATCCAATACATTACCTAATACTACTCTTAGCTAAACTAATTTTTTTTTTTTGCTTTGAACATTAAGAATCCAGTTGAATCTTTCTTTGATCTTTTTTACAAATTTTTGGCTGAACTTTTGGGAGAAAGTTAATTATCAATTGCGTACAATGAAACTATTATAGGTTTTCAATAATCTTTATTATTATGTTTGAACTTACATCTTAATGAAGGCTTTTTGTCTTAGTTAAAATAAATTAGTTTTGCATGCTTGTATTTTGACCAATATTTTGCTTGTGAAAAAAAGAAATTGTATATAAATTTTTAATGGAAGCCTTTTCCTGGCCCAGTTTTAAAACAGTCTTGTTGAAAACTTCACAAATTATGTACAAACATTATTGTAAATTAAATTATTTCAATTCAGGCACATTAACTGTCTGTACAATTGCTTAGATAATATATGAATTTTGAGATGAGCTCGATAGTTTTTTTTTGTATGATCCAATTTCACAGAAGCTTTTTTTATGGTATAAAGTTGTTTATTAAAAATGTATTTTACATTATCATAAATTATTTTGATTCCTTGTTTGCAAATGCATTATAACCACGGCCTGACTTGTACTAATTCAACTTCAATTAACCCTTTGGTTGGCATTGTATGTCATACTTTCAGTATTTTCCGACTCCTATGGGCTTCTGTAGGCCTGACAATAGGCAGGATACAGAGACCTATGGGTCAGACAATTGGAAATCAGAATAAAACATATGAAAAGGCATTTTTGTTTTTTCATAATTCTTAAAAATAAATTCAGCGTAACTAAAAAAAATAAAAATCCAATCAAGAAGAAGTTAAGAACCTTTGTTTTACTCTTTTAAATAGTTTAAATTAAACAATTATTGCATAGAATTAAAAACGCAAAAAAAAAATAGTATTTAGTAAGAGAAATATTCAGTTCATTGGCCAGTGACTTTTCCAAGAAGTTGTCAATTCAAAATCGCGCCAGTCAGGATTTTTAAAAATGAATGCAGATCCCAACCCAATTTTTATATGCACATTAAAAGCGAGGTTTGTTGAGTAAAATCAGAACTGGTGAAAAATGACAATAAGATAGGGTTGCTAGATATGGTGTTTGTTACAGGGTTGCCATTGGCAAAAATTAAGAGTGAAAGAGATTAACCAGAGGGGTGGGGAATAACTGTCTGAAATCAATATTATGTTAGAGCTTCAAATTATGCCCTGATTATAGCATCTTGTAACAAAATTTGCTTGATTTTTAATGCCTAAAAAAGTTACAAAAATCATTGTTTTATAATGCATATGTACCAAATATATACTGCAACAAGTTAGTATGAAATGCTAACTAGTAAATTGGGCATTGCCTTGTAATTTTTAGACTTACAAATGATTCAGGAAGGTGCATCTTTAGTCAATTTATTTGTTTTTATTTTTGTTTGCCATGTTTCTATTTAATGTTAGAGTGATAAAATATTAAAAGGCTCAAGTGATTGGCTTTTTGTTGTATATAAATTCTTTTGCATATTGCAAGCCAACCTATACAAATTATTGACACATCTAGTTACCTCTTATCTTTATAATTGAAATGTATTTTGTGTCATATTTTTCAAGTGTTATTTTCACTAGTTGTCTGAAAAATAATGATTTGTGTGTAAAATTTATACGACATTAATTATAAGTTTTCAAATACTGCTTATGTAGTATCTTAGTGGGAAAATGTATATTTTTTCCTATTAGATAATCTACACAGTTTTTTGTTTTTAATTCACTTTTGTAAGTGACAGTGTATATGGGTTAATAAAAAATGTTCTGGAACTGTGAATCCTTTTGCTTTATTGAGTTATTTACATTTTCAAAGTTTTAATTTTTTTAAAAAAAAATATTTATTACCTTAAAAGTCGAATTTCATTGTGAATTATTTTAATAACAACCCTAAACTATATATTTTTTTTATTTGCATGTATTTTTATTTTTTAACCTTTTGCAATGTTGAATATATCGAAAAGCAGAATTTTATAACTGAATTTTTGGTGAATATTTTTTCAAATCTGTATATTCCTGCTTAAATTTCAATCACTTTTAATTCATAAGCAAAAGGTTAAAATGCGAATATCAGTACCTTTGCTTTTATTATATATTTTCTTTCATAATTTAAATTTTCAGCAGGAATTGTAAAGGCATTTCGAAAGCTACGAGCAAAGATAGAACATTTAGAACAGGTGAGAATCTCAGAAAAAAATACTTGCTCACAGAACGTACCAGCAAACAATCCAGGTACGAGATTTATTTGAGATTCCGTTAGATTACAATTTTATTATTTATATGTATAAAAATGTTTTTTTATTCTATTTGTTCATTTCATGTTTACTGAGTGTTAATGGCAGTATAAAATTCTACACACAGACAAAAATTTAATATCTTTTTAAATGATTGTTAAAATATATAACATAAATGTTAAAGAAATCCAAGTCGGAGATTAATTTTTTTACGCACATTTAATTTAATTTAATACCCGATTTAAGCAAGTATTCCACTCGTTAATCACCCCGAAAGTAGAATTTCAGCTAATTTTTACTTGACCAATTGCATAAGTACTTGCACATGACAAAAAAAATGTGCATGTGATGAGATCATAATTTTTTTAAACAGTTCTAAAATTCAGCTATCAAGATATCCGTTAAAAAATAAACAGGTCAGAAACTATTTTTAGTGTATCCCAGCAAAGTTTTATAAAATGGCAACAGTAATATCGATTGTAAAGTGAAAATCCAATATATGTAATCCAATGTAAATCAATTCAAATGCTGGTATTTGATAGAAACAACTACGAAAGTTAGCTTTATGAAATTTACAGAGTATTTCATTTGAAAAAAAGTACTATATTTTGTAGTTGCAGAGCCTTTCTTGTTTATTCTGACATTTTGGAGATTTGCAGTTAAAGTGATACAGTTGTGTGAGTCAAAATGGACTTGCTCCGCTATTACTTTAACCGTCTTGTATAAAGAAATAACATTTGCTTCAATAATTTGTGACAATATCTATAATTTTATCATAAAATTCTCCTTAGGATTTTTTTTAAAGCACTAAAGTGCCATAGGAAGTTAAAAGATTTTGCAAAGTAGATTGCAGAAATACATTTATTTTATGCAAAGACTTCCATCACAATCTCTAAAGAAGTGGTTCCCCTTTAGAAGTCCACTATGTCGAAAATGCTTATGTAAGAAAGAGTTATCTATTTTGGAGAGAAATTAGTTTATAAAAACCTTTTAATATCGAGGTGTTCCAAGAAAGAAAAGTTGCAGTCAAATACACTGCTTGACAACGCTGCCAAGGAACTGAAGCATTTTTCGCAATTACTAATGACAAATAAAGTTGTTAAAGATTAGAAAAAGTACCGTTGTACCTTTAGGCTTTACATAATAATAATACCATGGATTTCGCAGTAGGGTAAAACAAGATAATAAAAGCAAAGCAAGAAAACTGTTAACTTGAGCAACTTTGAATATTCGCATAATATGCTCCCTCCTACCATAATGATGTGTGTGAGGTAAGGACACCTCAGTATAGGGTGGAACCTCCTTGAAACTGAATGCCCCTTCAGCATCTGTATTCTACGCTTTCCACTAAACGAATGAGATCAACGAGGACATTATTACGATCTTCTGTCGGGCAGTTTTCAGGTGATATAAAGTTCTGAATGTTCAATAGGAATGAACAAAAGTCTTATTCTAAGAAAGAGACGAACGTGATTCAGCTGAATCTTGGTGCTGCTACTGAGCCTGTGTTAAAGATGGGAAGAGATGTTCATTGGGATCATAATGGTACCAAATCGAATCTAAATTCACTTGCAAGAGTGATACTGGACACCATCTAGTGTGGCAAGAACGGGGAAAGTCATTATTCTTTTCAACAGAACGTCCAAGAAGTTGATGGTTTTGGCTGAAAGGTCATGGTATGGGAGGATATTATACATATAAGCAGGACAACTCTTCCCATATTTCCACTTGTTCCATTACAGCAGTATGGTATTGTACCGAGATTTTCCTGAACATACTTCAGTTGCTTTTGTTAGGCATTCAATATAATTAGGCTTTAGAGAGTTCCAAATACTTATTTTAAGTAATTTTTATGTAAAAAAAATGCGAAGAAATTTAACTTTAAGTGAAAGGCTGCACTATATGACCTGAGTTAATAAAAATTTGGATTTGAAACTTGAACTTGTTTAAGTCCATATTTTTATTGGCTATGATGAAAATTAGGTATACTGTAGAGTTAAATTAACTTAAAATATTCTCAATTTCCGAAACTTTTTTTTTAAATTTGTTAATAGATTCAATAAATAGTTTCAATCAGCGATGCTAAGTTTAATCACAAATAGAATTTTTGATGTAGGAGCTGTTTTAAGTAGTAATTTAAGCTTTAATCAAAATATGAATTTTTTTGTTAAATGTTCATAAACTTTTCAAATTTGGCGAACTATCATTCCTGAGGAAAGTAACCACATTGGTGAGGAACCAGTAACGTATATAGATTGCCTTCCATATGTAAGAATTGTAGTTCTGACCTTCATTTCTATCCTTTGAAAACTCAAGTTTTCTACTTATAATAAATTCAATTTAATAGGAAGCCAAAGATATACAAAATATAATATAAGTTTTTTTTTTTTTAGATAATTGTGCAGATATACATATCTAGTGCTCTTGTGTAAAAAAAATCATTAAAATCTGTAACTTTTAAGGTATAAATAACACTTTTTTTTATTGATTTTGTTCAATAGAAATCAAACAATTTTTTTTAACTAAGGAAAATTATACAGAAGATAAAATAGTGATTTTTGTGCATATATAAATATCTAGAATTCTCATTTAAAAAAATTATGCAAGGCGAATACAAATGCAATAAAAAATCGAATAACAATGCAGATAAGGAAAATTTTTAACTTATTAAATTAGTTTTAATGAGACATAAATGGTTATAAACATATATATTTTAATATTTTTATTTCATCCATTTCACCTGATTGTATTGTATAATCTTTTATAAAAAGTTTGTGTTTCTGTATAATACAGAATCCTTCTGAATTCTTCATTGAATATATTGTTTTTTATAGTATACTAATTTTGCATAGTTGATGAAAATAGCCACATATTTTGGTGATATGAAATTTTGAAACTATTTGAGGTAATATATTTATATGTGTGTTACTTCTTATTAAAAAATATTGATAAATGTTTTGCCTTTTCTTGCAGAACTAACTCTAACAGATATCCAAAGTGAAATGCTTTTAACGCAAATTCGCTATATCATTAAAATCATAAGGGAATGTGCAAACGATAAGGAATCGATCCCTGAAGATAACAAAAAAACCTCTGAAAAGACCAAAGAAAATGTTTCTCCATCCTCAGATAACTTGCATTTCAAACCTGCAATAATCAGCAGCAATCAAAGTAGACATGAGAAATCTATGCAAACGGACAGAGATGTTTTAGGAACAAGTAATGCGCCTGAAAAACAACCAGAACTGAAAATAGATACGGGTGGAGTATGTAATCAGTAATTGCTTGGTTATAATATTTAATTGAATAAACTGTTGCTATTTATTGCATAAAACTATATTTCAAAAAGAATGTTTTAATTTATTAAATTATTTCCAATGTATTTAAATTCTTAAGAAATGTTCACAGACCTACCAACTGTCCCGCTTCTCAAAGCCGAATTCAGTGATGTAATACTCTTATTAATTTCTATCAATTATGTTGTCTTAAAAATATCAATACTTATCCACATACAGAAGTTCTTTAATTTCGGTACCTCAGAGCCAGATGAGCCCAGGTCCAAATTTGGAGATTTTTGTTTTAAAAGTTCATTTTCTAACCATACCATCAAAATTCACTCAAAAATTTATTTTAAGCATTTAGCGAGAGCTTTAAAAGCCCAAGTCCAAAGCTTTAGTTAAGAGTAGGATTCAGTTTTTTCCCTCTCCTGCAAAGTTGCCCAAATGTGACTTAGGCTCATCTGGCTCTGAGGTACAGATTTCAGAAATTCAAAGTTCTTCAATCTTTTTATGCAAATTCTTGATAGTTTGACTACTTTTTAGTTCTTGTGGTTTAAAGATTGTCAACTATGCTATTATCACTTTTAAAAAATTTCAAAAATATTTGTGTATTGATATATAATGAACATTGCAAATTACAATGAAAATTTATAGATTGATTAGTTAAAAAAATTATTTTAGTTATATTTTCGTATTGATTGGGTGTTTCATTGAATATAAACTCTGTATTTGACTTCTACTTTGTTCTAATTAACAAAAATGATTGAATATATTACAAATATGAATGTAACAATTTTAATGCTTGTATTTTGTTTTGTAAGTGTTACTCATTGAATTTTTTTTATAGACTTCTACTGAAACTCAAGCTTCACAACGGCAAATTAATTCGACTACTTCTGGTGCAAGAGCTATGCAGAAGCAGTCAAAATTAAACAGCCACCCTCACTACCATTTAAAACTTGATGATGTACCCTTCATTTTAGGCGCAGTATGTATTTTGAATATTTTGTGATGCTTATATTTTTCTCTTAAGATTATTTCAGCCATATCAACAGAAATTTAAGTTTGAACATTTCTTTGTACCTTTGTTTTATCTCATAAAAGTATGTGTAATACTTTATTAAATGTTATTAAAAAAATTTAATTTAAGATTTCAAAGAATATTACTTTTTATTTTTGTATTATTTATTACAGTAGTTCCCAAATCTTTATATATATTTCTCTTACGCGGTGATTGAAAAACGTTGTTTTTCTGTACGCGGAGTGGCAACAGTTTGTTTGTTTACCAAATTCTGTTGCGCCCGCATTTTTATTTTGCCATTATGTAAGCCAATTTGATGATTAGCCCCTTCAATTCATTAGTAAATAATTATTTTATTGATGTCAGCTTAAATTAGGAAGAATATAAACCCTATTGCGTTAAAAATAGAAGTTTTGAAAAACGCTTTTCTAAGAGAGTAAGGATTGCGTATCAATTCTCATTTGGTTACCGGAGCAGGGGGCGGATCCTCCTAGTACAAATTAAAAGCCTCCCATACAGTTATGAGAGTTTACAAAATTAGACATTTAAATAAATGAATTCATTTGTATTTATTTATAAAAATATTAAGCAGAAAAGTCTTAGTAATTGTAAAAAGTATATCATGATATCCTTGAATCTTATTGACTTTGGATTATGTGCTCAATTTGCATACAATGACATAATTTAAAAACTTAAATTTACGTTTTCTGACCAAGATATGTGCATGTGTTCTATATTAAATCTTAATCTATATGATTTAAAATAGAATATTTTGTTATTTTATTAACAGTTTCATAATAGATAATACATTTATAGTTTGATATTATATTATCAATGAAAATATATCCTTTGGTTTTCGAACTCATTGAGTAGATAATGTATTTTTAAAAAGATAATTTATTTTGAAATATCATCCCTTACTCAAAGTCTACTCTCTTTTAAAAAATTACCTTTTTCAATCTTTGAACAATCAATCTACAGATCTGTTGCTCCGTTTTCATAAAAGCATGTGTCCGATCGTATCCATATTGCAATCACTTCTAGTTGAACTTCAAATCGTGGTACTTTGGTTTTTACTTTTAGATTAAGTATTTGAAAATACATCATGAATAAGCTGTTTAACTCATATTTTATTTCACCCACCACTATTGAAAATAATCTTTTAAAGATTGATACTGAGAATGAAAACAAAATAGGTGATAAAATAGAAGGAAAAAAAGTTTTTAATAATAAAACTTTATTTACCATAATTGCTCTCATACCTTTTAGTAATTTTGTGAGTAAAACGGTGATATTTTTAAAGTACAATTGGGAAACATAATTATAATTTTATATAAAAGAAACTTTAACAATCACAAAACTATCACCACAGTTGGCAGCTTGGCTTAAGCAATTTGAATTATTTTGAAATTATGTCTAAGCAGAACATTTTTGTAATTATAAAAAATTCCTATTTTAACATTTATCTTCCAATTTCGAACCCTGAAGGCATCTCTACAAAATATATATATATATATATATATATAGGCATATGGTGGAGATAATTCGAAATCTCATGTAGTGAGAACAAGTTTACAATTTTGATATTTTGCTTGCCTCTCAGAAAGTTAATGATTTGTTGGCATATTAAATAGTTATAGAACTTTGATTCTGTATACATAATTAATATACTTTATAGTTGTAATATTGTAACATATTTTCAGTCTTCGTCAGCAAGCCATTCTGTCGTTGCTAATGTACAAAACATAATTGCCATGATGAAATCTCACAATAAAGCCCTCTGTGCTCCAAAACTTCAAGCTCGTAACAGAACCGCTAGCAGTTCCCATGTGAATAAAGGGGACACAACAGATGCAAATGAAATGTTTCGTGAAATTTCTGAAGGTCTCTCCACTTTGTCACAGTAAGTTTATTTATTGTCCAGTCATCTTTAAATAAAACGAAAACACACAATTGACATAATAAAATTTTTAAATTAAATTTTTCAAACTGTTGGCATGCATAAAGCTGTGAATGAAAACGTATTTTATACTTTTATGTGCTTAAATATGTAATTTCTATGAAAAAAAATAATGAATTTACCTTAAGCTTGCACATTAAATATCCAGATTTTAATGAAAAAATTTATAAGATATGTTAGAATTTCTATTGAAATAATTATATCTTTATGTTCTGCTGTGTCCCCACTGAGTTCATATATGTGAATATCTTTCAATAGCATTTAAGGAATCTCCAAAATTAATTCATATTGTAACAAAATGTAAAGAAAAACATTAGATTAAAAAAACAATTTTTTTACATTTTTTGAAGCTATTATCCACATTCTAACCCACATTTAATAATAAATAAAATGTGCATCCAAGGTTTAATCGACCTAAACTTGTAATCGTGGAAGTGTTTATGTAACTACACCATAATTCAGCCATAAACCATTAATCTCCACTATTGGGATATTACTTGCCAGATGCACTTTATCATGTTTAACTCACATAAATAGTGATTATACTAGGACAGTAGTCCTATTAAATTTTTTTTAATTACCTCTTTTCAATCTCATTTATTTTGTATGCTGTAAATGTCCAATGCTGCACTAACAATGCAGTCACACTTTTTTGATAACTTGATCGATGAGGAATCCTCTCTTTTTTTTTCCCTTTACCATAGAAAGTCTAGTCCCATTTTTGTCAGGAAATATCCACATTTTAAAATGTAAAAACCTAAACGTTTAACAAACGTTTAGTGATTATTTTCTTATTTTCTAATGTGTTGTTTAATTTAACCTACCTATATTCTACTAACATTGTGAAAAATCATAACTATGTATTTAATAAAAAAACAATGTGTAATATATTTTCACAAAGAAATTTTGCAGGACAAAGCATAAAGTTTTAAATTGTTAAAAATTATTTAATCCATGTTTTTAGAAAAAAAATTAAAAATTCATTTATTTTGTATTGAAGGAAACAAAAGAAATTGGAGGAGATGTTTGATAAACTTCCAACAAATAAATATGAAAAGGTCAAATCTGAAATGTCACTGAAAAGAGAAAATTCTAATAAAAGTCAAATGAAGGTATGTAAAAATTTCTTCATTAATTAATAGCTAATTTTAAAAAAAAATCTAAAAAACTGACTTAATACTCAAGGCCTATTATTATTAACAGTCATGGCTTGTTTGGACAGTTTTAAATTGAAAATATGTATAGTAAAATCCAATTATCCAAAATCTACATTTTGAAAGTTTCTTACAGTGAAGAACATTCTTTTTAATAATCGTTAAATTACATTACATACTAAAGTAAAATTAGATTATTATTTTTTACAAAGAAACAACTTTTTTTTTTAATGATCAGGATATTTTTTTTATATATACGATATTTTATTACAATATACGATTTTTTTTTTAAACTAGCTGTTGATAATTATGCCATCAATGAGCAGACTTTTTAAATTTTTTGGCCATAAAAGAGTCGCTAATACGACTAGTGTGTGGGGGGGGGGGGGAGTTGTTCATGCGATAATTATTGCACAGGCTTGCTAGTATCTTTGAATTTATTTTAATTCAAGATGAAATATAAGTTTAACATCTATGTATATGTAAAGGGTTATTTTATATGTAAGTAAATTATACTTATATATATATTTAGTAATGAGTGTCAATGCGCATATTTTCATATTAGGACTATAGTTTGATTATTATTATTTATTTATTTTGCATTATCTTTCTAAAATATAGTTTCAATTGAGGCATCTTACTAATTGTTTGTATATTTTTTCCCAAAACTTTTTGTGCCAGCTCCAACAAGCAAGTAACTCTTTAAGTAGTGACCAATGTGCCTTTTCCGCTGTGGATCAAGGGAAGAAGCAGTCGAAAAAGAAGCTTAGTGAAGTAAAAGAAGTTCCTCAAAAACATTCTATTCCAACCATTAGGATGCAGATGAATAACAATCCTCAATTAGCGCGTCGCAAGATGCTACGTTCTCTGAAAGACTTCAAAATACATTTATCGGAAGAAGACATATCATGGGAATGATCCATGGGCTTTGAATTCCTTACATTCCTTTATTTTATTTTACCATTTTGTATTTCAAACGCAATTATTTTGTGTATTTTATATTTTTGATGTCAATAAAGTATTGTTTAATGCACTACAGTACTTTATTTATTGTGTTTTAATATTTTACTTTGCATGTCCTCTACATTTACTAAGATGTCCTCCCACCTTTCAGTCGTTTGGGTCTCAAACCAACCCTGTTAATACACAATTAGTATCAGATCAAAAAAAAAGGTCATTTGTTTTAATTTTATAAAAAAAGTTAACTCTAAAATACGGATGTTACTTACGGACCCATGTTAAGTTAGTAGAGCTTAACCTTTTATTTTTGAAGTTCCTGTACAAGTATTGGAATGTTCAATTTGGTGCAATTATTTGAATTTTGGTCGTCATATTATCAGTCCATAAGATAGCTTGTAAAAGAATCTGTACACAGACCAGATTTTCCTACATTTTATATTTATATATGCAATTATTATGCAGCAAGACAGCTTCCATTATATTTTTGGTGGGGAACGAAACATATATCAAACTCAAAAAACACATTAGGAAAAATTTTCAGTTGCCTTTACACTACATTTATTTTGTTATTATGAACTTTTATTTTATTTAAAATATGTAACCTTATTAAGTGTGGCTTCTTAGTCAAATTATATCCTAGCTCACGCCTCATAAGGTGGGTCAGGGGGAGCGGTACGGCGTACTGGTACTTTTTTACGAGTCGGTACGACGTACCGGTACTCTTTGAGAGCTTGGCGTATCGGAACTGTATTACCAGCATTATGGACTTTTATTTTATAAACTTATTATTAACTATCTTTATTATTTAACTTATATTCGGAAAAAATCCAATTCTGTTATAGTTCTGCTGCTGCTTATACTGGCATATGTTATAAACTGCGATTATTTGACTCAAGTCCACTGAACTGAAACTAATGGAAGTCTCGAATCTGTTCCTCGCTATGCGCGCGGAGGAAGCGAATTGAAAGCCTTCTGAGCAGCCAAACGGTGCCCCACGCCTCTCGCTCTGTAGCAATTTTCAAGGGAAATGAGATCGGAAGCAAATATATTTTAATAGTTTTTAAAGTGATTTAGTGAATTTTTTTAATATCATAACGTTGCAAAAATGTAACTGTTGATAAATATTATATTTTTTAACTCATAAAATTAATTTTTATAGTTAAAAATGTCTTTTTTTCATTGCTTATAATCTACTTAAAAATTCTTTTTTATTTACGATATAAACATAAATTATATAAATATTGAAACCACTTTTATCTATAATTAGAAAAATAATTTTTTTTACTTAAAAGTTGTATTGTCTGTTGATAATATAATCATAAATTTAATTTTTTAATCAAATATAAGACTCATGCAAAATTACTAGTGAACATGGATAACTTAAATACTACATATTTGTTAATTTTTTTTTATATGCAAAATAGGTTTCGATATCTGCGAACTCAAGAATAAATATTTTTATTAACCAATTTCTAATTTATATAATTTATTAGAGAAAGAGATGTAACATTTTATAAATAAAATGACTCCATAAATATTATTAATTAATTTACACATCACACAAAATATAAGAAAAAAACTTAGAAATTTTATTAAAATTGAAAAACTAAATTAGTTAAATATACATTTTTTTTTTTAAATACATGTTGCACTCAAAACTGGTTTTCAAATAAAAAAATGAATTTTTACGAATAAGAAATTAATATATATATATGTTATATCATTTGTCTGATAAATGATATGTTAGTGAGTGTACTAAATACAATAATTTTGTATAAAACAGTGTCAAAGAATACAAAATAAATGTTGAAACTTAAAGTATTTCCACTTAAATATAATTTATTAATTTTACACCGCACATATGACATAGTTTGTTTCATAATATGCACTTTGAAATTGAAGAAATAAATATAAAAATAAGGTATTCCAGGTTTTTCCTGTCCATGGCATTCCTGTAAAAATTAAAACAATAATTTTGTATATAAAAATTGTCATGAATCAAATAAAATATACGAGTTCTTAAATATTACTTGTAAGCATTAAGGATATGGCTTTAGATAATTCTGCCACTTACAAAGTTTTACTTTCACAAGTCACTTATAATATCGGTTAAGTTTTTAACCTTTTTCTTATCTCGTTGCACACTGCTGCAAAAGCTTTATTTTCTTATTTGCAAACAACTTCTTTCTCGCTGATTATTTGTGCTTTATTGAACTTTGTGCTATGTGGTATGTATGATCATTTACAACAGCTAGTTTATTTTCATACATTCATAGTTGTTTATACATAATGTGAAGTCGATGCATGCAGTACGGTCTTTTTTTATCATAAAAAAAAATGGGAGTTTTGTTTCTTTTTCAACCTAATCATATTAAGTAGCATTGTATTAAGAAATTATTTAAGGGTAAATTCCTTGTTTGCAGTACCCCTTAGCACGATTCTAGAAAATTGGCACCAAGGCCAAAATGACCTGTTTTTTGTTTGTCGCCCAGTCAAAGTAGCAAACATAACAGCTGGTTGTTGATTAAATAATGTTGCACTACAGCTGCACAATAGACTATTGGCAACGGTTCAATTCCAACAATTATGCAATTAATCAATAAAAGCATGAAAAAATCAAAAGTATTAGTATACGCACATACCATAGCTAATGTCACAGGCTGGTACCCCGATTATTTTTCTGGGCTTTCGATTACCCTGGGTCAAATACATTTCTCCATTCGTTAGTTAAGTTAATTATGGTGCTTACAGGCAATCCTCCGAGTTATCAGTTATGTCAAAAGTCGTCAAAACATCTTCTGTGGGTCAAGCTCTATGCCCTTTCCTCACTTTAGGCAGCGGCAAGTCTTCATTATCAATTAATTATTCATACACTAACAAATGACAACACTTTCACCTTGCACATTCAACTACTGAAAATATTTACTATCAAAATACACATTCCTAGCGAAGTCAACACCACGACACATCAATTACCCAACTCTTGTCTCCATGTTAACAACACTATAAACCAATAACAGGGTCCCCCAGTTGCCCACGTGGATAAAGGTATTTGGCTAGAAATCAGAGGATTGCGAATTCGAGCACCACTGAGTACACTTGACAAAAAAAGTAAATATTTAGTTATCTTACGATCGGAGGGTTGCCAGTTTTGCTACTAAAATACTAGCAAGTCGTCAACATACATCCAAAAAATTATAGTGGCATGTATATGGGACTTTTGCACAATAAATCTGATTGGAGTCCAATGTCCTGAAGCCTATTCAGACTGCGTTGGATTCCAGCTCAGGTGTTAGCTCGTCATCTGACCTTAGTTAAAAAAATAATGAGGTGTGTATGTATGACTGCGTTAAGCCTCTTATATAACAGAAATAGGCAACCTGAAATGTACCCAAATCCAATCTAAATCAACCATGTGCAAGATATTCCTCTGTGCGGGATGCAATCAAGTTTATGTATACAATAAATTAGAGTTGCCACAATATAAACACCAACTGTCGCCAAATATTTCATTTGCCCGGGGTACAGCAGAATAGGAATAGACCTTCAACAATAATGGTATCTCACTTACCGACTAAATGTAAATCTGTAAAATCGCAGTGTAACAATAAAATTACATTTCTTTACATGATAAAATATTATTTGCATTAAAATTTTAAATATGTGGAAACATTGATGGGACATTTAAAAAACATAACATCCATTTCACAATTTCTTGTGTGCTGAATAACACAAACATAATAAAAACCATTACATAGACCTGTAATGTATTTTTACTATGAATGCATTGCTAGTAAATTATATTTTTTAAACAGATAAATTACAAAACTGTTTTTTAAAGCCGATTTATACTAACAGGATGAATGTATCGATTTAAACTTAATTCATAAGAAAATCACGATTTTCTTTATATCAGATATATATTTAGACTATATTTGCTATATTAGCTGTGTTTTAAATAAATGTAATTTGATAATACATGAATGTCAACAAACACATATCATAATCGTTCATCGCAATACCATATAAATTACTGCTTGGCCTAAAGATATATTTTTTTACATTCTTTATTGAATTAAAAGGAATATTAAACTGTTTGACTTACCTGGGAACAGTTTTGTCTGGTATTTCCTTACGATAATACTTGTATAAACATCCAAAGGCACTACAAGTAAGCATTGCTTAGCATTAATAATAGGCGAAATACACCGGTAAGCAATGGCATTGGGGTAACGTTGCTAAGCCTTTAACAACTTCTTGTCAACAAACAAGCTTGCCCTATCCAGCAGTTACAGTTAGAGATCAGTGCTCAAGTCGCTTAGTTTACCCTTTAACTGCCAAGTTCTTTTATCGTAATAAAAATCATTTTTTCTTTTTAATTGTGTTTTCTAGTCATCTAAATGTGACACTCAATTTTTTTAATCACTCATAAAATTAAAAGCATCGATGGAGGGAGCGATAATTTAAAGCATCCGATTGTCATTTTGATCCATGAGGGTTAATTAAGTCTAAAAATATTTACTTCATTAGCAAGTTGGAGAATATGTAGTATTGCCAACCGGTTCTGCGCAACAATCTGTGTCCCGAGATGCATTGCACCGATGAGTTTTTTCTATGCGTTTCGACCGGTTTTCAAGTTTTGCGCATACCGAAACTGTTGACAGTATCCCAAGATGCATTCCGCTGAGACCTTCCTTTGTGCACTACTAGGGATCTCTTAGGGCCTATCTTCCCACCTCCATTATCTTTGCTATGCACCAACAGATTGCGCTTGCCTGAAAAACTTGCGCGTACCTGGAAGAACTTTTTTAACACTCTTTTAGTAATTTAGCTTTATAAACTGTGCCGTCTTTTACTAAAATTTGAAATGAATTTCTGTGAGGTTCAGTTAAAGAATTTCATTTTTATAAGGATTGTGCTATGGCCCCCTAATTCTTAATCTGTTATCCGCCTTTCGATTTCTTCTCTTTAGAAGACAAGCCTGCGGTTTGGTTGCTCCGCTCGCTCGCTTTCCAAGTAGCACAAAACGCGTCGAAAAAATGTCGCAACAACGTCTTCGCCGCAACGGCATGTCGTCGAAAAGCAGCAAAAAAGACGCAAATGTGTCCCAAGGAGTTGCCGTCTTTTTGACGTCGAGAACTGGTTGCAATTCGGGGCGTATAGACGTCGCAAAAATATATAAGGAAATAGATATACGTCGAAATATCACATTTTTTCCGTCGTAAATAGGAAGTGTCGTAGAAAGTCGTCGGTCGCGGTAACGTTTTTTTTTTTTTTTTCGTTTTAAAAAGGAGTATTGTAGAAAAAACGTCGCGATTGCGTCTTTCTTGCGTCGCAAAAAGGGAAGCGACATTTAATGGCGTCGCAGTTACGCAATTTTGCGTCATAAATAAGAGGCGTCGTAGAAAATCGTTGAGGTTAAGTCTTTCTTTCGTCGCAAAAAAGTAAGCGACATATAAAAGCGTCACAGTAGTTACGCGATTTTTTCGTGGTAATAAAACGAACTTGCTTAATATAAACGCCGCAATTGCGTCTTTTTTGTGTAATTTATAATTGTGGCGGTTTTTACACCACGATTATCGTAAAAACAACAAAGTATGCCAAGATTTTTGTAGTTAATTTAATTTCCAATTTATGATCTGTCCCTTCATTAACAATTAGATTATAAATTGGAAATTAAATTATTAACTACAAAAATCTTTTATATACTTTCGAAAAATTATTTTCAGTTTATTATCGAACAATTGAAGAAAAGTCACTTAACATCTTAATTAACTATTGTAATTTTTTCAATTAATAGTTACAGAAAATCACATTTAAGCAGTTTTTTTATTCAATTTTTAAAATAAAATAATCTGGTAGCCCTTATAGAAGATTTTTATTTTTAATTATACAATTAAAATATATTTATAATTTTCCAACTATATTGATATTCTAAAATATATCATTGAAATTGTGCAAAATAAATCAACATTTAAAACAAAGTTTTATGTGTGTATATTTTGGAAATGTAACATTTTATTAAAAATGTGTTGTTATTGAAATAAGAGTAAACTTGAAGTGAAAATAAATTATTACAAATATGAAGGAAAAACTGTTTGCAATTTAATATTTATTAAAATGAAACCAATATATTTTTTTAAATCATAATTTTACATAAAATGTTTTTTAAAACATTCTTTTTCAGTTTTGACCAGGGCATACGCCTTCACGGCTCCTTCTATATCTTTATCTGCAGCACCTTTAAACATTGGGTTTTGATGAATGGAATCTGAAAAAGAAAAAATATTGGGTGGTGTATATATATATACAGGCACATAGGTATAGATTTGTCTTTTTCATGGGGGGGGGGGGGGGTTCAGTGACTGAGCAACGGATTTCTTTACTTATCTTCCCCCCCTTCCCGAGGGGGGGGGGGGGGTAAGGTACCTAAAGAAATCTGTTTCTTTTTGGGGGGTCCCCTTAGAGGAGAAATCCTTACCTCTCCCCCCCCCCCCCCCCCCAAAAAAAAAAAACATCAACAAACTTCACTCCCCAATTTTTTTTTCTAATACAAATTTATTAATTTTCATTAGTAAACAGGAATACGTTGGTATTTGAATATCGAGGCAGCAACAGTTATCACTGTCATTAACTACTGTTAACAGTTGTCAATAACTGTACTTTTAAAATTAGTAAATCACTCCTTAATTATGAAATAAATTTAGAGAACAATTTTAAAGTTTGAGAATCCTTATAATATGTGTGGTAACGATTAGTTAGATAATTTATAGTTATGATAGTTTAAAGATCTAATAAACATTTTAGTTGATCAAAACTGGTAAAGAATAATATAAATTATAAAGACTACATGATCTAAAGTATAGGATGAACTGTTCATAATCATTTTTAACACGTCCCCTTGATTATTACAGTTCTCGGGAACTTCTATACACAAAATGTTAATCACAGTCATTGCATACTTCAAGTTGCAGAGAGTCCCTTTCTGTACCCTTTTAGTCATCAAGTCTGCAAAATTTTCCTTGGATGGTACATGTTCAAACTCGATGGTCTTGTTGGACACTAACTCTCGGAGGAAAAAGTGCTTTATGTCTATGTGTTTACTCCTCTCTGAAGTCACACGATTCTTTGCAATAAAAATCGCTCCTTGATTATCGACAAGAACTTTCTGAGTCGAGGATACAAATCTGTCACAAATTTCTTTCAACAAACTGTTGATCCACAAGACTTCCCTCGCAACATGGCACATTGCGATGTATTCTGCCTCAGTCGATGACAAGGCTGTGGTTGCTTGTTTCTTGCTTGACCACGAGACTGGTCCATCTGCGAGCAATAGCATGTAACCATTGTAAGATTTCCGATCAGTTCTATCTCCTCCCCAATCAGCATCAGAGTAAACTTGTAACTTCTTTCCTGTCTTCTGGAATTTTAGTTTTCTGTGCATTGTACCTTTAAGATACCTCAGAATATGCTTTACTCCTCTCCAATGCTCTTCACTGGGCTTCGCATTGAATTGGCTCATATATGTTGATGCAAATGCTATGTTAGGGCGAGTGCCACATGCCAGATACAATAGACTCCCAACTGCTTGTCTATATGGTATCTTGCTGCTTCTTTCTTTAATGTGTTCCCACTGTTGATCTTCTACCTTCAGGAATGTTATATTAGGATCCAATGGGGTGGATGCGGGTTTGGCTGTTGTCATTTTGAAGGTTTCTAATATCTCTGATATATAAGCAATTTGATCAAGTGTTATTGAACCATCATCTTCTTGATTTATCTTCATTGACAAGATGTAGTTAGCTGGACCAAGGTCCTTTGCAGCAAACTGATTTTTGATCTCTTCCTTAAATTTCTTTATTTCTGGTATTCTTCCAACAAGAAGTAGATCATCTACATAAATGCCTATTATTAAGGTTCTTTGAGAGTTGTAGTAAATGCAGGGGTCAGCATCTGATCTTTTCAGTCCACAGCTAGTCAAGAAATTATCTAGGCAAGAATTCCATACACGACCTGACTGCCTAAGGCCATATAAGCTTCTTTTAAGATGGCATACGAGGTGTTCTTTACCTTCTTCTGCACATCCATCTGGCTGAGACATATATATGTCTTCTTCTAGAGTTCCATTGAGGTAAGCTGCTGTAATGTCCATTTGATGGACCTCAAATTCCATTTCGGCAGCAATTGACAATAAGATACGAATTGACTTCAGTTTGATAACAGGTGCAAAAGTTTCCTGAAAGTCAACACCTTGTACTTGTAGATAACCCTTTGCTACCAGTCTAGCTTTGAATTTTACACGGTTTCCTGCTTCATCTTTCTTCTTTCGAAATATCCATCTGCATGAGATTTCTTTGATGCCTGGTGGTTTGGTGACAAGTTCCCAAGTTTGAGCATTGTGTAAATTTTCAATTTCTTCATCCATGGCTCTTCGCCACATCTCAGCTTCAGGTGACATCAAGGCTTCTTTTACTGTTATAGGATCTTTTTCTTTAAGAGCCTTTGCTTCCATGAAGCATTCAGTTTCTTCTGCCTTGTATAGAATGTAGTCATTCAAGTGTTGAGGAGGTTTCATGCTTCTACCACTTCTGCTGGTTTGTTTGTGGGATTCAGGTACAACAATTTCACCTATGATGTGTTCATCATCTGGTCCTGAATGTTCAACTTCTTCTTGACCATATCTTATGACTTCATCTACATTTGAATGGACTTCGTCTTGACTTGAATGTTGTTCAGGTGATTGGATGAAGGTTTCTGCTTCTTGGTCAGTGTCTTCAGTTGAATCTTCATGATCACTAGATTCGTCATTGATTTCAAGTGGATGTTGGTGTGTCTCTAATTCAGTTGGAGAATCATAAACTTCTACTTCATCATTTTCAATGTGTAGTAAAACATCTTCTTGCTTTGCGAGAGCTGTGTGATTTTCTGTCTTGAAGGGGAAGACATCTTCTTCAAAGATCACATCTCGGCTAACACAGAAGTTCTTTCTCTTCAGATTCCATAGCCTGTATCCCTTGATGCCATCAGGATAGCCCACGAGGATACATTCTGTAGCTTTGGGATCAAGTTTACTCCGTCTTGAATATGAGCGTTCATGACTCCAGGTTCTGCATCCATAGACTCTAAGGTGATCCAGCTGGACTTCTTTACCTGACCATCTTCTCTCTGGAATGTCTCCTTCGATTGCAGCTGAAGAGCACTTGTTTCGAAGGTGGGCTGCTGTGCAAACTGCTTCTGCCCAAAAACTTGCCTCCAGCCCAGACTCAATGAGCAGACATCTAGTTGTGTTGATCAGTGTCTGGTTCATCCTTTCAGAGATTCCATTCTGCTGAGGTGATTCTGGTACTGTCAGTTGCCTCTGTATTCCATGTTTGATAAGGTACTCATTAAATTTGTCGCTTTTATACTCTCCACCATTGTCGCTTCTCAAGATTTTGATTTTTCTGTTGTGCAAGTTTTCTGCTATGCATCTGAATTCATCGAATTTTGAGAGAACTTCATCCTTAGTCTTCATTGGATATACTGTTGTGTAGCGAGAGTAGTCGTCTGTGAATGCAACAAAGTAATTAGAACCGCCTAATGAAGGTGGAGAGATCTTTCCAACAACATCTGAGTGTATGATCTCAAGTACCTGTTCAGCTCTTGTATTTGCGACTTTTGGAAATTGTTGTCGTTTCATTTTTCCTTGGATACACACAGAGCAGGGTTTGTTTGGTGATGGGTGGGTCTTCTGTTCGTCAACAGTAGAGTCAAGACCCTTCATTCTATTGCTATGTGGGTGTCCTAAACGACGATGCCACAATTCTTCGTTTGCAGCTTTAGTGACATATGCAACAGGTTGACTTTCTTCAATGATGTAAAGTCTGCCTTTCCTTCTGGCTGTCAGAACAATCTCATTATTGCTGTCCATTACCTTTGCTTCTCCATCAGCAAACTGGACTTTGAATCCCCGTTCTTCTATTCTTCCTATTGAGAGTAGACTTCCTTCCAATTTTGGTATGTACAGAACATGTGAAAGAGTAATGTCTCTTCTTCCAGAGTTGTCATGAAAAGAAAGCAAAACATCACCTCTTCCAGTAACGTTAACCTTCTCTGAGTTGGCAACTTCAACTGTGGAGGTGTAGTTTTCAAAACTCAAAAACTTTTCTCTATCAGATGTCATGTGTTCTGTAGCACCACTATCAAGGATCCATTGAGTAGATTTATTTACTTCGTTGTTTGCTGACCATGCCACATTCTTCAAGTCGATGGCAGTTTTGGCAGCATTTCGATCTTGTTTGTGAGCTTCTTCACATTGTCTGGAGATATGTCCCCATTCGCCACAACTAAAACATTTGATTTTCTTCTTAAAATCTGCTTCTTCATCTTGTTTACTTTGTGACCACTTCTTGACAAATCTTCTGGCTGCTGGCTTCTTCTGGTTGTTGTTAAAACTTTTAGTGTGGAGTGCACGTTCTTCATGAATTTCTGTACCTTCGTTTGTGCTTCGGGAAATTCTCTTCTCTTCTACTAGGAGTCTCGACTTCACAACTGTCGTAGTCAGGTTCTCTTCATCTTTCTCGAAGTTCAGAATTATTGCTTCATATTCCTTGGGTAGACCTATGAGCATCACCAGGGCAACTTCTCGGTCTGTAAAAGCGTATCCACCACTGGCTAACTTTCGATGAATGTCCATCAGCCTGCCTAGATAAACTTTCACTGTTTCATTTGGCTTCATCGATGTATTGAAGAAGTCCTTCATCAGTTGTAGAATATGCAGTAATCCAAACTTCGTGTTCATCTCCTTTAGAATATTCCAGGCTTCTCTGGCTCTCAAGCACTCTCCTATATCATCTAGGAAGGTGTCTTCGACGATTAGGAACAGCAGCGTTAGGGCTTCATCGTTCTTGTTTCTTTCATTCTCGCTCATTACCATGTCGTATCCGGGCTCGATTGCTCCCCAGCATCGTTTTTGAACAAGGGCAGCACGCGCTCGTATCGACCAGGAATGGTAATTATCTTCTTTGAGCTTCGGCAATTTGTATTCGTCATTCGCCATTTGGTAAAGACTTACATTCATAGGCGGATTTGGCTGTGTTTTCAAGTAGACGCCAAATGAACCGATACGGAGCGCACGCCTCTTTCTTTTCCGATGTAAAGGGTTACTTCCGGTTAAATCAACAATTACAGTTAACAACTTGAGCGTTGTGTCTTATTTCCGAATCACAATCGGATTATTGATTGGTTGATTGATCGGATGACTTCTACTGTGTAATGGGCTATCGGTGACGGTTCAAAATTCATTTCGAAGGATTTCTATTACGTCTGCACGATTGAATGAAATATCGTCGCACTTTAGCTCCACAATGGGCTAATGGCGACGGTTTAAAATTGATTTCGAAACTTTGTTTTGGTTAGTTAATATCGCACTAGAGCTTTATATTGGGCTGTTGGCGGCAGTTCGGCGCCTATTTCGAATGTAATAATGTCCTTTCGGGCTGTCGATCATGGTGCTTACAGGCAATCCTCCGGGCCGTCGTTTGGGGCATTTCGATGGCACTCTTAAGCGCATTTGCTAGCCATACCAATAAGCAATAAAGGGTACTTACATTAAACAACGATATAAGCAGTTTAAAAATCTACTTAAAAATTCCAACACTAACACCGTCCGAATTCTATTCGAATAGGGGATGGGCGTATTTGTAAACAAACAGGCTTCTCGGAAAAGCTGAAGGCAGAAACGTCGTTCGCGGGTCAGCGTTTAACATGGGTTTAGCATGTTTGTTCGCGATCGACCAATGCGTTATTCGTTAATACTTCATTTAAGGATTACCTGAAACTAATTATACTGATTAAAATTATAACTTAAAAATAAAGTTATATATTTATTACTGTTTTTGTTTATTTTAAGGACATTTTAGTTATTTCTTGGGGTTTTCTGCTTATTTTAAATGTTAAGAAAAATGTGTATACAAGTTCAGCGAAATTTTTTTAAATCAAAATTACTTAGTTTTAATTGTATATTTATACAATTAAAGTGTTTATACAATTAAAAAATAAATATTATCTGTTTTATTCGGCGTAAAATTCAAATTAAAAAAATACTTATATGTTAATAATATCCACATATTTAAATATAAATTAACAAATATTTTTCATTGTTTTGTTTTCTCTAAGAATGATTAAAACATTACCATAATTAGTATTTATATTAAAATATCAGGCAGATAATTGTAATTAATAATTTCTTTTAAAAACATCAAATTATTAAATGCATATATATTATAAAAGATCGTCATGGGAATTGTATTACAGCGGTTCAAGGGATGTTTGTGCACAAACGAAAATTATTTTGCTTCATAATTGAAGGTGAAGCAAAAACAATCACCATACAAATTTCAAGGCGCGAACTTGAAGGTTTTATGCAGCAAAACTCCAGTTTTAAATGCTATTAAAATCTAAAAATAACTGCATTTAATGAAGATTTTTGTTAAAAATTCCTTATACAACATGAAATAAAGCCTTTAAAACACCTTTTATTATAAAGTATTGAAATTATTAAAGGGAAATGCAGAATTTTTAAAGATTTAATTCATGAAAAAATTAAAAACTATAAAAAAAAGTGCAGTTTTTTCAAATTCCTTTATAAAACCTTCAATTTCACAAATTAATTATGTTTTATGCTAGTTTTATTTGCCGGGTAACAACATAAATATATATAGTTCTTTTATAGATGATTTGACAAATTTGTGTAAGAAAATCAGCATAAAGCCTTCATCAAAGTTGGAAAATTGAAGGTTTTTTGTAGGTTTTATAAAGGAATTCGGGACAAAAATCTTCAAAGCTACATTTTTTAAAGATTAGCCTGTTTAAAACCTTTAATTTCACAACTTCGATGAATTTTTATGCTAATTTTTGTTTTTGCTGTATTTTATTTTAAATACAGGAATTTTCTAACTTTGCATGTCATTTTTTTTTATTAGTTTCATGAAGACGCCAAATTTCAAAAAATTTGGGAGAAATTACTATATTATAAAGTGTCAAACATGCATTTTTCAAAACTAAATCCAAGCAATATATAGCCGTCTTAAAATAATACACGGATAATGTTGCGAACCTCAATATTATCAATTTACTCAAATGTAATGTACAATTAAAATAAAAAATATCAATCTAAAAACATCCTAATGTAGACTAAAATTTTTCGAATAAATCTTCTAATTTTTTCTTTTTCCACTGAAATTTTGCACCCTCCTTAGTCCATCACTCCATGAGACAACTTATTGTGTCATTTGGGCCTACTTTTACAAGAAAACATATTTGCAGAATCGAAGTCATTTTTTAATACATTTATGTGTAATATTTTTTGTGCTTAAAGTTTTTATGCATATATTTATTGGATTAGTATACAAGCAATTCAATATAAGTAATACGATTTATATATTTATACTATTAAATAATGAATTACAACTTCAGAAATCCAACAAAGTCGCCGATGGATTTCAAAAAATGTTTAAATATAGTTGTAACAACATTATTGTTAGGTTCAATTATTTGTGTTTAATGAACCTATGATGGCATCTCATAAACAAAACTTGACACAAAAACTTATAAGTTATTGCTACAAATATAAAATAATAGTGCACAATTAATGTATCATTAGTTTACGTTTCATTATTGTCTATTTTCAGTATTTTTTTTGTTCGAATATAAAAAATAAAATTATTGGAAATTTTTGTTTTTATAATCCTTATGTTACTAAAACTATAATTGGACTTGTATTTGTGCCTAATCGTGTGCTTTTATTTTGAGTTTAAAACAAAATACCGCCTTTTAACGCGACGCAAGCATAGCGAAAGGCAACGGAATTCTGTTTGTTTTGCCTTTAGATTTTCCTCGTTGCTCTGCGCGGCAGCCTGTGACGTTGCAGTGCCCATCACCTATAGAATATTCTTATTATTAATTCTTCCCGCTAAAAAATCACGTCACTCTTTAAACCAATCACGGAAATTCCTAAGCCCGGAAGTCACGTGACCTTCCGAACCAATCCCGCAAATTCTTATCCTTTCATATTTGTAAACAATCGTCCCTTTATTCCCATATTGAGAAGTGAATCGCCCGAAAAAGTCGCCAAAAGCTACCCGCCTATGATTCTAAATCCCAACCCATATAGACCCATATAGTAAAGACTTACATTCATAGGCGGATTTGGCTGTGTTTTCAAGTAGACGCCAAATGAACCGATACGGAGCGCACGCCTCTTTCTTTTCCGATGTAAAGGGTTACTTCCGGTTAAATCAACAATTACAGTTAACAACTTGAGCGTTGTGTCTTATTTCCGAATCACAATCGGATTATTGATTGGTTGATTGATCGGATGACTTCTACTGTGTAATGGGCTATCGGTGACGGTTCAAAATTCATTTCGAAGGATTTCTATTACGTCTGCACGATTGAATGAAATATCGTCGCACTTTAGCTCCACAATGGGCTAATGGCGACGGTTTAAAATTGATTTCGAAACTTTGTTTTGGTTAGTTAATATCGCACTAGAGCTTTATATTGGGCTGTTGGCGGCAGTTCGGCGCCTATTTCGAATGTAATAATGTCCTTTCGGGCTGTCGATCATGGTGCTTACAGGCAATCCTCCGGGCCGTCGTTTGGGGCATTTCGATGGCACTCTTAAGCGCATTTGCTAGCCATACCAATAAGCAATAAAGGGTACTTACATTAAACAACGATATAAGCAGTTTAAAAATCTACTTAAAAATTCCAACACTAACACCGTCCGAATTCTATTCGAATAGGGGATGGGCGTATTTGTAAACAAACAGGCTTCTCGGAAAAGCTGAAGGCAGAAACGTCGTTCGCGGGTCAGCGTTTAACATGGGTTTAGCATGTTTGTTCGCGATCGACCAATGCGTTATTCGTTAATACTTCATTTAAGGATTACCTGAAACTAATTATACTGATTAAAATTATAACTTAAAAATAAAGTTATATATTTATTACTGTTTTTGTTTATTTTAAGGACATTTTAGTTATTTCTTGGGGTTTTCTGCAGTGGTGGCGCCAGGAATTGCCCGACGGGGGAGCTAGCCTTCCCCGACAGGGGGACTAATATCCTCTACGTAAATAGTGCTTATAAAATAATTTTATCGTAAAAAAAAAATCGGATGTGACTGTATCGGAACACGTCCAGAATTATTGTAGGTGAAACGTCATTTTAGTAGATTATAAATAAACAGGAAATGGCCGCCAACAGAAACCTCTCAAGCAAAAGGAAGACAAATTGTTTCGTCTGATGCAGAGTGCTTCACCACGCCCTATGCGTGATTTGCTTTAACTACATTTTACACGCATCGGCTCCTAATTTCCTATCGGACGAGAGAGAACTAATTTAAATAAATAGTAATATTTGTCTGGCAGTAAAGTGTCAGATAGGATCACTCTAAAAGCGTTGCGAAGTATTTCTGTCCAGATACGCCAAGTAGTTGATTTTAAAGACGTTTTACTTCAAAAATCTAGTATTAATCAATATCTTAAATTTGTTAGTGATGAAGTTTTATTGTTATTATTATTATGGGCTAAAATCAAGAAGTACTCAATCTCGCTATTTTACGTATTTTCATCAACTTAAAGCATTGTGGAAAGCAGATAATTGTTACAAAAACTGTACAAATCGTACCACAGTCAAACGATGCGCGTTAAAATTAACTTAATGGCACTGCAAAAAAAATTATATAATCATTGCACGATTATTTTTTTAAACAAAGCTATATTGTGTAATAAAAAAACCTGCAGTATTTTGAAAATATTTTTTTTGTTACTAAAATTTTAGTTATTTAAAAATTATAATTAAATTTTTATTTAATTATAATTAATAAGTCTGTTAAATTATCCTCTGTAGTAATAATTATGCTTAGTAAAAAATACTAATAAAGTATAATATTTACATTTGGGAAATAAAATATATTAAAGTATGTATGACTTTTATAATGCAAAGTTTTTCAAAATTCTTACTGATATATACATATAAAGTTCATTTAATTAAGAATTAAACTTAATATAGTTAATTTAAATTTGGTTTGACTTTTTTTAGATTTTATCGAGAGAAAAAAACTAACAAAATATATAATTCCCCCAAAATAAAACATTTTTTTGAAACCTTCTGCAGATAAAATACTCAAACCTTACATACCTAATTTCACAAACAAGATATTCAATTAATTATTTTTATTTTACTTAATACAATAACTTTAGTTGGTAGTTATAAAAATTAAATACAAAGTACAAAAAAGCACCACATTTGGTCGGAACTAGAAATTGGGACAGTTCATTGAAACGATTACCATTATACCAATGAGGGACGGTCATTGTAACAAGCAAGATTTTTTTATCCCATCACAAATACAACCTTGCTGTTTTATTTTGTTTCCTCGTTATAAGAAAATAGAAAAGTTTACTTACTTCAATATGGTAGATATGCAGAATTAAAAAAAAGATGTGAAAAAAAAACTTTATAGTTAGACTCATAAAAATTTAACATACACGAAGATACATTTTCGTTTACGCTATAATATGCAAAAAATGCACTGGAGGGATAATTTTTTGACACGGACAGAGGTCCACACCACCCAGAAAGTGAGGGGTGGACATCTTCAACATGTTTTGTTGGGGACGAGCCTAATTGCATTTCCCGCGCAATGGAACGAGTTGTGATCGAACAATGGCAGAGACGAAGCAATATGTTTGGAGAAGCGTCTTGGTCAGGTTATCGCTCCCCTAGGGTCCACTCCATGGCCTGGGGTCACTCTACTCTCTGAAACGTCATCCACCAATAAAAAACGAAGTGTGGTGGGGTTCTTTTTTGATCCCATAGATTACAAAAAAAAGAGTATTGCGGTGTGCGAAAAACTTTCACTTTTCTCCTGGACCTTGACAAGGAACTGGAAGCCGTTTGCCTGCGGGATGCCCCGGGAATAGTTTTTACAAGGGGGGCGGCTTAACTTTATCTGGTGGTTCAGGGTCCAAGCGACCGCTTAACTCGCCAGACTAAGGATGGCGCCAAATTGTAGTAGACAATGTTTGTACTTTACTGATGACAGTTTAAATTTTTTACACATTTGTACATTGCACAGATAATGTTAAGTTTATATATTAATTTCTTACCGTAATGTTTAGCCATTATGTTATTTTTAAGGGTATGATTTAAAGCATTGAAAAAATAAGCTGCCATATTATCTACAAAATATTATTTTGTGTAAAAGGAAGATGGGCGACAAAATTATGCCTACTTTGGCTAAAAAATTCTTAGGTCGTCCCCGTATTCAATGGCCTTTCAATGAATTTTTGTGACACAAGCGAACATGATTTTGGTCTCCAATTTTCCTAAATCATATTTTCTAAATATGTCTACTAAAAATTATATTAGTTTTACTAACGTGCCAAACGACCCTACTGGTCTATACAGTCAAGAATGTTTTTTTTATACAATAAAATAAAACCCAAGCCATACAATCCTCTATAAAATAAGTTGACTTATTAATAAAGTAATAAATTAACGTCAAAGAAAATTATTTAGATATAATATATGTTTTAGTTACGATTCGGGATCATTTTGAAAAAAAGACCCAGGAACACTGCCCAGTATTTCTGAACCGTGGTTAGATGACGAGTTCAACATCTAATCTGGTACCCGACACAATTTCAATAGACATCAGGACATTGGATCACGATCAGATTTAAAGTACACCAATCCCTTATACATGGCCAATATTTTTTGGTTGCGAAAAGAACGAATTTGACAATTCTCTGATAACCGAATAGCTGTATGTCGCTTCTCAAAATGTTCAGTATCAAACTCGCCCTTATCGGTTCGAGTCTCTAAACATACGGCCACGATAGACCTTTGGTGTCGAGATTTCGGTGTGTCGGGATTTTATTTGTCGGAATTATGACCTATATCTATTTCATTAAAAAAATTAAATTTTAACCAATGTTTTAAAAATATTTGGTTTTAACTAACACTTTTCCCCCGACGAACTTCATAATTGTGCCCGACGGGGGGGCTTACCTTGCCCGACAGGGGGGCTACAGCCCCCCCCAGCACCCCCAGTAGCGCCACCTCTGGTTTTCTGCTTATTTTAAATGTTAAGAAAAATGTGTATACAAGTTCAACGAAATTTTTTTAAATCAAAATTACTTAGTTTTAATTGTATATTTATACAATTAAAGTGTTTATACAATTAAAAAATAAATATTATCTGTTTTATTCGGCGTAAAATTCAAATTAAAAAAATACTTATATGTTAATAATATCCACATATTTAAATATAAATTAACAAATATTTTTCATTGTTTTGTTTTCTCTAAGAATGATTAAAACATTACCATAATTAGTATTTATATTAAAATATCAGGCAGATAATTGTAATTAATAATTTCTTTTAAAGACATCAAATTATTAAATGCATATATATTATAAAAGATCGTCATGGGAATTGTATTACAGCGGTTCAAGGGATGTTTGTGCACAAACGAAAATTATTTTGCTTCATAATTGAAGGTGAAGCAAAAACAATCACCATACAAATTTCAAGGCGCGAACTTGAAGGTTTTATGCAGCAAAACTCCAGTTTTAAATGCTATTAAAATCTAAAAATAACTGCATTTAATGAAGATTTTTGTTAAAAATTCCTTATACAACATGAAATAAAGCCTTTAAAACACCTTTTATTATAAAGTATTGAAATTATTAAAGGGAAATGCAGAATTTTTAAAGATTTAATTCATGAAAAAATTAAAAACTATAAAAAAAAGTGCAGTGTTTTCAAATTCCTTTATAAAACCTTCAATTTCACAAATTAATTATGTTTTATGCTAGTTTTATTTGCCGGGTAACAACATAAATATATATAGTTCTTTTATAGATGATTTGACAAATTTGTTTAAGAAAATCAGCATAAAGCCTTCATCAAAGTTGGAAAATTGAAGGTTTTTTGTAGGTTTTATAAAGGAATTCGGAACAAAAATCTTCAAAGCTACATTTTTTAAAGATTAGCCTGTTTAAAACCTTTAATTTCACAACTTCGATGAATTTTTATGCTAATTTTTGTTTTTGCTGTATTTTATTTTAAATACAGGAATTTTCTAACTTTGCATGTCATTTTTTTTTATTAGTTTCATGAAGACGCCAAATTTCAAAAAATTTGGGAGAAATTACTATATTATAAAGTGTCAAACATGCATTTTTCAAAACTAAATCCAAGCAATATATAGCCGTCTTAAAATAATACACGGATAATGTTGCGAACCTCAATATTATCAATTTACTCAAATGTAATGTACAATTAAAATAAAAAATATCAATCTAAAAACATCCTAATGTAGACTAAAATTTTTCGAATAAATCTTCAAATTTTTTCTTTTTCCACTGAAATTTTGCACCCTCCTTAGTCCATCACTCCATGAGACAACTTATTGTGTCATTTGGGCCTACTTTTACAAGAAAACATATTTGCAGAATCGAAGTCATTTTTTAATACATTTATGTGTAATATTTTTTGTGCTTAAAGTTTTTATGCATATATTTATTGGATTAGTATACAAGCAATTCAATATAAGTAATACGATTTATATATTTATACTATTAAATAATGATTTACAACTTCAGAAATCCAACAAAGTCGCCGATGGATTTCAAAAAATGTTTAAATATAGTTGTAACAACATTATTGTTAGGTTCAATTATTTGTGTTTAATGAACCTATGATGGCATCTCATAAACAAAACTTGACACAAAAACTTATAAGTTATTGCTACAAATATAAAATAATAGTGCACAATTAATGTATCATTAGTTTACGTTTCATTATCGTCTATTTTCAGTATTTTTTTTGTTCGAATATAAAAAATAAAATTATTGGAAATTTTTGTTTTTATAATCCTTATGTTACTAAAACTATAATTGGACTTGTATTTGTGCCTAATCGTGTGCTTTTATTTAGAGTTTAAAACAAAATACCGCCTTTTAACGCGACGCAAGCATAGCGAAAGGCAACGGAATTCTGTTTGTTTTGCCTTTAGATTTTCCTCGTTGCTCTGCGCGGCTTCCTGTGACGTTGCAGTGCCCATCACCTATTAGAACAACAACAAACTCGTTGCCACACAAAGCAAGCATAAAACAAGAAAGGATTAACGCGATGCCAGATACAGTTTGTATAGGATGAACTGTTCATAATCATTTTTAACAAATAACTGTACTTTTAAAATTAGTAAATCACTCCTTAATTATGAAATAAATTTAGAGAACAATTTTAAAGTTTGAGAATCCTTATAATATGTGTGGTAACGATTAGTTAGATAATTTATAGTTATGATAGTTTAAAGATCTAATAAACATTTTAGTTGATCAAAACTGGTAAAGAATAATATAAATTATAAAGACTACATGATCTAAAGTATAGTGGGAGTAAAAACACTCGAAATTGCATGATTGTGCAATCCAATCGCCACTGCTAATTTTAAATTAAACATTAAATATACATAATTTAATTCAGAGAAAATTATTTACTTTACCAATAAATATTACCTTCCATTAATTAAATTTAAATTGTAAATTTCATTTTAATTTAAAGATAAAAAACAAGCAAAAAATTTACTAACTTAACGGCGCCAGTATTGTCCTCGTTATCTGATCATGGTTCAAACATACAAGACATTGTTCCCGGGTATTTCCTTTGAGCTGGGCCCCGAAACGTCGTCAATAGCCCAATATGCAACGATGTACAATGCAGTGTCCGTTCGGAGGTCTAATTTAAGTTTAATCTTACATGTTGGGCAATCTCATCTTCCCTCGCTTTCATTTGGGCTTAGATGTTCCCAAATCAGGGATTTTTAAAACTCGCAATCCCAAACTTCCCCAAGGGGAGGGGATCGACCGGAACAAAACCGCAAAGAATAATAAAACAAGATTAATTTACGAAATAACGCTACATGCTCAGGACTTTCGGCGCATATAGATTAAGCAATATTAAATTTTATTGTAAAAGTTTCATATACATATTATGAAAGGGTGTCTGATCTATTTTTAGAATTAAATAAAAATAAAAAAGGGCGATACGAGCCGACTGGTCTGCGTCCTGGGTCTGGGATAATTCTACAAAAAGTAAAAAAAAAAAAACGTTCGCTTGTTTTGAGAAATTTAGATAGGTGTTTTCGCGGGTTAACAAAGACAGTAAATTAAAAAATGTGGTCTTGGCTCGAAGAGCCATACCACAATATGGTTTCCATAGCATGTTTTGGGGCATCTTGTTTTTACGACCCCGTTTGACAGTCTTTTTTTCCCTTTGTTATCTTTATTTCAAATTAAACCTAACATGACGTCATCGGGTTTCAGTCTCAATGCCCCATGATTCTTTTACTATTATGATATTCTTTTACCCCCCCCTAAAAAAATCTCTATTTTTATGATTTTTACAGTAATTCGGTTTTTAATTTTTTTTATTTGACTTACAATGGGAGGGGTTTGAACCCCCTAAACCCCTCCCTTAACTACGTGCCTGTATATATATATATATGGGGCAAGCGGAAAGACAACATGGTAAAATGAACACAATAAAAAATGGGCAATTTGCCTCTTTCCATAAAAAATGAAATATATTTACATTACAATTTTTCAAGTCCTTGGGACAAATACATTACAATAAATGGCAAATGTGAAACAAAAAGTAATATTCAAATCGCAGCTCTAGTGCAACGTTATTTATCAAACCAAAACTAAACCAAGAATATTTTATTTGGAAATGGCAGTGCATCAGTGCAACAAAAGAGTTGAGTTGCATAATAAGAAGTGTTTATCAATATTTTTCATTTGTTTTATGAACTGAGCCGGTTGCTTTGAATAAAATACAATGTACTTTACCGCACAATTTTGACAGAAAATTAATTAAATTTTTTTCTTTCACACACTCAAAGGGTATTGATCTAATTAATGTCGAAATTTAAAGCTGTAAAGAATATTAGTTATTATAAATGTTCTAATTCATCCGAATGACTACATTGAATCTGAACATGCTTCACTCACTAAAACCTTTCCTGTGTCCGAACTGCAATTCTTCGTATTCTGCCAAAGGTGAGATAAAATTCTAAATTATTCAAGATTTTGGGAAGATTTTCGAAATTATCTTGAAATTTTTAAAAAAATTAATCGAGATTTATTCGTTTTTTATTCACGCTTTAATCTCTTTGTAATATCTGTTAATTTTTGTCCCTTGTCCAAGGAAATGTATTTTTCTCTGTAAAAGATGGATAATGTAAAAAGACACCTGAAAAGTTAAAAAAGGACTTTTTATAACCGAAAAGATTCAAATTTAAGGATTAACCAGTAAATAATTTCAAACATAGCTTTTTACAAAGGATACTGATATATTTTACTAGATGTATGCAGTTAAACATTAAACTGGTCAAATACTTTGAATGGTTCTCCCCTTGGAGACTTTTCTTGAAAAGCTATATTCATAACTACAGTATGTGGAACAAAAACTGATTTTATTATCAATCAAAGAAATCCATTTCCCCCCCCTGTAAGATTGCTGAAAAAGGGTTACCAGATTTAGTGTAAAATCAAGGGGACCGGATCAATGCATTTGCAGTTAATGGACCTACCTCTTAATAAAAGTCTTTAGGTGTTTTTATTCTTAACTTTTATAAGGCCTGTGTTTGATTTGAACATGGGATTCTAGCAGAAATATTCTGACACTACTGACAATAGTTATTTGATGACCTGGTTACATTTTTGGCAAAAAATATGAATATTGAAATTATGAAGTTAGGATATTTGCAAAACAAAAGTGCCTTTTTTACAAAATTTCCATTTCTGATAAATGTTTAAAACTATACTAAAAATGAAGAATAATCATTTTAAATTAATATAATTTGCTAAAAGAAAAAGGCTGTTGCAAAACGTTAATTTTGCATTAAAAATTTTAATTATTTTATGTATGCATTTTTAATTCTAAACTCCCCAATGGGGGGAAAATCTTAAGCAAAATATAAATTGTTTGAGTTTTTTCGTTGTTTCTCAAACTCGTTTTATAGGATTTAGGTATGAGGTTCTGTTGAAATACCTTTTAAACACAGCATTGCATTTAGAATTGTGTTCACATAGTTTTAAAAAGGGCGGAATGGATTTTTCAAAAAGGGCACTTTTTATTAAGTAAAAGGTAGGAATGAACCGGATAGTGGTTTTGCCGGATATCGGATATCCGGCACACATTACAAATCGGATATCCGAACTGGATTTTGCCGGATATCCAGCAGTTTCTTTTTTTTATGAAAATATCTTCTCATACACACTAGAAAAAACGGAAATCGGTCAAAAATCACAAAATATTTTTTTATTCTATTACATTCCCCAATTCCTTACCTTTAAGATGATACCAAGATTGAATAAATATTCAAAAAACTTTTTTATTTACAAAAGGTTAGTCTAGGATGCTGCTAGCAATGGGCTTATGTTTTGTACACTTTAAACTCAATTTCTGAATAATTGTATTTTTGCCATATGCCCTTTCATTCCAAACATAAACACTCAAGTTTGCTTAAACTTTTGAGAAATTTATTTTTATTTCAACTTTATATTAGTTGTGAGATGTTATGACCCTCCACCATAACGATTCGTTAAAAAAAAAAAAAATAGAATTTTAAAGTTAAAAACGAGAAAAATTCGAGGGAGAATCTGCACACTGTTAAGACATTGGTAAAATATTCAGGAAAATACTTAAAGCAAAGATAATTGACCGCCACAAAAAAAATCTTCGATGTTTTATTCATCCGGATATCCGGCATTTTACTTCCGGATATCGGATAGTTAAAAATCAGCCGGATACCGGATAGTTACCGGATATCCGTTTCATCTAGGGATGAAACGGATATCCGGTAACTATCCGGCCTATACGGCTACTTTTTAACTATCCGATATCCGGAAGTAAAGTGCCGGATATCCGATTTTCCATGCCGGATATCCGGATGAATAAAATTATATTTTTAACGAATCGTTGGAGGGTTATCACATCTCACAACTAATATAAAATTGAATTAAAAACTAAATTTCTCAAAAGTTTAAGCAAACTTGAGTTTTTATGTTTGGAATGAAAGGGTATATGGTAAAAATACAATTATTCAGAAATTAAGTGTAAAATATACAATACATATGACCATTGCTAGCAGCACCCTAGAATAACCCTTTGTAAATAAAAAAGTTTTTTGAATGTTTATTCAATCTTGAAATCAATTTAAATTGGAAAATATTACTATATCATTAGGAATTGGGAAATATTACAGAATAAAAAAAAATATTTTTCAATTTTTGACCGATTTCCGTTTTTTCTAGTGTGTATGAAAAGTTATTTTCGTAAAAAATAAACTGCCGGATATCCGGCAAAATCCAGTTCGGATATCCGGTTTGTAATGTGCGCCCGATATCCGGTATCCGGCAAAACCACTATCCGGTTCATCCCTAGTAAAAGGGCACTTTTTGTTATGTAAAAGGGCACTTTCTGTTGAGTAAAAGGGCACTTTCCTTACTTTTCACTGGATTTTTTTCAGAAAGGCCAGAATTTTCTTTTTTCTAAACACATAACAGGAACACTAATTTTTAGAAAGTCATTTTTTACTTAATATGTAAGATGACTACATAGCGTTTATCTTTTCAAACTTACGGAAGCAGCACAATAAAAAGGGGTTCTTAAAAACTTTTTTTTTTACCCATAGAAAGTCCTAAAAAACTTCTTATTTTTCATTTTGAAAAATGAGAGGGAACCCTGGTAAAGGTTAATGCAGTAAGACCAATGGAGCTGCAGAACTCTAAAATATTAGCTTATTGATTCTTATTTTTTTTAATTAATTTTTTTTGTTAAAACTTTTTTAAAAGGCGATAGTTTTACAGTTTCAGTTCTGTAATATAAAACTTGGATTTCTTGCTAATCGGAGAATTCCACTATTTTCTACCTGCAGGTTTTCTGAAAAGAAAAGTACCAGATTTGGCCAAATATTAGGGTGACAGTTAATACATTAGAACCAATTTGGTTTATCTGCTTTAGAATCCCACTTTTGGCAGCTTTTTTTTAAATAAAGTTGCTTAATCAGAATTGGATCAAACATCAATTTAAAGAAAATGAACTTTTCGTAAAAAAGAACATGAATTAGAAAGGGAAGAACAAATAATCAAAATTGCATGCATTTTTTAAGCATTTGCTTTTGTGACTTGCAATCATTTTGAAGAATATCAGAACATAATTGTTAAGGAAATAAAATGATTTTTTTTTAAACTTGAGTTCTGCCTAAGTATTTTTTGATCACTAACTGGAGCCAAAAGGTATAGAGTTAAATTACTGTATTAAAATTGTATAAAATAAATGGATATACCATTTGATGCTCTACTAAACAGTTTAAATACAAAACAACTTTCCTGAAGTTATTGTTGTAAAGTTTTCATTTCAAACCTCCATTACTGCTTTCTGAAGTAATTTTAAATTATGACTTTACTAAAACTATAAGTATGTAGAATTTTCTATTAAACAAAAGTGGAATTATAATTAAATTAAATAAATTTTATTATCTATACTTAAAAATAAGGAAATATGCTTGAAAAATTCACTCATGAAATTAAAATATGGATTGCTCAAAACAAGTATTTGATTGCCGAATAAAATTAAAATCACCCATCAATAGCTTGGGTATGTCCAGAAGAATTTTTGGTTCGTTTTTGGACCCTTCACAAAATTCAGTTTCTGAAAAACGGACCCTTCAGAGTTTTGACTTCATGATTAACTGAAGCTCTGGCAACCACAATTCAAGAATACAATATTTTGCCTATGATTCTTCTTCTGTAAAAAAGTCTTCAAACTTTGCCACGATTGTTTCAATAATACACAAAGGTTTTAAATATGGCCCTAAAGCTGTTCCTATAACCAGTTAGGCATTTTTTTAAGGGGGGGGCCATCCTTTTTTCATCTTAATTGCGCCGTCATGCCCTTTTTTGAAAAATTCTGCCCATCTTGCCCTTTTCCATTGAGCATAAGCGTCCTTGCTTCCCTAATTGTCTTTAAAAAAGATACTGATGTATTTTTTGTTGTGTGTGTGTAAATTGAAATTAAGTGAATTATGACAGTAGAATTTATTTTTAACTATGCGTGTTGCACAATTGCGAATATTCCGCAGTAATTTTGTGGAGCACAGGGTATTCTACGAATCCTATTGGTTGCCTGAGCCCTCATATGAAATACTATGTTTTTTTTTTCTGTGTTACACCAGAATAGTCATTTTATTACCAATTTTTTTATTTAAGTAGCATTTTCATCAGTTTTGTAAGGGGTCTGATTATGTCTACTTATCGATTTGGTTTTTAGCCAAAACATTAATTTTTAAATGTCAAATTTTGGATGTTAAGTAGTATCTTGATAAAGAGACATCAGTTTTGTATGGGTGTTTCCTTTGTGATAAACCCCAAACCGTCGCCAATAGCCCAATATGGAACTTTTTTTGTTTTGTTGGTGAACTAACATTGCAGTAAAGCTACACAGTGGGCTATTAGCTGTGGTTCTGGATCTATCCCGAAAATTAAAAGCCGAGAGAACACTGCCTAGTAATTTTGAACCATGGTTATATGACGAGGAGCACACCAAAGCTGCTACCTCAGGCACGAGGATCACAACCAGTGGCGGCTCGCCCACTACAGCAAGTACAGCCGGGCTGCACCTAAATTCATTAGTGTGTTTTAAAACTAAAATCAGATATTTTACTAATTTTCTTAAATGAAGATTAGAATTGAAAATGAAATTTCTACGGTAGTAAACAAAATCTCCGATAAATAGCATGCATGTTACCGTAATGCACAATTCGGGAGGGGAAAAAACTCCATTCAATCAAACTGCAGCCAAAAAGCGAAATTCGAAATTGGCTGCATCGTTTCCATGGCAACCGCTACGTAGTATGGAGATTCCCCCCATGCTAATGCACTGCATTTGTGAGAAGGTACAGCCGAAGTGAGTTTTCTTGTTTTAGCTGCACTTGAGGTTCGATATGCTGATTGGCTAATGGGTGAAACGAGAACTTATGAGATTATATCCAAACGGAAATGTTTTTCGTGATACATTTACTGTGTGCTGTTGTTTCTGGATATGGTCCTGCTGTTGTTTAAGTTAATATTAAAATTAACCGATTCGCATGTTTAAAAGAAAGGAGAATTGCTTTAATTTTCAAAAAATAAGTAAGTGTTTTCTATTTTTTTAGCATGTTATCATTTCTTAAAAATTGAAAGGAAACTTGATTTGAGTAGTGAATAATAAATAATTTCCGTTCATGTAAGGTTTTTGGAAAATAGGAAGGGGATTCACGTGATTTCGGCTGCACTAACATTTTAGACCATGGGTCGCCACTGATCACAACGGATTATTTTTGGCATGCAATGTTTTAACTCCATATCAGAGCTCTACACTTATGTAAAGAATTGAGTGCTCATTCCTTCTGACACATGCCCAATGTGTTAACTAGTAGCTACGCCCACCTCAAACTTTTTTTTTAAAGTGCTCTTTTAAAAACAAGAAGTGTTTTTTCAAAAACGGAGTGCCCCTTTGCTGTCAACAGCACCCTGCCCCTTTTTATTTCTAGAGTGAACTATATTAAAAGCACATAATTTTATTTTCTAAACCTTGTTTTTTCGCAATATTATAAAATATAGCTTTTATTTTATTCCAAGTTGTATGTACAGAACCTCTTCTTCGATCCTTATGTGTCAAGAAAAGCATGTTGTTTATATTTGATTTTGTTTATAAAATATTATATTTCAGACATTGCAAGGTTTCACAGTGTGACTAAATTTCCACGAATACTAACATGCGGCCATTCAGTCTGCGAAAACTGTTTGCAATTAGCTGACAAACAACAAAGGAAGTTTTTGTGTCCTGTGTGTAAGGTAAAGTTTATTTTGAATACAAATGTTATTAGTCCTTTTATTTATCTATAACCTATTATTAAAAGTTAATTTTGTTGATGTTTTTGTATAATTACATGCCAAAAGGTTCATGTGTACCAAAAGTAAAGTGACTATTTCTAATATTTTAGTTGTGACAATCAATTATTATATTAATAAGGTTCTTCATTTCAAATGTGTTTCTATGCAAAAGTTATTTGTACAAAACATGATTAGTGTAAAAATTATTTTGAAATAATTGCAGTAGAACACTTACATTTCCCTTGTAAACAGGGTGTCACCATTGAAAAAGTTCAAGCTACAAAGTTCTTGGTGTACAGGGATAATCATACATTAGGTCTATTCCTAGTCTGTGGTGCCCCGCCAAATGAAATTGTTGAGCGATAAAGTTTATATTGTTATTGTTGGATGTAATTGGCAACGACTGTTTGTTTCTTAGTTCTCGCATCTGGCAATGTAATATCTTTAGAATTGTAATTTGGAAAAGTAAAAATGTGTTCTTAGTTTTCCAGGCATATTTCTTATTGAATATAGTTCTGCCTGTCTCACACTCTTCCACTTATGTTTTGCAAAGAGGTTATGTAGCCCAGCGTATTTTGCCTAATATAATTTAATTTAGTGGTATTCTTTTTATTTGTCAAACGAAAGACGTAGATAAAGGAACTAAATTAAATTTTTCAAAATGTTTTATCTTGTGAGAATATGCATTGATAAGTTGAACAACGACAACTATCAATCATGGAAATACGAAGCAGAACCCTAATTTACGATGTACATAGACTTTATTACATCCCGCACAAAGGGATATCTCGCACGCTTGTATGTGATTGGTTTAAAATGTTGTTGATTTTAAAGGGCCAAAAACTACCCTAAATTTCGGCTGGATGAACCCTTGATAAATGCAGGACATTTAATTTTATGCTTATCATGGGTATTTTGAAAAACTTTATTATTAGTTCAATTGTTAGTGTTTTATGCTATATAATAATATTGTGGTTCTTAATAAAGTTGGTAAATAATAAAATACAATAAATGAATAAATAGTTGAAAGAGTGTGTTCCACAAAGGCACCTACTGTTGTAATTATCCAAAACATCCTGCAGCTACTAGGTATTTCCTGAACTTTGATTTGCCATGGAAGATCAATGCTTTTCAACCTCATTCGTTAAACGTTGCTCTAAATCTATTTGTATTAATGAAAATAATGTGCAGTTGGGTTATTAATTTTAAATTTTATTGTTATTTATTTAACACTCTCATTATGTTTTATGTATTTATATGAAAATTAATGTGAATAATAGTTAACTTATTATATAAATAGGCCTTGTGAACTTACAGATGAATATTTTGTTTAATGCATTTTTGAAGAAGTGTTATTCAACTAATTTTACAGGGACCTGTTGATTTATCAGATGGAAATCTGAGTGAAAATTTCCAGCCAGATGTTCATGCTTTAGGGATTATCAGTGCTAACATGAAAAATTCCCTTCCCAGGTACGCTTTATTGATAAATAATATTGCAGATTATTGTTTTAGTTATAATTCACGTGTTAAACTAAACTTTAAATTGAGAATCTTTTATTTTCAACATTTTTAATAAGCAATTTTTTGTCTTGAAGAAGTAAACAAATCAATGTTTTCTGGGGAAATAAAAAAACGTTTTTGTTCCCCTTTATGTGAAATTTTTGTGGTACCAAATGTTAATTCCCGGTGTTTCATAATAAAATTAATGAATTTTTATGCTCATTAACCAAATTATTTTAATGGTATTGAAGTAATTATGTTATCTATTCCATGGGTTTATTTTCTTTTTCAAACTGATGAGTTTATTTAATAAAACCGTGAAATCACGCATTAATGAAGGGGTGTTGCGCCTGCGCAAATTCACGATTTCTGCTCCAAAACACTGATTTTTAGCCAAATTGCGCCAAACCTGCGCCAATTCCATAATTTTGCTGCTAATTTTAATTTCATGATCCTATGTATAGAATACAATTATTACTCTTCAGTAAATATGGCCCTCTACTTAATTTTTATCTATAATATATTCATAATTTGCCCATTTCACAATTTCTTTAGACTTAATTGAAAAAGGAGTGGGGACATTGCAAACTTTCAAATATTCTGATAGTAATGGTGCAATGGACTTTGAAGAAGTACATTGATTTCATTGCAAAGTTACACTTTTTTGTATATGCTCTAATCTATCATTTGGGAAGATATATTGGCTTATACTTTTATGGGTACATTGTACTTTAAAACTTGAAGGGTGCACGATAGTTTTCGTTTTGAAGATACTTTTTCTTAGTTAAAACTTCGTACATTTTGGAGCACACTCGGATTTAGTTTTTAGAATACGTTGGAATTGATCTATTTTTAAAAGGGGGAGGGGGTACATTTAGTTTATACTTTTGGACTTTAACTTTTAGGAGCATTGGGGTTTTACTTGTAGACGTACATCAGAAGTATATTTATATTTTTTTAGATATACATTAATATTTATCAGGGGGGGGGGGGGGGGGTGCCTAATGCTTCATTTGAATTTTTATTTAAAAGAATACTAGGGGCTTTTTTTTGTAAGTACACTATTCTTTTATGGCTACACTGTTTTTTTTTGTGTGTCTACATAGTTATTTTTTTTTTACTTTTTGGGATAAATTAGGCTTTTAATTTGAGGCGTATATTAGATTTTTTCTTATAGAGCTACATTGGACTTATTTATTGGCACAGTGGGCATTTTCCTTCGTTTATGGGGTTTTATTTTAAGGGTATGTCCATGTTGGGCTTTTTCTTTGAGGGATACATTAGGTTTTTGGTTTTTCCTTTAGGGATACATTTTTTTTCTTGTATATGTACAGCCGCGGAAAAAAAAACCGAACCACCGATGATTATTTCGTTAGTTTTTATAGTAGAGCTAAACTTAATATACCATTTTGTAGGGAATAAAGTCTACTACACATTGATATACAAAAAATTTGCATAGGGGACTATCTTCATATTAAAATCCGCATCAACTTTAAAATTTCCAATAGCAACACCCAATTTTGATTCAATATTTAAAATCTAAGACAACATTTATCGTTAAATTTCAATTTGCAAGTCATTTGGTTAAGTAGTTTTTTAATTATGAATATCGAAAGTTTAGAACTCGTAATGTTAAATGAATTTCTTAAACTTTTAATCATATTTTTCGAAATAATAATTTTATTAAGCTGATATTTTTATCTGTGTTACTTCTAAACAACCCAAATAAAATACACTAACTTTCATTACTTATATGTATAGTTTTTAATTTTATTTAAATTAGGATATTAATATTCATAAAATTTATGAATAGCAACCATGCTATATTTTGATAGTGATGGATTCAGAAAAACGTTTTATATGCATATCTAAAATTTCATGAATTTCCTCTTCGTAGTTTTTTTGGCAATATTATAATGTGCATCAAATGATCATTTAAGGGGGTCATACAAAAATTTAAAATCTGCAGAACTTAACAGAAATCTACTAATTTTGAGAATTAAAAGCGCTGTGATCGCGTTGGCATAAAATTCTAAATTCTTATATAGAGGCGAAGGGTATACGGGAGTGGGGGAATGAATGACCACGGAAAAAGAAGAGCCACGACTAACGCCAAAACATTTTCTACCAGCGTACTTTATTTCGAAGTCTCACTAATATTTTGTTCACTGTGGAAGTAGCCCCTCAAATAAGATCGATACATATCGTCTAATATCTCTGCATATAAATGGTGGAAATTAACGAAAATTTGTATTTAGATTATTTTGAGGGCGGGGATTGGATTTTTCTTTTGGCTGTACTTTATGGGGGTACGCAGGGCTTTTTCTTTTGGGGGTATACTGGGATTTTTCCTCTTAGGACACATTCTTTTACCTTTAAGTGAACCCTTTGGTTTTATTTTAAAGGTATTTTGGGTTTTTCTTTTAAAAGTACATTGCACTTTTCTTTGTATGAAGGTGTTTGCACATTATTTCGGGGGTAAATTGTAAATTTTATTTTAGGAGTACATTTGTTTAAATACAATTGGTATTTGTTGTAAAGGCTTTGTGCATTTGCTTTTTATCCGACTTAAAACGTGTTGACCAATACTACCAAACGCATCAAGGTGAAGGTTATATATATTTAAGTATCCAAAATTCTCAATTAACTGAATCATTGTAGGAAAAAATATTGTTTAATTTTGAAAATTCTTTATTTGTTGAATAGGGGAAAATCTATTTTGGCTGAAAATGAAAAACAGTTAGTTATCCAGCTTTTATTTATCCGAAAATGTCGATTAACCGGACTTTTTAAAAAAAACATTTTCTCAGATTTCAAAAAATTTTCATTGTTGGATAGGAAATGTCTTAACTACAATTTAATTCATTTCACCGGATATGAAAAAAATAACGAGGTTTGATAAAAAAGTGACCATAACAACTTGAGCTTTCGAATGAATACTGGCAGTGGGGAAAACCCTTTCTAAATTAAAAACTAAAAAAAGAAAATATATTTTTTTAAAGAAAACCTGACTTTAAAAAAAAAAGCGCTAAAGAGTAAAAAAATAATTTTTAAATTTACAAACAAGTTGAAAAAATTTAAATATTTAATATTAATATTAGATTTGTCACATATTTTTTAGGTTGGTGCCAATTTACAAAAAACATATATAAATTTCGGCACCGATATGAAAAGGTTGTAATAATTATAAAATTAATATTAAATATTGAAAAAATTTCAACTTGTTCGTAAACGTAATTTTTTTTTTTAGTTTTTCGAATTTTTTTTTGTAAAAGTTTTTTTATAGTAGGATGCTTAGAATATTTTCTTTTATGGATACATTTTTTACTTAAGGTATATTGTGTTTTTATTTTTAGAGGTACATTTACTCTAATTTCAGTGTAACATTAAGCTTTTACTTTTAGGAGTGCACTATGTTTTTCCAAACACTGCTCTAAAACGCATGAAGCCGGAATCCTGCATTTTGGGGTACACTTAGTTTTTAGAAGACATCAGATTTTAGATCTTGTTGATATATTAAAAGTAGGGTACAATTTAATTTAAATTAGTTTTGCGTTTATAGGGATACATTAATAATTTGCTTTAAGAAGTATGTCATACTTTCAGTTTGGGGCAAGGCCGTAGCCAGGATTTTCGGATTCTTTGGAATTTTTTTATAAAAGGATACTATGATTTTTCCTTTATAGAATCTATGTATTGTTTTATGAGTACACTGGGTTTTCCTTTTATATCTAGATTCGGCTATTTTAGGGTTACATTGGGCTTTTTCTTTTACAGGTACATTGGACTTTTTATAGGCACACTGGGCATTTTCCGTTAGGGTTACAGTGTTCACTCTAGAAATGAAAAAGGGCAGGGCGCTGATGGCTGTAAAAGGGCACCCCGTTTTTGAAACGGCACTTCTTGTTTTTAAAAAAAAAATTTGAGATGGGCGTGGCCACCTGTTGATATATCGGACCCGTGACCAAAAAAAAAGTTCCGATTTGTTGATTCATATTGCGCAAGAGCTGCATATTGGTGACGATTCGGGGCTTATTTTGAAGGAAAGACCCGTACAAAATTGATGTCGCTTTATGAAGATACTACTTAAAATCCAAATTTGACACTTGAAAATTAATGTTTTCGCTAAAAACCAAATCTGTAAGTAGCCCTAATCAGACCCCTTACAAAACTGATGAAAAGGCTACTTAAATCTAAAATTTGGTAATAAAAGGCCTAATATTGTAACCACAAACCATCTTCACGTTAAAAAAAACATTGCATTTCATATGCGGGTACAGGCAACCCATAGGATTCGAGGAATGTCCCGTGCTCGAAATAACCGCGGAATCATCGCGATTATACAACACGTGTATTAGTTTGTTTTTCTAATGTCATAATTCACTTAATTCCAATTTACACACACATTTTTTTTAATCGATGCCTTTTTTAAAGACGGCTAGGGAAGTAAGGACGCTTGTGCTTGACTGAAAAGGGCAAGAGAGGCGGAATTTTTGAAAAAAGGGGCATGAGGGCGCTATAGAGATGAAAAAAGGGCGGGCAGGGCGGACCGCCCTTCAAAAAACGCCTAGAGTGAACACAGGTTATATTGAACCTTTTTTTGCGATATACGAGTCTTTTATTTGTAAAGGTACCTTAAGTTTTATTTTAAGGGTATTTTGTTTGTTTTTCTTTAAGGACATCTTTTTTTTTTCTTGTATAAGGTACGCTGGGCTTTTCTTTTTTAGATAAATTAGATTAGAGATTAGAATTTATCGTGTTTTTTCTTTAAAGTAATTTTTTAACATTTTATAGTAGGGTTCTACGTATTTTTTTCTTTTATGGATGCATTCTTCTTTACTTTAAGAAGTTTTTATCGTTAGGTCTAATGGCTTTGGTTTTCTTGGGTTACATCTTAATTCATGGGGTATATGAGAATTTTGAAATTTTGCTATACCCAAAAGCTTTATTCTACATTAAATTTTAATTTCAGCCTTTTTTGATGCTCCAAAATTTCAATTTTAGCTGCTCCGAAACACCTGTTTGCTGCTCCAAATTTCAATTTTACCTGCTCCAAAATACGTTTTTGCTGCTCCAAATTTCAATTTTACCTGCTCCGAACACTTCTCCAAAATGCTTGAAGCCGGGCAACACCCCTGATTAATAAAACTAAATATATTTATTATATAGAATTACAATTTGCAAAAGTTTACAATTGTGTAAATACGATTTTTAGGATTTCATGAAATTTTTTTATTTCTTATCCCTTGTTTAAGAGTTCCTTGTTAAAATTTTACTAATCTAAAATACAATAAATCCTGTATTTTCTTAAAGTTGGTGGTTTATTTTTTTCTGAAATAAGTTTTTCGGTTGGTATAGTTTCTCCTTTGTTCATCTTTTGTAATAGTAATGTTATACGCTATTTTTTATTAAAGATATGTTGAACTGTCATACGAATTTTTTTCTTAGTTTGAAAGTAAAAATGGTTAGCAGCGATCTCAAAAGAAACCAGTGTCAGGATTCTATGAAAACTCCAGGTAAATTTCAACTTCGAAAACATTTATTTTTATATTTTTAATTTCAGAAACAGTTTTTTATTATTTATTGGACTTGTTGCTTCTTTGTACTTTAATATTTTTGTATGTTTTACATTGGAACATTTAACAATTTTGATTTTTTTAATAGGATCAGGTATTATTTGTGGGAAATGCATTTACGAACAAGCTTTATGGAGATGTGACGAATGTCAGCTAAACTTTTGCAGTCTTTGTTTTAAAGAAGTAATGTTAATCTTTTATGTTATTTTAAATATATAAAAAATGTACAACATTATTTTATATGTTATTTTGTCACTTAAGCATTGAGATTTACACTGACTTTAATGTAACTAGGAGTTATGTTTTTGGCCAAAAACAATTTATGAACTACAATTGGTGAGGTCAACTCAAATATATGCAACCACAGATCTTCGACCCCTCAGTAACAATATGAGATAATCATTATAACTATAAGTTAGAATTTGCATTAAGGAACGCCAGGAACATACTGTCAAATAAGAAATTCTTCAATATCATGTACTTTTGGGAACATAATCATATATTTAATTTTTCTGTTATTTAATTTGCAAACCCAAATATTTTGTTGAACTTGTCTTTCTGGGGGCATTTCACATTTTTAGCAATATTGATTTGATTGTTAATGAAACCTTTGCTGTTCTAGTATTTCCCGCTTGTTGACACACAATAGTTAACACTCTAAACGATTGAGATAGTTTTTGCTCTTTGGCAACACTTTTCAATTTTAGGTTTCTTTCATTCTGTTGACTTTTTCATTTCTCTTGATGAAGGGAGATTTTATATATTTTTATTGTGTAGTTGTAAAACATTGCATTTGTATTTTAATGTAACTATAAGTTGCTATGGCGAGTTAAATATTATTACATATAAAACTAATGAACCAATTGGTATTTTCTGGGGCAGTCACAATTAAGTGGGGGTTGCTGCTATATTGTGAAATCATTGTAAGAAGGGTTTATTTATTTATAAGTTGAAATACAATTTTTTTAAGCACTGCAATTTTAATCAGCAGTTGTATTCACCTTTTTCGCTCGGGCAAACGAACAACTCGAGACAATTTCCAGCATATTTCTCTGAGAGGTGCCTGGAAGTCTCTTCTCGATCACAAAGAGTTAAACATCATCTGTTGTCTATTTCAAAATTTCTAACAAAATGGCAAACCTAGTTAGTGAGAAATTACATTCACACCACACTGATCACAAGGCTCCAAAAGAGTTTTAAAATCCAGTAGTAATATAGTACAATTATAAGACTTCGTAAACATCAATTCACATATTCGTAGTCATAGTTCTCATTAAAATAAAATAACAATGTAACTCTGGCAAAAGTTGTAAGATTTCTCTGGAAATTGTTTTTTTTTTAAATACAGATTCTTTTGCTTTAATTTTCAATTTTTTTTTTTTTAACAGAATCACAAAGACAAATCAAAGAAAAAGCATGAAGGCAAGAAAATATTTGCTGAACTGTAAGTTGAAACTTCAATTTCCTTTATAATGTAATAAAAATCATCCTGTTCACCAATGCGGATTTCTAAATAAAAATAAATTGGTAAGTTTATGATTGGATGCTTGCAGAATGTGTTTCATAAGAGTTTTATAATATTCTAGAAAAAAAACAGTAAACATTTCATATGGTTCGCACAGTCCTTAAAAGTCCTTAAGAACTACTTCAGGGTGGTAACATAACCTGGAAAACCGGGAAGTCAGGGAATTGTCATGGAAATTTTTTGTTCTGGAAATATCAGGGAAAAGTCAGGGAAATTTTCGAAATTTCACAAAAAATCAGGGAAATTTTCAATTTTGTATCATTAAAACGACAATTAGCCTCCATTATGCACTCTATTCTGGGTAATTTAGTTGTCAATATTCCCTTTTAGTTCTGAAAAAGAATTTTTTTTAAAAAGTATGGTTATGCACATTTTTATATTTTCAGTTTTATTTTTGTAAAAACGTGAACCACTGCTGAGGGAGCAGCAAAAGCAAAGTGCATTGGACCTTGAAATTGTGAGCAACATGTGAGGGGCTAATGAATGTGATTTATTGAAGATTGGAATAGGAAATATTAAGCATATAAAACATTTAAAATTATCTCCAAAAGAAATAGTTGGACAAATTTGCATTCTCTGCTTACAGAGAACATGATTAATTACTATTATGCCTGCCACAATTGTATAATTTGTGTATCCATAAATTATTATTTTAACTGACAATAAGTATTGCTTATAAATTTTTATTTATAATGCAGTAAATTTATTGTATTGTAGCGTGCATACTTTGTTTTTATACAAAGTATTTATTTCAACGTTTCTTAACGTAATTTTAAAGTCAGGGAAATTTTGTGACACCATCATGGAAGTCAGGGAAATATCAGGGAACTTTTTTTCCAGAATTTTGTTGCCACCCTGTACTTAATTTAGGTAGGCCCTTAATTAAGGGTCCTTAATTTTTGACAAACGTTTTTTTTTACTAATTCACATGGGTGGTATTTTTCTGTGTCTAACCCGAAATTCTGAGTTTTTTAAATTTTCGAATTCAGAATTCCGGGTGAATTAAAATTATTGAAATGTAAAATTCCGGATTTTACGTTGATCGTGTCAAAACTTTTGACCGTTTTACGTAAGTATAAATCGGCAAGGAGAGAAAGGCATGAATGGACGTATTTAGTGTCAGAAAAAAAAAGTAAACTTTTGATCTCTTTTGTTCGATTTTTTAGTCAGTGGTATTTCATTATAATACAGGACACTTCGTCGTTGGAAAAATCTCAGTTTGTTTGTTGTTTTGTGAAGAATCGATACCCATTCTAGAAAAACGAGGAAATTCAGAAGCATGTAGCATTTTTAAGGGATGGGAATTCTGCGCCAGAGTTTTCAGGAAGTGGTATCCTACGCCAACTTGCTACAAAACCCCACTGACATGTGATTATGTGCCAATTTTGCACCAAGCAATGTGCGGTTCTCCGCTAATGGTACCAAAAAATTTAGGAGCTCCTTAAAAATTATCGAGAAATCCTTAAAAAGTCCTTAAGAACTACTTAATTTTTACTTTTGAAAATCTGTATGAACACTGTTTCAATGATGTTAGTTATTACAATATGTCCATTTATTTTGTATATTTTGACTGCTTTTCTTTATAGGTATAACTCTTTGGTTCAAGAAGGTTGCCCTGCTCATGAAAACAGAGCGATAGAATTCTTTTGTGAAATAGATAACCAACTTACCTGCAGTTATTGCATGCTTATGGGTGAACATGTTGGGCATCAAGTTAAAACCCTTGTTGATAAGGCATGTTTTTTAATTGATTCACTTTATCAGATGTAGCATGATAAAATATATATGCTATACAGACAACTCTCAAATATCTCGAAGGGAAGTGTATAAAAATTCGAGTTATCAAAAATTCTATAAAAAAAGCTGTTTTGGTAAAAATAAATATTAGTATACTTACACGACTTTATTTAACATATCTATCCAAAATAGTTTGGTGAGTAATACTATTTTTTTCGAAATCAATTATATTTTCTAAATGCACGATTGCTTGTTTAGCGGTTCAAGGGGAACCACTGGTTTGACCATATCTTATCTGACTCCATAAAGAATAATTGAGACGAGACTTATCTTTTGGTGAAATAACTTTTTATTTTTAATTAGAAACAATTAACTCTTTATTTAAGAAATAATGCAAATCATAAACCAATGCGCACAGCGCATTCGGTGGTGCAGGCTAGGCTGGCACCACTGGGTAATCAACTGTATGGTGAGAGCCGCGATGGGAGTAGAGCAAGCAAGCGTAAGCATAGCTGTTGGTGTTCGCTAGCCTTTTTATATTCTTCAGTACAAGGCTACGCATGCGCTTCCACGAGTTGCCGCCTGCCGTGAATCGCACGGGAGCTGAGGCGCCTGGTTGGCCCGCCTGACGCTTGGGGTCCTGAGCCGCCTGGTTGGCTCAGAGGTTTGATTTGGACTGTGGTTAGATCGCCACACTTGAAATGTCTCTGATGTTTTCATTTCCGGCCTCGATTCAATGAATGCACGCATAGTTTTTATGAAAGATAGAGCATCTTACAAAGTTATCTTTGGAGGAGGTTAGCATTCTTCATTATCATTCTTCTTCTGAGAACGATCTCTCATCAAATGCGGCTATAGAGAAGTGCATTGCATTATCGTTTTGTCGCTATTATTCGCAGCGACAAATCAACACCACACGAAAGCCTAAACAAAAATGAGAAGGGGTCGAGTGTCGTCTTCATATTTTAAGTGAGTTGATTTCTGGACGGTCGGTAATGTTTCAAGAAAGTGACTGGCGACATTCAAACAAAAGGGTGAGGCACAGGTAGGAATCCATTGTACGTATACTCTTTCAATAACACACAATAAGAAAGAGAACCGATAAAGAAGAACGCGGCAATTACATATATGCTAAAAGTTCTTCAAAATATGTAGTTTTGAGAGGCAAAAAAAAAAATTTTAGTTGTGAGGAAACTTCGAGTTATTGAAAATAACGACGGAAAACTTCGAATTAAAGAGATAAAATTACATTAAATAAGTAATGAAGGTGCAGGAAAATCGATTTTTTTCGATGAGATATCGAAAAATTCGAGTTATCGAGAGTCTACTGTATAATGTGTATAAAAAATTGATTCCTATTTAATTTGTGTTTTAAAAACTTTATATATTGATTCACCTAGGATACTCTATCAAAATTTACTTATAATGTTTGTAGAGTAAAACAAATATTAAATAAAATACTTTTTATTAATTTTTTAGAACAAGTCTTGTGCTGAAGATCTGAAAACTGCTGTAGTTGATATCACAAATATGCAAAAGCAACTTAAATATACTGACTATGTAAGTTTTATATTTTACTACTGTGCTGCTTTTCCATTGTAATAGTTAGAAAAGAGTTTTTAATCCTGTACATGGTTTCTGGAAGTAATTTTAAGTAAAAAATTATATGCTTATGCCTTTCAAACTAAGTATTTTCTATAAACTAATGTTTCTACATTTAAAAAAATGTTTTAGTGAAAATCACTTATTCAACGAATTTCAGTATTTTCTAACTATATATTTGTTTTACAGCTACTGTGCGAAAGAATACCAAAAGAAAGATTGGATATATCCGATACAATAAAATCTATGCATGAACATTTCCATACTTTACATGCAACTTTGCAGTTGAGGTTAGTTTATATTTGTTTCAAAATATTTTTAATTTACTTGGATCTATTATGACATAATTGTTAAATTTCATAATAATTAAACCTCATGATTTTATCTTTAAATCTCTTATTTTATTTAAAATTAAATATTCATAAAATATTTGCTTATACATTTCCTAGATTTTTTTACCTGTTGAAACTATATACAGAAAATACCTTGTGTTATATATGTAACATAATTTAATTTATCTGATCCTGTATTTGTAGACTTGCATTTCTAGAAAAATCAGCTCTTAAAATATTATAGCTTTAAATATATATATAATTGAAAATATAAATGTTGATTAATATGAAATATTTTTTTTTCAGAGAAGCCGAACTCATATCAGAGCTGACCAGTATTTCCCAACGAAATGTTAGACCATTGGAAGAGATGGTAATATTTTTTTAAAAATCTAAACTTTGTTCTTTTAAAATATTTTTGCTCTTATACATTCATATTACTGATTAAGTTTTTACAAATAAAAATCTTTCTACAAGTCCAATGAGACAATCTTTTCTTAACACCAATATGTTTACGAATGGCATTTTGCCCATAGGTTTTATTTTAATTTTATTTTACAGTTTTTTTTTTTGTTAACACTTTAATCACATACTAGTCATTTCGTTTTTTAAGATAGCATTGTGTGGAATATTTTTATCATATTTGATCAATGTGAAAACTAAATAAAAAGATTGAATTGTGTAAGTGTTTTACTTTTATTTCCATATACCAAATAAGTTGAGTTAATTATTTTATGAGTCAACCCCTTGACTGGGAAATTCAACACATGCACTGCCAAAAAAGACTATTTAATTTCTGGATTTTGGAAGTGTCAGCTGAAGTGATATGAATCAAATACATCGAAAATAAATGTTTTAAAGTGATGCAAATATTCAAATGCCATATAGATACCATGACAAGTAGTACTTGCCAATGTCCTTTTGGTCCAGTTTCAAACAGGAACAGTAGCACTCGTCATTCCCAGTCAAGGAGTTAGACTACAAAATTTTTAATGACAATTATCAGTATTATAACAAGAATCAATTATTATTTTAGTTTTCATAGCAATATAACATTACAAAACAATGATTTGTACTTGTTAATTCAATTAAGATTCCATTTATATATGGCATATTTATTAAATTTCTAATAAGGAACCACATTAATTTTCTGTGGAATGATGAGTGGTACTAGAAAGATTTCACTTTCATCCTTTATAACTTATTTAAGTTTAATGTGAGTTTTTACTTTATTTTTGTTTTGTTACAGCGATTGAAAGTCACCAATTACGAAAGAGAGTTGGCATCTGTTAAAAAAGGTTTGTTTTATTTTTAAAAATAAATAATTCAATTATTTTTTCCTATTGTACAAGCTATTGCATTTCATTTATACATTCTCTTTTAGATGTGGAATCTGTGATTGAGAATCCCTGTTTAGCAATTAGTGCTCCAGCAATCTTAAAAAAAATGGAAACAAGTAAAAATTTTCCTTGTTATCTCGTGCCTCTTCCTGGCGAAATTGACAAGAAATTCAACCTTAAGTATGTTAAAATTTGTTTTACTTCTTCTATCTTAGGATATATTGAAATGTAATACTTTTATTCCTCACTCTAAACAAATTGTTATATTGTTTTGTAGTGTTCATTTGGATGAGAACCTCGAAAAGCATATAAAAGATTTCGGAGAGATTCATTTTGATGGAAAAGCTAGGTAAGAACATTTTAAATGACGAAGTCATTTATAAATATGTCAAGATAGCAAAGTTTTTAAAATTTTAAAAACAACTTTAGATAAAAAACCAACATAAGTTTTAGATACACTAAATACGCACTTTAGATACTTTTTAAATAAGCTGTTTCATTTATAAATATTAATAGACCATTTTTCCCTTGTAAGTCCAGAATTGCAGTAAACCCAGTACAACAGGTTTAAAAAAAAAAAAAAAAAAAAAAAAGCGTTTACCCAAAAGATATTCTGCTTCATTTTCCTACTTGGATTGAGTCTTTAACTTGCTTTAAATAAGTAAATTATAACCCTAATTTTCTTGTTATACATGTAAGTATTTTTTCATTCTTTACTACCAACTAATCAAAAATATTTTAAAGCTCAAAATTGAAACATTTCTTTTCAGTAGTAACTTACAACCTTCTAAAACCATCATTCAATATTAGTGTAAAAATGATAATGTAAAGTATGTATAAATTAAAGAAGGAACTATTACCGTTATTTACTTGGCAATGTTTTGTATAGTATGATTATATGCCACATAAGTCCAAAACAACATTAAACATCGTTTGATTAAACTTCTCCAGCAACAACTATGAATTTTTTTTAAGAATTAAAATTGTTAAGTGTATTAAATTTTTTATTTAAAATTCTTAACAGTTATTTAATTGACAATTATTACATACATTTTCGTAAGTTCTATGTAATTAAAATAGTGCTTTTTTACTATTGTAGGTTTGCCTTGCTGCCCGGTGATGATCTTCCTGAAGACTTTTGTAAAGAAATTCCTGAAAGCTTCAATTCTAAAATTCAAGGTTTAATTCTTATTACTTTAAATTTAATTTGAACCAAAACCTTTAAATCTTTTTAATTTGCTAACTCAAGGCATTGCATTCGTGTAGATATTAAATTAAAAAAAAAAAAAAAAAGAAGACGAAATTAAAATTATATTTAAAAAAATATATATAAACTAGCAGATACTAAAAAAGTTTCAAAAAACTTTATTTAATAAATTTATTTTCAAAACTTTACCTTCTTTGACCTTGGTGATTGCCGTATTTAAATTAACTTTTGAATAAATATAATTGTTTTTGTAATAGTTATTTGATTATATCTATTTATATTACCATTGCCATATATTGTAGCAAAATAATCAAAGAATAAAACTTTTGTGTTTCTTTAATGATCATAGTTAAAATTATTTACAGTGTTTAATGCATTAGGAATGTTTTCCTACTTTTTCTGGAATTTTGCTACACCATTTGCTGTTTGTAGTTTGCTGCCAAGCAGATTTTTTTTTTTAATTAAAGATAATTTTATTCTGCACATTTGATTACATTTGTCATATATAATAATTCAAATTAATTTAACCCGGCGCTCGGACTATTTTAGCAATTGTAAAGTTGTTTCCACTGTTTGGAAGCATAAATATTTTTTCCCAGGCGTTAGCTTATATTTGCCGAAATTTTATTTCGTTGTAAAGAAGTCGCTTTTAAGTAATACCTAAAAAAATTAGACTATAAATATTTTGTGCAATTGAGTATTTTTATGAGTTTTAAAACTGGATGCATTGATAGAAAATCTGGATATCCCTGGACATGATATCACGCCCATAAGCGCCATGGGGTTAAACCATCGATTTTATAGTTCAAAATATTGATATTTTTACTAAAGTTTCCTTCTATTTACTTAATTAATATTGTTTTAAGATTTTAAAATATTGGTATTATTGTGATGTATGGTATTGTTATATGCATGTGTTTCACTTACAAATCTTCATTTTATTTTCATAACATATTTGACTTTATTCAGGTTCATTTGACTCTGAATCATGTTCAGAATCCTGCACCACATTTTCTGAAGATAGTTTATCAGTGAATGCAACAAACTCTGCACATGGCAGGTTACAGGCATCTCTGAAATGCAGAGACTTTAATAGGAGTAAGTATAGTACAAGCCTTTATTTTTTTTCAATTGCTATTGCACTATATTTTTATGTACACTTTTGTAAGTATCTATAAATAGACTTTTATAAGGTTTTTTTCTCATTTAAATTAGTTAATTGAAATTTCTTTTAAATTAGTTAATATATCTTTTTTTTTTTATCTTACAAGCATCTCTGAAATACATAGACTTTAATATGAGTAAGTACAGTAGAAGTTTTTTTTTTCTAAATTGCTGTAGATGTGCGCGTTATATTTTTATTTGCACTTTTGTAAGTATTTATAAATACTTATACTTTATAATTTCTTTTTATTAATTAATAGAAGTTTTCATTTAAATTAGTTAATGCATATTTTTGTATCCAACATGTATAAAAATTTGAAAGTCGCATTTGATAAGCTAAAATTTATTTAAAATATATGCATTTTTTTATACAGTGCAGCCTGAGAAAGTAATTGTATCCTTCGTAAAGAATCCATCAAGTTTCTATATTCAACGGTTCAGTGAATTAAGAAAATTAACCACCATGGCAGAATCTATTGACAGATGGTGCAAAAGTTATGAATCGAAAAAAAGCAGAGTGATTGGAGTTGAAACAGGTAAGTTGAACTATACATTCTCAAATTTATAGAAATCTATGTGGGTATAATATTAGATAGAATTGTTTTTCAAATTCTAATTAAATACCAAATTTATTAGACCATCCAATTGCTATAAAAAACTATTTTGGATATTATTATGAAAAATGCATGTGCTTGATGTACATGCAGGTTTACATAAGGCATGCTCAAATAAAAAAGTGTGCATACTGGAAAATTACACCATTCTATTACAACACATATTTTTTTTTTATAATTGTTTAATGAATAAGTATAATTGGATACTGGGATACTATTTGTCAAATTGAAAATATCAAAAAATTACACATTTAGGTAACTCTTTTGTAAAAACCATTTAAAGGTAAATTTTTTTAAATGGCCAATTAAGTTTGTTGTCTAAAAATTTTATGTTCTGACGTTATTTATGCATTCCAATCTTTGTTAATTCAGAGTTCACAAAGTTGTTGCATAAGTAAGTTTTATAAATACGACTTTCTTTCACTTACCTGGAAAGTCAGGAAAATGAAAAATGATCAGGAAAAATGGCGATGTTCCCCAAAAAAAAGTCAGAAAAATTAGGAATTTTCTTCTAAAAATCAAGGAAATTGTGTCTACTAAAAACTTAAGACAGTTTTTAAGTAACCTTTTCTCTGAAACATTAAATTTTCTGTTATTGGTTAAACTGTATCATGGTCCTAGTTAAAGGCATATATCATTATTTACAGTACTATTTTTATATCTAATTTTTTACTTTTGGCCAGGCAAATTTATTATTTTTCCCCTTGGATAGTCAGGGAAATTGGTTGAGTGTTTTGAGTGAGAAACCGGTTTTGAAATAGGCTGTTCGTGTGACCAGGACTTGACAAAAATAAAAAAGAGCATTATGACTTAATTATGTAGCATAATTAAAAAAATATATTTTAATTTTTTTAAGAATTCGGATTTATAAAGTTTTGTTTTGAGTTTTAAATCTATAAGCCTTGCATACTTGAAGACTTGTAAACTCCTTCTTAACAGTGTACATATTTGAACAATTTTGTAAATTTGTTATGATTGTGCTCATAGAATTGTATGGATTATATTTTAATTTGTTAAAGAGTTTGGATTTAGAAAGTTTTGTTGTGAGTTTTAAATATATAATTTTTGCATACCTTGCAATCTATAAACCTTGTAATTAAAATCACAAAGGCATTAAAAAATATAATGTGTTTGTATTTAAAGTTATAAAATTTTATAACATTTTGTCTAAAATTTTTGTAAATTTTTTTATTGTTGAAATATTGCGTTTGTTTTTAAGGAATGCTTGTATTTACTTTATAAAAACTAGTTGGGATTAAACTAAAAAAAAATTATTAATCACAATATTAATAAACATATTTTTTGTAAAAAAAAAAAAACCATTTAAATTCATAAAAAACAGTTACTTTTCATATGCAACACCAATTAAAATTTCGTAAGTTTATACAGAAAAATTTATGTATGCAAAATGTGAAAAAAATTGCACTTATTTGATTTTTGAAATGTTGGCATGTAAATACATTGATATGTGAATAATTTTTTATCTTTTGTATTTTCATCCCTTTATAAGGTTCAGAGAGCGTTTATATAAATTTAATTTCATTCTTTAGGAGATTTGTATCTAGTAAGGTACAGTGTAGACAACAAGTGGTATCGTGGTAGAGTAAAGTCTTATATCAATAACGATGATCCTAATTTCATTGGAATAAAGTCGCCTGTGAAAGATGAGAATGGAAAAATTGTAGCAAAAGATAAAGATGAAAATGTGGAAGTGTTTTACATTGACTACGGAAACACAGAGCTTACTTCATTATCAAAGTAGGCTGGTTGATTATCTATATTCTTTTGCATGCTTTTATTTAATGCAGGGTCATTACGTGTCAAATCAACACTCTTTGAATAAAAATTTTACTTTACTATCTCAGATTTTAATCAAGCCCCAGTTGCTCAGTGAATAAGGCATTCAGCTACTAATCAGAGGATTGGTGGTTCGAATCCGTGCGATGGACTTGACAAAGAAAAGTAAAACAGTAGTGATCTTGCGGTCGGAGGATTGCCAGCTTCTCTACAAAAATACTAGAAAGTCGTCCAGAACATCCAACAAATTATACTAGCGTGTATACGGGACTGGTGCATGATAAATCTGATCTGGGTCCAATGTCCTGACGCCTATTGAGGTTGCGTAGGGCGCCAGCTCAGATGTTGTCCTCGTCATCTAACCATGGTTCAAAAATACGAGGCATCGTTCAAGGGTCTTTCCTTCGACATAGGCCCCGAACCGTCGCCAATGGCCCACTGTGCAGCTCTAGTGCGACGTTAATTAATCAAACCAACCAAACCAGATTTTGATCAAGTTTGGCACAGAGGTGGCCTTCATGTAGACTGTTACAAGAAAAATATAAAATTTGATTAAAATATTTTATTTATTTTGATTAATATATATACCGTTTTGAAAATGCGGCTATGTAAATTTGTAAAAAAAATCACGGAAAATCGCAGGACCGACATATATTTAAATTGCCATATCAGCACTTCTAATTAAACTAGAGAGGTGGTTGAGGAGTCATTTTTTATGGTCTTCCGTATGATATGCAACATAATAGTGATTATGAGATTTTTTTTTTTTTTTTGTAATTTTAAAGTGAAAACTTAAATTTTGAAAAAAAAACATATTTCAAATTTTTAAATAAAAATCTAAAATACAAATAGAATGGCAAAATGTCTATAGCACTTAGAATAACAATTCATTTAAAGTCAAATTTAAACAAAACATCGAAATTCTTATTTGCTAGAAAGGATAGAACCACAAAGCCATCAAGAAGCATTAATGAATGTTCCATTGAAGCCCTAAATCATTTAGTTTATAAATTTTGTAGTTTTAATATAATTTGTTACTAAAAATTAAATAATTATGCATAAAAACACTTGATAAAATATTCGTATAATATTAAACGTACTAAATAATAAACAAATAAACATTTGTTATTAATTGACTAAAAATAAAATTGTACAGCATTCAAGTAAGCAGCAGCAGGATTTCATAGTATGAGTGTCCCATGCTTTTATTTTTAGTCATTTTATTACATTTTAATAAAAGCCTGTTTCAGTATTTTTTTATATATATTTTTAGTAAGAATTAATAATAAACATAAACTCATTGTAAGTTTTTACTTTCAGCATGAAAACCATTCAAGCTCGTTTTCTCAAATTGCCTGGTATGGCTAAGCATTGCTGTCTTTCAGATATACAACCTGCTAATGGGGTAAATTTATATTTTATAATCTGTAGGGAATTAATAAAACAATGTGTCTTTTTATATAAAAAACAAATTTAGAATATTTTTATGTTGCATATTTTTGTGTTATATTTATTAATATATTTTTTATTAAGAGTACTTTGACCAAATTGTTTTATGACATTTATTAAACCTCATGTTCTTTTTATAGGAATATCAAAGATTAATATTAAAAAAAATTATGGTATAAGGAAACATTGTAGTATATAAATCGTAGATTTTGATAAATATTTTAAGTAAACCCGATTTGAACTTGCAGCAACATGCAGTTCGTTCACCTTTCTTTTTCTACCAACTAATTCCCGGAAATAATTTCCACTTAAACAATGTATATATCAAAGAGCCAATCGCATAGCTCCAACTCATGAGGCCCACACAGGGCCGAATGCGATAAATGATGACTCATAGGAACTTGTTCCCAGACAGGCAGCCATAGTAATAGCACGCTCTTGTGTGCTCCTCATCTAGTTGCAATACCATTAATTTATCCTTCATATGTAAATTCTTAACTTTTATAATTGCATCATTAAATATTATTTGGTCTCTGAATACTATGGCATTCATCAAATTATTTATTATCATTTAATTAAATCTTCTTAATCCTAAATGGAGTCAACAAGAGCGTTTCTGTATAAAACCCAAACAACTAAGGCTGCAGCACTGGTGACCCGTACAATAACAACATGCACCTGCAACCAGTAATCCGGACTCTCAATGTGCCAGCGTAGTCACCGCATCTACGTGACTGCGCATCTGCCACCGATAATACAGACGCTTACACTCTGTGCCACTCTTCTGTCGGACAGCTGCAAGCCCCTCAACTGATGACCAGCATCACAACCTGCGCCACATTCGGACACCTGCAGAAACCCTGAAAACATCCCTGGAATTCCCCTTGCACCACACTGCTGATGCAGTCATCGCCTCGCCTCTGCACTCAGACAACGGGATGGTCTCCGCGACCCACTGCTGCCTGAAACAACGCGTCTCCGCGATCGACCCACTGCTGAGACAGCAACACCACAACACGTCTCTTCGACCCACTGCCTAAGACTACACTTCACAACACGTCTCTGCGACCCACTGTCGAGATCGCGATACTCAACATGTCTCCGCGACGCATTTCTGAAACTACAAGTCTCCGCGACCCACTGCCGCCACAGCGCACTTAACACAGCATTCAACCGGCACCCTGGCAGTAACACAACAGTCCGGATCACTTCTTCAAACACTAGTCTGGGAATCACGTGCCACCCCATAGGCGAAAATGTCGGCACGGTAAACAAACACAACATCAATTCCTGCTCACCCCCGGCTGACAGCGTGCGGGCAACAACCCCCTCCCCGCTGCTTGAATCCAGCAACATGATGCCACTTTGCATTAGGATTCACCGACCGCCATCCATCAACATCCCCCTGCACTTCACCCCCTCACCACCAGCCACATGCATCTCCACCAAACCAAACAACATCCTTTCTTCCAAGCACCCCCACTGCACTTCTGCGAAATTCACAAGCAGCTAAGCAACATACTCCGCGAAAACCACAGACAAACAACTCCCGATGTCAATCGCACCTTCTCCTTCAAGCATTCACCCGCTCACAACCAACAAGCGTATTTCCTGTTGATTCAATGTGAAAAGCTTGTGACCCATTTTCTTATGGAAGGACAGGCATTCCCTTCTCACCTCACAATTCAAGAGTGACTTCCAACCCCCACCAGAATTTCGGGATACACCCCTCTTCAGCTGCGCCGCTCAGTGAAACCCGACACCTTGACAGAGATTCCTTTCGGCAGCCCTCCTGCTCTCAATCAAGTACGATTTCTTCCACCCTCCCTCAACAGCTAATGGTTTATTTACAAACACTCCTCCTTGTGTGCTCTCCTCACAAGATGCTTCTTTGAGTGCCTGCTTTTAAAATTGCTATTTTTTTTTCTTCTGCTGCTGCAATGTGTCCCTGTTATAATTAATTGTGGAGATGTTCCTTCTACAGAAGTGCAATTTAAATAATTAATGACATTCATATCTTAATTAATGGCATACTTTAAATTTTATTACTGTGTATTATATGCCCATATTTTTGTATCCCACTAACAAATGGTATAATTTCAAAACGCCATTTCTTTGCACTTCTGCCATTTCAATTACTTGTAACTGCATTCGCTGCTCTATTTGTCTCAAAGTTATCTTGCAACTTCTGATAGGGGAATTATGCAGCGACATGCAGTTCGTTCAGTTTTCTTTTTCTTCCAAGCAATTCCCGGAAAGAATTTGCACTTGAACAGTGTATATATATCAAAGAGCCAATTGCATAGCTCCAACGCATGAAGCCCACGCAGGGGGTGACCGAATGCGACAAACACTGACTTTAAGGAACTCATTCCCAGACAGACAGCCATAGTAATAGCATGCTTTTCTGTGTGCTCCTCATCTAATTGCAATACCATTCATTTATCCTTTAAATGTAATTTCTTAAGTTTTATAATTGCATCATTGAATATTATTTGTTCTATAAATACTATGGCATTAATCAAATTATTTATTATCATTTAATTAAACCTACTGAATCTTAAATGGAGTCAACAATAGCGTGGCCGTACTTTTCCATAAAACCCAAACAACTACGGCCCTTGCAAACTTATGCATAGAATTATATTAGAGAGGTTCTTAATTTTTTTGTATGTTTTTTACATTGGAAGCTTCTTGACAACTTTTCAGAGACATTAAAAAAAATTATTTTATAATACTTTTAAGCAAAGGCTCTTGTAAGTTTCAAATAAAAATATGTAATATTACAGGGTGACAACATAAGCCAGAAATCAGGGAATGATTATGGAAATTTTCAAAATTTCACAAAAAATTAGGGAATTTTTCAAATTTGGATCATTAAAACGGCAATTATCATCTGTTATGCCCTCTATTCTGGGTAATTTAATTGTCAATATTTCCTTTTAGTTCTGAATAAGAATTAAAAAAAAAAAAGCATGGTTATGTGCATTTTCAGTTTTATTTTTGTAAAAACGTAAACCACTGCTGAAGGAAGAGGCAAAAACAAAGTGCATTAGACCTTGAATTGTAAGCAACGTGTGAGGGGCTAATGAATATGGGATTTATTGAAGATTGGAATTTTAAATATGATGCATATAAAACATTTAAAATTATCTACAAAAGAAATAATTTGAAAAAACTTGCTTTTATTTGCATGATCTTCTTCTAGAGAACATGTTTAATTACTATTATGCCTGTCGCAATTGCTTAATTCGTGTTGTATCCATAAATTATTTTTTTAACTGTCGACAAGTATTGCTTATAATTTTCTTTTATAATGCAATATATTTATAGTACTGTAGTGTGAATATATTGTTTCTATACAAAGCGTGTATTGCAACATTTCTTGATGTAATTGTAAAATCAGGGAAATTTTTGTGACACCATCATGGAAATCGTGAAAATATCAGGGAACTTTATTTGTAGAATTTTGTTGACATCCTGTATTAGATTGCAAGCTTAAAATCAGATATTTTAGTACAAAAAGGTTATATCTTACTATAACATAAAAATAGAATGGCACAACACATAGCCAATAGGAACGTTTCTTTCTACTGGGAGCAGGAGCATACTTCTCAACTCTCGATTCTGGCGGTTTGTTTTGATAGAGCAATGGCGCTTGATCATGAAGTTTAAAATATATCAAATCTTATTAATTGTTGCTCTGATTGGGGGATTCAGTACCTGATCAATTCAAATATTTCCAATTACGAATAACCGCTGTAAATATTATTGTCTTCGCCAGCGTGATCTGATTTTACGCAAAGTTACTAAATGCTGTATTTTGCACAATCATGGCAGAGACTCTATGTTGTTTATAGTTATGGGAAGGAAGGCGAATTGTGAGTTAAAATGCATTAAATAAAACGATCACCCTTGACGACTTTTCTGAAAAAGCAATATTCGCAATGCTAACACATTCTTGGCGATAAAAGACGGTTTTGTTGCAAATGAAAGAACTCCATCTTCCTGCTGTAGGTTTACCGAAACAAAAAGGGTAGTAACTAACAAAAAATCCGAGTGGCCTCTCATTGCATTTGACTGCCTAAATGATAGTAGTCATAAAAATTCATCTGTTAGGTTACTGGATGCCGAGTACTTCATTACCTCCCCCCCCCCCCCTCCCCCTATTTATTTACATGAATACATTTACGAATTATTTTTTAAAAGATGAGTATACAATTTTGATAAAAATGTAGTGAACGGTACAGTAATAATATTTTTCTGAAATGTACCGATATTTGCTGCACTAACTGTACTTGACGATAAAAATATAAAAACTTGCCTGGTGGATTTGCCTAAAAGGGTAACCAGATTTGCAGAAAAGCAGGGTGACCAGTCAATACATTTTTACACAATAATATTATTTATAAAGAAGTTTTGTAAATATGTATTACAAAGGTATAAAATTGGGTTGAAATTTATTGTAGGGCAACCCTGATTTCTTATGAAGAACATTCTTTTTATTTGACAACAAAACCAGGTTTTGGTCGTCGGGTACTGTTAGCGTAGCGATTATAAAAATTTTTCATAAAATTCGCCAAAGGCATTCACTGAATTTTAACCTAAAATTGTATATACATCTTTTTTAAATATATAATTTGTAATTGTGTTCATGTTTGTAAATAGGGAGGGGTTGAAGCACTTGGGTAACCTAACGGATACATTTTTGTCACTACTGTTGATTTCGACGGTCAAATGCATTGAACAAGTCAGCTTGATTTTTCGCTGGTTACCCTTTTCGGAAACCTTGCTTGATGAAGGTGGAGTTCTTTGATAGACATAATTGTAGCGACTTTAGTCTCCAAAAATGTGTTAGTGTTGTGAGTATTACTTTTTCAGAAAAGTTGACAAGGTTTATGCCAAGAATTTGTTAGCGTTGCGAATATTGCTTTTTCAGAAAAAACAACAAGGGTTACACCAAGAATCTGTCAGTGTTATGTGTATTGCTTTTTCAGAAAAGCTGACAAGGGTTACCGTTCAATGCATTTTAACTTTTAATAAAAACTGCTATTTTTGCATAATTTAAGTTTGTTTGCACAACAAGTAAAAATGAAATGTATCAAACTTTTGTTTTATTTTTGCTTTTCTTCTCTATCTGAGGACAAAGGCAGCTTTTGTTTGCAAAGCAAATGAAATAGGATTGCGTAGCAATTTTCAGGAGTTGGCGGAGCGTCAGCGGAGCAGGGGGCAGATCAAATGTTTATAGTCGTAGCAAGCAAGGCGAATTATCCGTTAAATTGCATTAAACGGTCACCCTTGGCGACTTTTCAGAAAAAGCAATATTCACAAGGCTAATGCATGTGTGGCGACAAAAGCCGTTTTCATTACCAATAAAAGAACTTCCTTCTAGAGAGTTGCCGAAAGGGTAACATGCCAAAAATCAGGGTGACCGTCAATGCATTTGACCACCTAAGTCAACAATAGTCATAAAAATTTATCAGTTAGGTTACTTGATGCTGAGTGCCTCATACCCACCCCTCCCTTTTATTTACAAATTATTGTTAAAAAAGATGAATAAATAATTTTGATTAAAATACAGTAACGGTGGAAAAATTTCAGAAATTTACTGATATTCGCTACACTAACCTTCTTTGATTATAAAAATCTAAAAACTTGCCCTATGGAGTTGCCTAAATGGTAATCAGATATGCAAAAAAATAATAAGTTGGGGGGGGGGGTCCTTTGCCTGAAACAACAAAACCAGTTTTTGTCACCAGTACGGTTAAAACAGCGATTTAGAAAATGTTCAGATAATTCGCCAAGGGCCCTCTGCATTTTAACCTAAAATTGTATATACATCTTTTTAAATTTTTTTAATAGTGTTCATGAATGTAAATAGGGATAGGTGTGTGTGTGAAGCAATCAGCATCCGGTAACCTAACAGATACATTTTTTATGTCTACAGTTGATTTAGGCGGTCAAATGCGTTGAACAGTCACCCTGATTTTTTGCTGGTTACCCTTTTCGGAAACCCTTCAGGATGAAGGTGGAGTTTTTTGATAGGCAATGAAAGCGACTTTTATTTCCAAAAATATGTTAACGATGCAAGTATTACTTTTTCAAAAAAGTCGACAACAGTTACACCAAGAATCTGTTATCGTTGCGAATATTGCTTTTTCAGAAAAAACAACAAGGGTTTATACAAAAATCTGTTAGCGTTGCGAGTATTGCTTTTTCAGAAAAGTCGTCAAGGGTTTATACAAAAATCTGTTAGCGTTGCGAGTATTGCTTTTTCAGAAAAGTCGTCAAGGGTTACTCCAAGAATCTGTTATCGTTGCGAATATTGTGTTTTCAGAAAAAAAAACAAGGGTTAATAAAAAAATCTGTTAGCATTGCGAGTATTGCTTTTTCAGAAAAGTCGACAAGGGTTACTCCAAGAATCTGTTATCTTTGCGAATATTGCATTTTCAGAAAAAACAACAAGGGTTAATACAAAATCTGTTAGCTTTGCGAGTATTGCTTTTTCAGAAAAGTCGACAAGGGTTACTCAAAGAATCTGTTAGCGTTGCGAGTATTGCTTTTTCAGAAAAGCCGACAAGGGTTACCGTTCAATGTATTTCACCCTTTAATAGAAACCAAATAACATCTTTTGCGTAATTAAAGTTTGCTTGCACAACAAGTAAAATTGAAATGCATCAAACTTTTGTTTTATTTTTGCTTTTCTCCTCTATTTGAGAACTAAGGCAGTTATGGTTTGCGAAGCAAACAAAATAGGATTGCGTAGCAATCCTCGGGGGTTGGCGGAGCGTTAGCGGAGCAGGGGGCAGAGCCCCCTAGTAGGATTTAAAAATCAACTGTCTCTCTCATAAGTTAGGCACTTGAAGTATTCGGAATCTACAGAACATATCTGATTTTTTTTTTAATCCATTTTTTTCACACCTAAAAGTATTATTTAAAGTATTAAAATACACATTCATTTTATATAATGTTCTTGAATGTGTTTCGCTTACCAAAACTCTCATCGACATGCATACAAGTTCCCTGAAATTTTCATATTAAAATTTCTATTGTGTGTCAGAAAATATACCTTCTGTCTGCTTTGGATTTATTTAACCTCATTTTTTTTTTTATATGTAACAAAAATCAATATTAAAATAGTAACACGCTTGAGGTTAAATTTAGTTAGTATTATTAACTGTTCGAATTTGTTTATGTTATAATAATGACTCTCAAAGTATTTCGTAACAATATCGTAAAATTTCAACTGCCTGCATTCTCTTACTTCAAATTTTATTTTATAATTATAAATTCACATAATTCTTTTATTGAATTTTTGTAATACATAAAATTTTTTTATAGGATAACTGGAGTAAAGAAGCTATAAAAAGTTTTGGAATCTTTGTGAACAATAAACCAGTCATTATGCAGGTAAACTAATTTCGTATGAACAATTTTAAGCTTTTTTTGTGTACACTTTGTTTTCATTTTAATGTTTTTTCCTCTAATTTTTTTAATTCACTTAGGTATTTGAAGAAAGAAATAGTATTCTTAATGTAGATTTGAGTCAAACTGCTGATGATATAGCCAATGATGTTCCTGTCTCTGTTAGGGATGCATTAGTGTTTCTAGAAGTGGCTGTCTTTCAAAGTGGTGCAAATAAAGAACGTAAGTAAAAAACTTCTAAAACTGGTTTAATTTGTTTCTAACTAATGTAAAGCAAACAATGTAATTGAATAGTCCATTAATCATCTTAATTATAAGATTTTTAAGTTTAATTAAAGTAGGCATAGGCGTAAACTTGTATTGGGCCCGAGCCCCCCCAATATTTTGAAAACCCGGCTGAGCCCCCCCCAAAAATTTCGAAGTTCTCGAACATTATGCAAAAAAAAAATTCCCTCTATTTTTATTTAAATTTTTTTTATTATTTATTCACCATGTAAGGAACATTTAGCAACTATGGTAATCTCCATCAACTAAAGCATTTATTTGACAAAGACCTCTACCATCTCCCCCCTTTCCAGCTGTTGGGCAGTTGTTTTGGGGTGGCGTCTCGCCTCTTCTTCCCCCCCCCCCCCCCAGTGTCCTTCTCCTACCCTGTCTGCTGGGTACCTATCAGTAGGGCTTAGCCGAAAGGCCTTCAGCAGAAAAATTTCCCACATGTATCCTTTTCAGAAAAGAGCAACAAAATACGCCGACTTTCAGGAACACACACGTTCCATGAAATGTACATTGAGTGAGCGACAGTTCTTCACACAAACAAACGCATTCCCTGTCCCCAGTTAATTTAACACCCGCTGCGATAACCAGAGCAAGGCGTTACTGGATTGTGTGCAGACCTCGACCAAAGCCCTCCAGGTCTTGTCCTGAGGGTTCCCAACACTGAAGCAGGACGTACTGGCTCCGACGAAACCCGAGCCATCAACAAGTAAAAAAGGAATGTAACAATCACAATAAGGCAGCAAGTGTCCCCCCCCCCCCCCCACCACCACCACATTTGAGTTATAGGTTTTCAAGGATGATGGCTAAGTAATTCTATGAGCTGATAAGTTCTAGTTCTAGTCTAAAGTGCCCTTGCGCTTGTATAATTTTGTTAGGCGTATATATTTGAGAGGTGAAAAATGTATATGAGAAGAAAAGTTCACAACTTACGGGTTGAAAACAAACTTAAAGTAAGAATCTTTTCATTTATATTGTAATTTTTAATGCTAATAGTTGGTGGTAATTGAAGAAATTAACTTTTTCAAACTTTTATATCATATAGACTCCTATATGTTACTTGTTTTGTCCCAGGAAAAATCCTTTCTTCATTACGTCATTTTATATTTTAACTAAAGAAATCTTTGTGGTATACAATAATGCGTGAAGAATATTTAAAAAAAAATGTTTTAAAAATAAAAAGTATTTCTGTATTGAAAGTATTGTATTATTTAACAGAAAATCAAATTATCGAAAGTTAATTAAACGAAGTATAAATTTTGTAAACAATTTTTAACGTTAATTAAAGTACTTTAAATACATTTTGCATTCAATGATCTTGTAAACATTTAAAGTGATCGACAAAATAAAACCTCGGACTATTTTGAAATGGCGCTCTCACTCTAGGAGAAATTCGAAAAATATTTTTAGAGTTATTTCGTGTGATACATTTTATTGTCTATATTTCGGTTAAAACTCGTTTTATAGCTGCAATGATGAAGGAAGGGAGAAAAAATTAACAGCTAGCAATTTGAAATGTTTTTTGAGAATTCATTAAACGTACTATTTTGAAGAAACAAAGCTACTATTTAAAATTTATTTTAATTTATTTTTAAATTATTTGGTTAAAAAAATGTTAAAATTAATGTGAATAATGTATGTTTTTGAATCAAAAACATATTTAAAACATTTATTTCGTAAAATTGTAAATCATAGATAAAGTTAACCAATCTTATAAAATCATTTATATGTGATAATTTTGAATGTAGGAAAATTTGGCGAATTTTGTGTGATATTGCAGAATGCGCATGTAGGGAAAGAGATTTTTGTCCTGCATGGATTTATGTTTAATTTCTAAGTTATGGTGTCCCTTGTTTCGATTATTTTATGTAGCGATTCTTTTCTTTTATCGCGCTTCTCAAAATTTGCGCCAAGGCCATGATTTTCTTCCTGTAAGCAATGGCGGTTTGTGGACTACAGCAAGTACAGACGGGTTGTACCTAAATTTATTGGTGTATTTTAAAACTCAGATATTTTCCTAATTTTCTTAAATGAAGATTAGAATTGAAAATGAAATTTCTGCGGTAAGTAAACAAAATCTTCGATGTTGCCGTAATCCACAATTCAGGAGGGGAAAAGCTCCATTCAATCGAAACTGCAGCCAAAAAGCGAAGTTCGAAATTGTCTGCATCGTTGCCATGGTAACCTTACGTAGTATGACTTCCCCTATACGCTTAATTGAGGGTTGTGACAACACAAACACAGCCCAAAAGGATTTTCTCACCTCGGGCTGCACTTGGTATTCGATAAACTGATTGGCTCGTGCATGAATCGCGGGATGGTTGGAAAAACCGAGAAACTCTCCAAACAGAAATAGTTTTCGTCATAAATTTATTGTGTGTTGTTGTTTTGTTATTTAAGTTAATATTAAAATTGACCGATTCGTATGTTTAAAAGAAAGGAGGATTGCTTTAATTTTCAAAAAATAAGTAAGCGTGTTCTATTTTTTTCGTATGTAATCATTTCGTAAAAATTTAAATGAAACTTTGATTTCAGTAGTAAATAATAAAGAATTTCCGTTCATGTATGGTTGTGGAAAATGGGGGGGGGGGGGGAGGGAGATTCACATGATTTCGGCTGCACTAATATTTTCAACCACGTAAGTATTGTCATACGCAGTAACATAAACAATTTTAAGCACACGCACGTATCGTGTGATAATGTCACATGCTCTTAACGTCGATTTATGGCACCGGACAATTGTGATCTACGGATTTCGACTAAACAGGATAGCAGTTGGTACTCCGTTCGAGAAGTCAATTATGGTGCTTATAGGCAAACCTTGGAGCAGTCGATTATGACACCTCGCACTCAAATGCTTTGGTATGTAAAGAACAATATGTGTCAAACTACTGGTTCACACAAGCTAGAGTAATTAGTATAATTTCTTACTTAAGTTCAGTTGTAGCTTAAATTATATTTTTTGGGGAAAGAACCTATAATACAACATAAATTCATGCAGGACAGAAAATCTCTTTTCCTACATGTGCGTTATGGACAACCCCTCGCAGCATCCGGACAAATTTACCTCCTCCCGGTAATTTTGGAAGCTTTTGGGGTGCTTCCCAATATAAGTTTTTATTTAACACTTATTATTCAATATCAAAACATCATTATACGTTAAAAAGAAATTTACAAAACATTTTCTATTTTGTAAAACTATCAATTAAAAAAAGGGAAAATGCACTAGAAGGACATTTTTCTAAGCTGATTGATATGGCATAGAATTTTATACATAGTTTTATAATGCAAGAGGTATTGAAAATAAATAACAAAAATATTTTCTTTCTTTTGCCTATGCACATTCTGAAAATATTTTTAGGCACCAGGAAATATTTTCAGCTACAGGCCTGCCTTGAGGTTAAACGATGTTGCGGCCCTTTTTGAACATTTTAAAACAATTTAGCACCCCCCAAAAATTGCGCAAATACCTTTATTTGAAACTTATAATTTTGAGCCCCCCCAATAATTTTGATAACTTTACGCCTATGAAAGTAGGACAGATGCTTTTTTTTGCCAATAAGTTTTTTTATTAAGTCTTTTAATATTTTAAGTCTAACTAACCAAAGTTATGATTTGTTCCAATAACGACAAAATCAAACCTTCCAAAGGCTTTAGTTGTTGTGCCTTGAAATTTCATTAAGCTGTACATGCTGAGCTGCTTAGACATTATTGGGCACAGGAATGCTGTTTAAAACAAATCAATTTTACAAAGACAAGGTCAAGCAAAAAAAATATGTACATCACACCACATGCTATTTTTATAAATTTTAACATTATTTCCTACACCAGGGATTTTTCAAACTTTAAAAATAGGACATCGATAGATGATATCAATTGACTCTTGGTACCTGGGTCCAGCGACGGACTAAAACCAAATCATCAGAAATAACATCCAAGCATGTAAATCGGAAATAAAAGTTCTAAATCGTTGCGAACATCCATTCACCCACAGCACAAACCCACAACCACCCCAGGACAAGACACAGGACGGACACCCCAACAGAAACCCAGAATCACCAAACGGTAACGAAATATAAAAGTTAACTCAAAATAAAACGCGATGAACACGGTGTTCATATCTAAAATAAATCGTAGATAAAAACAAACATAAATCTAAGTAAAAGAATCAAATAGTCAACATCTTATCATGATTATAAAGAACCGAAGTAGCGAAAAATATAGTAAATCGTGAAATAAACAGCAAATGCGATAACCAAAACGAAAGATGCGAATCTTCATCTAAATATCAAAAAAAAATTTAATTTAAAATAAATGTTCAGCAATTGGACCTGAGTGTAAAATAATCAAGGAAGGTGAGATGAGGTCTCAAAGTCAGACAATCTAAGTATAGTAAAGATGAGACGCGAATCTAGTTGTGGAAAACACTACAAATGATCTAAGATAGGGGTGCAGGTAAAACTTCCAAACTCCAGGCCGACCTACTTGGTGTTCCCCACTTGGTGATGGGGCCCTATAATAGGTTGCTCGACCTGGGGGGTGTTTCATTTTATTAAATGACTGATTTCAGCTAAGTAATGCGTTTATCAGTCACCTTAATTTTTTAAGGAAATGTATTGATATATTGTTCTTTACGATCGGAACGTAGAGTAGTAGTTTGGGGTGGCTACAGTCAAATATATATTTTAAGTATTGATTAAATCATTTGCAAAAAAGTAAAAATAATAATGTATTTTACAGGAAAAAGAAACAAAAATGAACGGAACTGCATGCCTCCGGAATCTTTGTGCGTAAATGCGAATATATGTGCAATTGTTAGTCACGTCAATGACCCTTCTCACTTTTATGTTCAGCAGGTAAAGTATAAAATAAATGTTTCCAAATGCCTGAAATTATAGTAAGTTTAAAAATTCCCATTTATGATGTTTTCTTTTGCTTTAGATATCTACAGCTTCCTATTTAGCTGGCTTGATAAATGATATGTCCGAAACTTATAATAAAGAAATGAATTCGATGCTGCATGGTATATATGCTCCTCGAATTGGTATGTGTTATTTTTATTTATTTTTAAATGTTTGCTATACTTCATCACATGCTTTCTGATCCTAACCATTTATGCTATAAGGCTGTTCCACCACATTTATCACTGCGACTTTTTGTTATTATTTTATTATATGTTAATTAACGTAAAATAAACCTTTAAAAAATTAGTTTATTTTACGTTTGTTGACATATTACAAAATAACAAAAAGTTGCGGAGGCACAAATCATGGACAAATACCTTGTATTAATATTATTATGAAATTAAAATGTTTATTCTTTTAAATTCGGATGCATTTTGGTATTTAGCTATTTGATGTGAAGATTGTAGCCTTCACTTTAGGCTCAACTCGGGTTGTCTCCGAGTATAGCTGTTGTCCATGAATTCACACGCATAAAGAAATGGCACTTAAATTTGCAAATGATCATGAATTACTTAAAAAACATTTTTAGTGTCAAAGAGAAAGGATAAATGTTTAAAGCAGATTATTTAAATGTTCTTTATTTCACTTAAATTTGTAAATGGCCATGAAAAACTTGCAAAAAAATTTTAGCGTCAAAGAGATAGGATAAATGTATAAATCATATTATCTAAAACATTTTTAATGAAACGGTATATAGTATTTTGTTTTAAAAAATATAAAATAATTAACGAAATATCAGCATCCACTTATAAAGTAAATATGTTTTTACTTCTGCATGATTTCTAAGCATAAAATGCAATATTTAAAATATTTGGGTGTCTACCTGTCTCTAAAATATTTTATTAAAATCTTCATCTTGTTTAGTGTTGCTATCTAAACTGTTTCAAAGTTTTAGAATGTTTTAAATATTTTCATAGACATATATTTCCTTTGGAAATATTCATTGCAAACTCATCTATTCAAATTTGCAATGTTGTTTCTAATTCAATCAGTCTGACACACTTGTACGAATGTAAAGTACTTGATATATCTACACAATTGATGAATAATGCAATGTCTGTATAAACCTAAGTTGTGACCATTTGAAATTCAAAGCTTAAAATGAATTACCAATAAACAAGGATTGCTTGCAGTGATGTAATAAATGCCTCACTAAAGAAATTTCAAGGAATTTTTTATATATAATGAAAGATTTACTTGTGATTTAATGTTTTATAATAATATTTTTAGCATTAAAAGATATTTATTGGCATTCTGATTGCTCAATATTGCCATTTTTTTCAGGTATGGTGTGTGCTGCTCAATATAGTGTTGACAAGCAATGGTATCGGGCTAGAGTGGTTGATTTGCCTGGAGGAGCGCAAGTAAAAGTGCAATATTTGGATTTCGGAAATACTGAAGTGGTGCATCATAAGTGTCTAAGAAAACTTTTCGACAAGTTTTTCAAACTTAATATACAAGCCATACCTTGCAAATTGGCTCAAGTTACCTACAATCAAGCTGTAGGATGGAGTAAGGAGGTAAGTTATTTATGCATAATTTAAAATATAATTTCATTTTTTACTTTCGGGTGTAGTTTGCAAGGGTTCATCGTAAATGTAGCAAGTAATTGGATATCTCCTCACGGGACATAAGAAATCTTTGTGTTTTAGACCTCTAATTTTCAAAATCAGCAGGAACATCTAGTTTTAAAGTTAAAAGGATTTTTTATTTTGTAAGTTTAATTTTTTTTAAAAAGAAATTTATATTTTTACTACCCAATTACGATACAGATTTTAATGCTCCAGAATCTTTAAATCTAAAATTACCTCTCAAATGTCCAGTGTAAACATTTGATTAAAGCCATAATTTGTTAAAGGTTGATTAATTGAATTTTTTACTTGTTCGAAAGACGAATGTAGAAAGTAAGTATGTATTAAAGTGTCAGACTTACTATATGTTATTTCATCTTTAGAGTATAAATCATCCAGCAATATTAAGATATTAAGACTTTCAAACACATCACTAAGATCTTCTATTTCAACCTCAGGCATAAATTTTTTATAGTTTTTATAATAAGATAACAATTTTAAAGTATAAACTGTTATAAAACAGTTTTCAAATAAGAATATAAAGTAACGTTTTCATTAAAGAAACATATTATATTGCTTGATTTTGCTAGCAGGTCTAGTTTCAATATATCCAAATTACATCAAATGGGCTAATCATCTTTCCCCTAAGATCAAGGCTTTACGAATAATCAACAAATGTACCTTTTAAATAAAGATACATATAGCGATAATTATTTTTTGCAAAGTTATGCATTTCAAGAAATAATGAAGGGTTTTGTGTACACGTATTTTTGTTTTTCTTTAACATATAACTGACAAATGAACCACCAAGTATAACAGTCAAGAAAAAAAAAAGTTGTACACCATGGGCATGTAAGATTTTAGATCATGCATAAATGATGTTAGGAAATTGTCACATGGGGAAGGGGAAATTAAAATTGTAATTGGGGAAATTTGAATACTCCTTAATTGTCAGTTAATGTATGGAAACAGTCCACCCACAAATCTAGCAATGTTCTTGATATAAAATGGAGTCATCTCGATACATAAACTTTTTAAAAAGATGAATTTAACATTATTGTTTAGATAATCTAGTTTAAATTTGATTTATAATTTTTGTAACTTCGATTTTTTATTTAGACTACTTGGTTTATGTTTCCTTCTTTACTTTTTTAGGCCAAGAAATGGTTAACTGAGAAATGCTCGCGAAAACAATTGACATTAAAGTCATTAGGTAACCTTTTAAATATAGTATTTAGCTTTTTGTCTCTTGTTTTTAATCACTCGTAGCAATTTTATAAGTTTATTCCATTGCAAATTGTTGTTTTTTCTTTAAGTTTCAATATTTTTGTGTTAACATTTTTTTTTGTTTAGGTACAATACCTGGGGAAGACAAAGCAGAAGTTGTGCTTTATTTTACTAAAAATGACACTGAAATTTGTATAAATGCATCAATGGTCGAAGATGGATTCGCTGAGTCAACTGGTGAATAGTAAGTATTTTATGTATTTAAATTTTACAGTTAGGTTTTGTCTCATGAGTACATTGAACTTATACTCTTTTAAAATGAAAAACCTAATTATATTTTTTGAGTATAGGCTTTTGAAAGACATACTTTAATATATTAATTGTGGAATATGCATAATTAATTCCCCATTTACCCCCCCCCCCCCCAAGCAACCAGAAAATTAACCAAATTGTATATTTATTCCCTGTTTTGGAGAGTTTAAATTATATATTTAACATATTAAAAAAAAATGTTTTTTTTTTTTAAAATTTAAAAATGGGGTTTATTATTGAAAATACTGGTGTATTCCATGATGCACAATTCAGGGACAGCCGATAGAGGGTTAAATTTGTTGTTCAACATAATTGTTCATTGTCATAAATACATTGCATGCTCAAATAAAATAAAAATTTCAACACAACAGCTTGCATTGAATATTCACATCAATTAAAATATGTCATAGACTTGTGCTGTTTTAACTTTGAAAATTTCACAAACCTGTTATTGTGATTTATATTGGCAACAAATATCATTTTAATATTATCTTAAACTGAATATAAGGGGTTATTTTATCCCACTACTAAGGCATTATTTTGAAACATTATGAACATGATGTAAATCCTGTGTACAAGATTTGGAGTAAGTTTAGATATCTCTCCTCTTTACAATTCTTCCAGTTATATACCAATATTTTAATTTTTTTTTTATAATCTGTCTACCATCCAAGATAAATTTTGAATGGAAAGAAATGGTTGTTCGAAATGATTGCCTTATCGGGTGAAAGTTTTTACTCTTTTGAATTGCGGTATCATAGAATTTAAAATTATTTTATGTTAATAATCAGGACTTTCCCTAAATAGACTTACATTTCTTTGATAATCAAAATATTCTTAATTTTAAAATAAATGTACAAAAAATGGTTTTAACTTGAACTTATCAAAATTGGACTTTTTGCTCTAAACACTCCAATTCAGTTGTTTATTCTTTCCATCTCTTTTAACCCAGAACATTAAAAGTGATCTGATGAGATATTCTGTACATTGCCATAGGCACTTTATTTTATGAAATGGCCATTTACCACATTCGCTTTTTATAGATTTGATGTTCTTGTTTCTTATTCTACACTGCCAATTTATGAATCAATTTTTAATAGAGATACCCATTTCTAAGACATCTATTCACTATTTTCTAGCTCAAGAGCAGTCAGGAAGAAGATTGAGGGGAAATCTCCAAAGAGGGATATGCAAAATGCACATTCTATACAATCCTTGCGCGATATGGCTACAGCAGCTATTTCGCCTCCTGTTCCTAGAACCGGGGAAAATGTCCCCTTTCTTACACTTGAAAAGACGATTGATGTGGCCGTCAAAGAAGGTCACTCCAACGCGATACCTGAGAACGCAAAGAGTCATCCCCAAAGGAAATATCCCTCGTTGGCCCCGCCCCCTGTAGCCGAAGGAACCGGTTACCTTGAAGTGTATGTCAGTCATATTGAAACACCTGGATCATTCTACATTCAAGTAGCTAGCGATAAAGAGAAGCTGGAAGCGTAAGTTTTTACCTTGTGTGTGGTACTGTTGCATGTGGAATTAATAGCAGAAGCTATGCAATTATGTAACATTTTAATCCATTGACTGTATTTGTCATGTCTTGATATCACCCATCTTTCCAGCAAATACACTTTTTGAATTCATAAAAGTAATATACCATTTTACTATCTATATAATTTTTTATATTGGATACAACTTTTAAAAAGCTATCTTTGAAAAAAAAAGAATGTTTAAAATGTGAATTAAGAATATTTAGTTCCTTAAAAACATTATCAAAATTACTTAAGCATCCTTGAGTGTGCAGTGCCAGAGATGTATTATTCAATTTTTGGTGAAGTATTTTTGTGTATTTAAATACAAGTTCTTTGAACCAGAATGCACCTTATCAGTTTTGTTAAAGTTTAACAATTTTTGTTATGAAAGAATTCTTATTGTTTAGTGTAGAGCAAAAGGAGCAATTTAGCATGATGTCTTTCTGATTAGAAAACTTGAATATTCGTGCTTCATTCTCAGTTTGGAATACCTTTTATAATTTTTTACTGGATTATGCAAGCATTTGTTTATTAATAACAATAAGTGCATTAACATCATGTGCAAGTAAACATTAATGTTAGAGTGCATGTATACCTTTTCTGAACACAAATATCAAATAGTTGTTTTTCTACAAAATTCATATATAGGTTTGTAAAAAAATCTTCCAATTATTTTATATTTAATAGAACTACATTGTAATTTAAATTCAATTCCGAATAAAGTTTAATTTGTTACTGAAAACTGTTAACTTTGTTCTTAAAAAAAGTTTGAACATAATTCTTTTTTATTATTATTTTTGAGTTTGGGAAAGATTTTCTTAAATCATGATTCATAATAAAAATAGAATATCTTGTCAAGATTTAAACTTATTTTATTAAACATTTTTTTAAATGTGTTTATTCTTTTTCATAGGCTGATGAATGATTTACAAAATGTTTATGAAAATATTGAGGGTGAGATTGAATATACTGTAGGAAAAGCATATGCAGTTTACAGTAAAACGCAGAAAAAATGGCTAAGAGGAACCGTATTGTCCAAGATATCAGAAGACAAAGTTCAAGTATGCTTTAACTATCAGTGTTTCATAGTTTTATATACTGTGTGTTTTTTAACTGGTTTATTGAAATGCAATTAATCCCATAATTATTCATTTGAATGGTTATCTATATATATATTTCTCTTACGCGGTGATTGAAAAACGCTGTTTTTCTCTACGTGGAATGGCAACAGTTACAAATATCTGTTGCTTTCGTATTTGTATTTTGTTATTATGTAAGCTATTTTTACGATTAACAACTTTAATTCATTAATAAATAATTATTTTGATAATGTCGTTTAAATTTGGAAGAATGCCGTATTATATTAACAAAAGAGAAGTTTTGTAAAATATATCTAAATCACTGAACTGAGATCAGTGATCCAAACTGGAAATAGAGGTGCCGCCATCTGTTGGCTGTTTTAGAAACTATACCATGAACGATTCCTATAAACTCCATCTGCCTGACGTCATTAAATAAAACATTTTTGGTAGGCAAAGTTATGGTAGGATTAACATCAATTACATCCAAAACAAACTACAAATAATGTAAGAAATTGAGCTAAAATGTATGAAAAGCATGGCAAAAATGAGGAAAATAATAATAAGGATAGGCATGTTAGTTGTACCATTGTTTTCCCGTTTGTACTTTAACAAAAAAAAATACTTTAAATAATTTTATATTGATTTACATGAAGAAAAAATTTATTTACGCCAAGAATAATTATAATTTAAATTTTCAGTTTCAACTTTTAAAGTTTACAGTAATATAATAAAAAAAATATTGTTGCTAGGACGCATTGTTATTGTGTCCTACCTTATAGCGAGCGAAGCGAGAATTGGTTTGCGAAGCAAACCTTGGAGGATTGCGTAGCAATCCTCCGGGGGTTGGCGGAGCGTTAGCGGAGCAGGGGGCGGAGCCTCCTAGTATTTATATAATTAACAAAGGGTTGCCTTCAAAACTAGGAATTTTTTAGGAAAATGAAAGAAATGTTAGTCTCTAAAAAGATGGGGGAAAAAATGATTTTGTATACAAGTCAGAATTTTAAATAAATCTCCATCATACTCTACAATTTTTTTTTTTTAATTTAAATGTTTTTTCTAACATAACAAATATTGATAAAATAACAATAATTTTTTTTCTCCAAGTGAAATACTACCTAAACAAATAATTTTTCTTCAGATTCATTATGTTGATTTTGGAAACAGTGAAGAAATAGACAAAAAGAACCTTCGAAAGCTATTGGAGAAATTTCACCTTGATGAGTCATTTTCAGTTCGTTGCCACCTAAGTGGAATAAATCCAGCAGGTGATAGCAAAAAATGGCCTCACACTGCATGCGACAGGTTTCATCAAATGGTAGCTCCACACGAAGTATTACTTCTTTCAAGTAAAGTGAGTAACATTATTTTGTTATGTTAGATTTGTTTTATAAATGGAAGTGAATTAAAATGTTTGGGTTTGTCGTTTGAATAATTTTGATGCATTGGACTGCAATGTATAATAAATTAACAAGACTATATATTGCAAAATATATAGTTTGTGCTATATATACATTGGTATAAATTGTGAATCGGATTTGTATAGTAAAGTGAATAAGGATATTTATTGAACTATTATTTGAAAGTTTTAATCTGTATATTATTTTGATAACAACTGAATCTGAAATCTTTTATTAATTGTGTATCAAGGGCAACTTAATTTTTTAATTTCAATTGTTGATTTTCTAGAAAAAATTTCAATAAAAATCACAGGAGGAATGTATTGCCATATTAAAATAAATGATAAATAAAAAATATGCTTATTGTTATTGGCATTTATTTGTTTTTATTAAATCCTTTTAAGGTAACTAAATAGGAAGCCAAAATCATTTAATATTATAAATATTTTTGTGCCCATGCTTCCGAATAACATTCTGGCTTTTTAAAGTGTTTTGTGTGATTTGTCATGCTAATCATCTTAGTTTAACAAGGCTATTAAAAGGTAAGCTTAATTAAGTTACTTAAAAATATTTATTTTATCAGAGGTAATTAAGAAATGCAGGATTTAGTCATGCCAATTGAGATGTGCAAGTAAAAATAAGGACTAAAGATAATTTAAAGTTATAAAGATGTCTTAGTTATTAAAATATATAATTATTAAATTACAGAGAGGTTGAGGTTATATCTTTTGCTATTTCATTTAACTGCACTTGCTTGTGATCACTTGGAATATTTTTTAAATATTCAGTGGGTATATACTCAATATCTGTTTTAGGGAGATTTCGACAAAGAAACAAAGTCACTACCAGCTGATTTACTTATAGAACAATTGGTCAGAGGGGGTGCACTAGAGCCTACAAAAATTGAATATATTAGTATAACTGCAGAGCTTATCAGTAAAGGCCTAGGATTGCCAATTCGACGGTAAGTCATCATTTACTATTTCACTCGTCCTGTACCCAAGTCAAAACAAGTATTTATTTTTAAATGCTAATATTTTTTAATTCCTTTCTTTTTTTGCAGTAAAGGCCACCGTTCAGCTGCACCCAAACCCGTGGGAACTTCGGAACCAAAACCTACTTTTGATACAAGTAATTTGACTGAAACATCAAAGGAATCTGTTGAAGTCTGCAATAATATATTTCTTAGTAATATCACTCCAGATGCATGTCTCAGTTATCCCCCAGCTGAAGATCATTTACCACCACCTGCAAAACCAACGTTTCAGTGGGAACCTGCTGTCCCCCCTTCAGAATCAATCTTCAAAGGCTTTGTAACAAATGTTGGGGATGATGGAAGCATTCATCTTTATATTATACATGGAGGTAAAATATTTACTTAATCGAATTTAGTATTTTTAAGTAGTTAATTTTTTTAGAGTTTTTGCTTTTAGTAGATTTTTTATTTATTAATTTCATACATTTTACTCTAGATACTAGTAAAGTGGACACAATTAAAAAAGGTTTGCAGTTCAAGTACAGATCTGATTATGAATGCCTAAAAAGAGCGCCGGCAATCGGGGAAGCTTGTGTGGCTAAGTTCTCTATAGACAAACAATGGTATCGGGCTGAAGTTATATCTGTGTATCCTGGAAAAGTCAAGGTATATTTTTTTACTAGTAATAAGCCTGCAATTTTTTTGTTGTTGTGTATTTTCTTTATGAATAATATTTGCTGCTTGGGGTTTTAGGTGAATTTTGTTGATTATGGAAACAATGAAATAGTTCCTTTGTCAGACATTCGACTTGATATTATCATGAAAACCTTTCCGCGTATGTGTCAAGAATGTGCTCTATTTGAAATTGAAAATGTAAGTAATATTTTAGCTTATTTTATTATTTTGTGTTTAGAATAGAGACATTTGTTTGAATGTATGGTACTTAAAAACCAATAGATCCATGAGACACCAGTAATTCCCCCAAATAAAAATCTGATATCTAATATCACAAATTTTTCCCGCTTTACATTGAAATTAAGGATCATAAAAACATTTTATTTGATTTTGAATAATCATAATCTTTACTTCACGTAGTTAAATTTTTATCTATAACTTCTGTATCACTTCGACTCAAATCCAGTATTAACACATTTTTTACATAATCTCTAATCTGGTACAGGTTTTGTAGTTTTTGAGGTATAGGTAATTTGTACCAGCATTTCACTGATCTCAGGCTTAAAAATGTTGTTATATAATTTTTATTGTTAATTTTTAGAACAGTTTGCAAGAGGTATTCGAAAAAAGCAAATCTAAACATTGGTACCTTACATGCTTTCATGCTAGTTAAAATGTTTAACTTGGAAATCAAAATGAAACAAACAAAACAAAGTTATTGATGGAAAGTTTCATTGACTTGTGTATAAAAAATGGGTACTTTGGATTTATGTGTTGATGCATTCTCGTCAGATAGGCAGACCATTTTTTAAAACCACTTTTAAGGAAGACATTTTAAAGCAATTGTGTTGTCTCATTTGTATTTTCAACTCAATTGTTAAAAAATTAAAAACCAATGTAGAAGTTTTTATTACTAAAATATTGTAGTAAAAGTAAGAATACAATGCATATAAATGAGTTTTAGATATGATTTGAAAGTTAACTTATTGCCAACCTCTTTCATATTTCTCCTATTCTTTTATATATATAAAAAAGCTTTCGTTTAGCATCTTGATATAATAAATTTTAAAAAATTCCAAAATAGAAATTTCATGTAATTAGATCATTCTTACCTGATTGATTATTTTTAAGATTATTTTACAGAAACAAATCTAAGGTTTTTTTTCACTTATTACCCTTTTGTAAAATTTTAAAAATTAAAAAAAAAATTCAAACAAAGGCCATGAATAAAGTCAAATTGGTTTTGCAAATCAACAAAAAATGACCATTATTAGAAAACATTAAAAAGAAAGAATAGTTTATTCTAAACCTCATGATTTTTTCTTTTTTAAGCCTATTATTTGATCTTTTATCCATTTTTCCTAATAATTGTAATTTATATTAATATTTTCTTATGTTAACTGCCTTGTAACATATAATTGCAGTTATTAACAAGATTTTCTGTTTTGTTATTGCTTGACCCTTTTTATGATACATATTTTTTACAATTTTGTTCGTATAACTCTTACAAATTTACAATACATATTTGTTAGAAAAGATACTGTAACTAGATGTTACATTTATTATTAATTTATAACCATTACTTGGTTCTAAATTTTAAAATATGTACTAATCACGCTGTAATTCTTTTAACATGTTCTGTCATATTGCTTATGTACTGATAGTATATCTTGTTTTTAGGGTAATATGAACATAAAATGGGATGATGATCTGTTAACTTTCTTGCATAGCCAGCTAGTTGAAACTCAAGTTACAGTTGAAATACAAGTAAGTAGAGAGTGAACTGTGTTATGAATTTATATTTTAAATCTTGAAATTTTATTCTGATATTTTCATAGAAAATTAGTCTAAAAAATATAAAAGGTCGTCTCAAAAGAAACGATTGGTTAAATTTCATAGTAAATTAGTACAAAACATAATTAAATTATAGCAGCAAAATCCTAAACATTCTAAAATAAAGCAAAAATAAATCAAAAGGATTCATACAGAAAGTAATTAAGCTGGTTGTTGTGGACGAAGGCAAATTGATTGGACAAAAAATATACATAAAGAAACCTGCTCTTAGTTAGATAATTGTCTTCAAATGTAGACAGAAAGATATACTACTTATTTAATTTATCTATGAACACTGTTAAGTAGTTCATACCTGAATACTTGTACCACCTGTACAATGTCTAGATTGAAACCATTTTCTACAGTTGTCAGGGCTGATGTCTTTTAACCAGATAAAAAAAAAGTTGGTCAGCTTATTTTTTTAACCGCATAAAAAAGCCAACATTTTTTCAAAAAAACTTAATTTAAATTTTAATTATACATATTTGTATTTAATAGGTTAGAACTGTACCACACAATTTCCCATTATAAAAAAAAAATTATGGTAATACATGAACATGAATCTAGGTCAGAAGAGCTTAGTTTAGGAAAGTTTACAACACTTTTTTATGTATGCTCCAGGTTTTTTCAGTATAACAAAATGTTTAATCTTAAATTTTGTAACGAGTAAATCATAATCACTAGTGTATTGAAATGTGCTTATTACAGGCAAATAATGGTAACTTTGCTCTCCAAGTTGAAAATGTAATACAGGGAAAAATAACATTGTAATATCATTAAATTTAACTTGCATCGACCTTTTTTTAAACTGGTTTTTGGGTTATTAAAATAATATTTATTGTAAGATTTTAACTACAAACATTTTAGAATTTCCGTTATGCCTGTTTTATAAGATCGACAATATATATATACATAATAAATTTCAGAGCTTGTATTACTTTTTAAATAAAAGCCAATTTTTTTTTTAAATGCCAGTTTTTATTTTAAAAACATAATAATTTATAATTAAAAAAAAAAAAGAAAAGGCTGGCTTTTTTACAATCCTGATGGTTGTACAATTTGCTTATAAATTGTACCTGTATAACCCTTAAACCATGACACCGATAAAAATTACCAGTAGGGGTTTTCTTTGCACCCTTGTACAATTTTTTATACACATTTTAAATATTTCTTAATATATATATTATATTGTTTTGTAGGCACCACCTGATAAGAAAGGTAGACTTCAGTGCAAAATTACTACACCTTCCGGAATTAACATTGCTGAGCTGTTATTGAGCATGGGGTTTGGCGATTCAACGGAAATTTCAGTAACACATAAAAATCCCGTAAGAAGATATTATTTTTATAGTTCTACTAATGTTTTATATAAGATTACAATTTTAAAGTAAAAAATATTTTGTCTATTAATATGGCAACACAGAGAAAAGTTGTGCTAAGCAAGTTAATTTCGTCGCTACTCATAATTTTTGTTACATTTAATTTATTTTTGAATAAATGCCAATTTTTTTTTTATGCTGGATTCAGTGGAGAAAATTTAATATTTCTCATTTGAAAGAAGTTATCTTAATATTATTTGTATGAACTCCAGTGGGTCAAGCAAAAACCTGTTTCAGATAAAAAAAAAAAAAATTCTAATACAGGATAGAACATGCATTCATTTTCAAGAATAATAAAAAAAAGAATGGGTTAAATTTATTATACACATTTAAAATAGGTGAATTTTTATATAGATTTTAATACTTTAAATATATACTTTTCAGGAAAACCTGCAATTTTCATGGAAAATTTAAAAAGGAAACACATTTCTTATGGAAATTCAAAAATAACTTAAAAATCCAATGGAATTATTAAAGAAATTCAACAATTATTCTTGGAAAGGGACGCTGTCAAGTTACTTTAATTGTCATTGGTGGGATTTTTAATTTCAATGCAAGTTATTATTTATGGGTATTTCATTATTAAAGACTTCTTTCTATATTAATGTGTATAAAAATAGGATATTTTACAGATAAGATAATATTTTAATTTATAAGATATTTATTTACAGATAACAATTTTGTGGTATATTTCACAAAACCACTTTTTAAGTTAATTGTCTTTATATTTGCATTTTTAGGCAGAAATGGGAGAAGTAGAGAAAACCTTTGCAAAAGCTTCCGAGTTAAGAGCTGGGGACATCTTACCTGTGTGTGTCACTCAAATAAACTCTGAGAATATTGTGTACCTTCAGGTTCTGAATATCGCACAACCCAAAGATGAATACGAGGAGAAGCATAACGAAACACACGCAGCATTCCTTCAACTTATTTCAGAGCTTAGGCAAAAGGCAGAAAATTTCCCAAAAGTTAAGGAGCCAATGCCAGGTAAAATGCCAAAGAACTCTATGCATTTTTTAGTTAATTAAAAACCTCATTTATTAAGAGGTTTTTGAAAAGTACTTTTTGTATATATTACAGTGACCACTCTAGGCGTTTTTTGAAAGGCAGTCCGCCCTGCCCGCCCTTTTTTCATCTCGATAGCGCCCTCATGCCCCTTTTTCAAAAATGATGCCCTCTTTCGAAAAAAATTCCGCCCCTGTTGTCCTTTTTAGTCAAGTACAAGCATCCTTGCTTTCCTAGCTGTCTTTAAAATATGCATCAATTAATTTTTTTTTTTGTAAATATGAAATTGAATGATTATAACAGTAGAAAAACAAACTTCTTTTTAACTAAGCTTGTTGTGAAATCCCGGTAATTTTGAGCACGGGGCATTGCACGAATCCTATTGGTTGCCTGTAAGATGGTTTGGGGCGAGATTACAAGATTAGACATTTTATTACCAAATTTTGGATTTTAGTAACCTTTTCATCAGTTTTATAAGGGGCCTAATTCTGGCTACTTACCGATTTGGTTTTTAGCGAAAACATTAATTTTAAAATATCAAATTTTGGATTTCAAGTAGTATTTTCACAAAGTAACATCAATTTTGTACTGTTCTTTCCTTCGAAATAAGCCCCGAGCCGTCATAAATAGCCCAATATGGAGCTCTAGCGCAATGCCAACTAATAAATCTGACTTTTTTTTTTGGTCACAGGTCTGATGTGTCAATGATAACCACGCCCACCCCAATTTTTTTTTAAAGTGCTCTTTTAAAAACAGGAAGTGGCTTACCGAAAACGGGGCGCCCTTTTTCTGCTAACAGCGCCCTGTCCCTTTTTATTTCTAGAGTGAACACTGTATATTATATGATAAAATGGAATGCTACTAAAATTTAAGGATTAGCATACTAATGTGCAATTGGTTAACTTTCCATGTTAGCACACTGGGATTTGGAGGTTCTGCACTGGTTGGTGAATAAAATATTTTATTTTGTTATAATTATCTGAAAGAATTACTATTATTTGGAGTGTATGGGCTTCACACGTCTACTTTCAAGTAAAGAATATTAAAACTAAAATCCTTTTTTCACATTATACTTAAAGGAATTGTTATGCATTTTAATTTGTTTTCGTATAAACTAATATATAAATGGGTTCAAATTGAATTACAATGTTCTATGATACAATAACTAAGAAAGTTAAATAACAGTGTGCAATTTTGAGTTTTAATAGCATTTTTTAAAGTGGCTACTCTTGCTGAATAATGTAATAGAAAAGGAACTAGGTTTAAGTAATAAAAGGTTTAAAAAAATTAAATATTAAAATGTTTATTAATAAACATAGCTTAAACATTTTGATTGCAAGTGCATTCTTGGATTCAAAGCAGGAATGTTCTAGCTTATAAAGATTTTTTGCTATTTCTTTTTCTCAGTACTAATGACAAGGTTATTGACTTATTTAAAAAAAATTAATTTTAGTTGAAAAATTCTTGATTAAAATATATAAAACTTGTTTTGTTCATTTTTATTTGTAAAAATATTTAATTTTGTGACTTGTGTGTTTTTTTCTTGATCAAAACAGATCTTGTTTTATACTTTTTTTTAAATGAATACAAATATTTTTTGAGTTTAACTGATAATTTGTAAAATTAATAATTTAATTTTTCTTGAAAATTCAAATATGTTGCTTTTATTTCACGAGATGTAATATTTTCCCTCAAGTAATATTTTATGCATAAATTTCATGTCAATAACTTGAAACATCAATTTATAATTGCAGTATGTATGATTTTTGCAGTAGTGTAATATTTGGTATTTCTTTTACCATATAGGCATGTCATGTTGTGCCAAGTATTCCTATGACAATGATTGGTATCGATGTGAAGTTACAGATCTAACTGAGGACGGTGTAGTTGTGCTCTATGTCGATTATGGGAATTCAGAGGCTATCTCTAGTGATAAGTAAGTAAAAAACTTTTATAAATAAATACATATTTCTTTACATTTACCATTGTACTAAATGAATATTAATCTAAAAGTTGAGTAAAATAATATTAATGTGCTCTTTGAAAAATTTAACTATTTAAAATTTTTTGTTATTTTTTGTACTTATTTATTTTATGTTCACTGAAACTCTACTTTTCAAGTACTCCCTTTCTAATGCTATACTTTTATTGTAGATTTTATAAATATATTACAGTGTTCACTCTAGGTGTTTTTTGAAGGGCGGTCCGCCCTACCCGCCCTTTTTTCATCTCAATAGCGCCCTCATGCCCTTTTTTTTTAAAAAATGTCGCCCTCTTTTGAAAAAATTCCACCCATTTTGCCCTTTTTAGACAAGCACAAGCATCATTGCTTCCCTAGTTGTCTTTAAAAAAGGCATCTATTAAAAAAATTGTGTGTAAATTGGAAGTGAATTATGACAGTAGAAAAACAAACTCCTTTATAACTACGCGTGTTGTGAAATCGTGATGATTCCGTGGTAATTTTGAGTACGGGGCATTCCACAAATCCTATTGGTTGCCTGTGCCTGTATATGAAATTCTAAGTTTTTTAAAGAGAATATGATTTGGGACTAGGTAGGGATTAGTTTGCAAGACTGACATTTTATTACCAAATTTTGGATTTAAGTAGTCTTTTTTATCAGTTTTGTAAGGGATCCGATTCCAACTTACAGAATTGCTTTTTATGGTCAACAATAATTTTAAAATGTCAAATTTTAGATTTCAAATAATATTTTATAAAGAGACATAAATTTTGTATGAGTCTTCGAGATAGGCCCCGAACCGTCAACAATAGTCCAATATTCAGCTCTGGCGCAATGTCAATCAACAAATCGGAACTTTTTTGTTTGGTCACGGGTCCGATCTGTCAATGTGTGGCCACGCCCACACAATTTTTTTTTTTTAAAAACCTGCCCTTTAAAAAAAAGATGCTTTTTCCTTAAAGATGGGTTGCCCTTTTACTGCCAACAGCGCCCTGCCCCTTTTTATTTTTAGAGTGAACACTGATATTATGTTACTAATTCTAGTTGATCGATCTTTGTTATTTATGTTCTTAGTGTGTGGAATGAAGAAGATTCTCCTTATAAAATTTCATTTAAAGTAGGGGATATGTTAAAACATGCTACCAGCCAATAGCTATAATGCAGAATGCTCTAACTGACAATCTGTTATAAATTTTGCTATGTACTTGGAAGAAAAAAAAATTGAAAACAGTACTGTATTTTTTAAGATATAATTTATTATGCAAAATATATGTTTAAATAATGAGAAATGTTATTTATAAAATACAGATACATTTTCAGTTTGCGTGAGCTGCAGAGTAACTTTATTGATTTTCCTGTGCAAATACATTTTTGTGAGCTCCATGGACTTAAACCTGTTGGCAGCGAATGGGACCCTGCAATACAAAAATCTCTTCTGGAAACTCTGGTCACAACTCAAGAATTGTATGCCAAAGTTGTGGTTAGTATATGTTTTACTACCATACAAGTTTTTTTTATCTATATTTTATAGCTATTGATATTTTTTTAAATTGATATATAAAAGAAATATAATATTTCTAAAAATGCGTGTAATAACAGGGTGGCAACATAACCTGGAAAACCGGGAAATCAGGGAATTATCATGGACATTTTTAATTCTGGAAATGTCAGGTAATTTTTCAAAATTTCACAAAAAATCAGAGAATTTTTTTAATTTGGATAATTAAAACAGCAATTATCATCTGTTATGCCCTCCATTCTGGGTAATTTAGTTGTCAATATTTTCTTTTAGTTCTGAAAAAGAATTTTAATAAAAGCATGGTTAAGTGCATTTTCATATGTTTATTTTTGGAAACTAGCATAGATTGTAAGTAACATGTGATGCGCTAATGAATATGCGATTTATTGGAGATTAGAATAGGAAATATGAAGCATATAATTTTATTTAAAATTATCTCCAAAAGAAATAATTGCAAAAACTTGCCTTTTATGCATTATCTGCTTCCAGAGAACATATTTAATTACTATTAAGCCAGTAGCACTTGTATAATTTTGTGTTACCATAAATTTTTATTTTAACTGTCAATAAGTATTGCTTATAATTTTTCATTTATAATGCAATATATTTATTCTATTATTGTAGTGTGGATAATTTGTTTCTATACAAAGCATGTAATGCAACATTTCTTAATGTAATTGTAAAATCAGGGAAATTTTTGTGACACCATCATGGAAATATCAGGGAACTTTTTTTTCAGAATGTTGTTGCCACCCTGAATAACAGCAAAATTAAAATAAAACTATAAGTTCAAATTTATATGTAAAGAAAGTTTTCTATTATGTAAACTAAAAATTTAAAAGTAATTTATTTTTATGAAACAAAAAGCATTTGAAAGCCAGTGTTATCAGCTATACTGTATTTAAAACAACAAAAACTTATCTCTTGTAATATAAGAAATAAGTTTTTGTTGTTTTAAATACAGTTTTCATATGTTTATTTTTGGAAACTAGCATAGATTGTAAGTAACATGTGATGCGCTAATGAATATGCGATTTATTGGAGATTAGAATAGGAAATATGAAGCATATAATTTTATTTAAAATTATCTCCAAAAGAAATAATTGCAAAAACTTGCCTTTTATGCATTATCTGCTTCCAGAGAACATATTTAATTACTATTAAGCCAGTAGCACTTGTATAATTTTGTGTTACCATAAGTTATGCAGATAACATAAGTTATGCGGTTATCATTTAAAGCCATTAAAATTTCTAAAGGAAACACCCAAATCTAATTTAGTTTGTGCTTAAGTTTTCGACTTTACTCTGCTGGTTATATACTTAAAAGGAGAATACATAACAAAACTCTAAAAAACGTACTATATAATTTAAAACCTTTTATAAAAATATTCTTTTTGAATATAGGTACCTGGAAACATATCTCAAGTTGACCTGCTAGTCAAAACCGAAGAAGGAGATTTAAAATTAGCTTATGAAGAACTCATTTCCAAGGAACTCGTTAAACTCGAAAAGACTTTTATATAAGTTTTTGCATTAAAGTAACTCACTATGTACATCAGATTCAGCTCATCATATTGTATGATTTTCTTGTCCTAGCACACAATCCATTTGATATGTGCCATGTTTTTTGTTTATTATATTTTGTTTTTTAAAGTGACAAATACTGTGATGTAATGTGAAAATTGTTGTATATTTTTTTTTGTGCTTGAAATTCAAGCAATGTGAACTAAAAAGAAAGCATTTAAATAAAATATTTTAAATATATTTTCCTTTTTTATTAGTTTGTGTTATATGTATTTTATTTCATGTAGCTTGATTTGAAGGAAATATAAATTTACAAAATGTAAAAGAAATGTTTAGATAGTTTACTATTAAGATTTTACATATGGATACATTTTTTTGTAAGCAGTTGATTTAAAATGTTTAATTTGCGAACCCAATTTAAAACTTTGTAATTTTTTTTTAATATTTAAGTATAACTTTTTAACATCATTCACATTAATGGTCTAGACATTCTTTCATTTCCATTAAGGAGTTTATATATGTAATTAAATGTACATGTATATGTAACTAAACTTTCCTAGAAATTAAGGGATATTGTCATGATTTGTAATTTTTGATTTTCTGCCTGCTTTTTAGTCATTGTGTGATTATTAATGACTAAAAAATAATTTTAATTTAGAAGTTAATTTTTTTAAAAAAATTATAATCATTTATAACTAGGTATGTGCTTTTTTTTCCTCTGTTAATACACAGCTTTGGAAAAGTAAGTTTATATTAGAGAGAAATTTGACAAAAAATAATATTACTATGATCATATTTGGCAATAAATGAGTGCATATGGAGTTTAAAAGACTTATCTCTGTGCTTATTTATTGTGGCAGAAATAACTTTGCCACTTGGGCTTTATCCAGTTATTCAAACTGTAAGTTATTAAGAAGATATCTATATATTATAAGCAAGTGCACACTATATCTGTACCTCAGATCCAGGACAAGCCGAAGTCCAAATTTAACGATTTTTGTTTTATTGCAGTTTGTCTTAAGAATTGTCTTCTACCGAACTATTCTCCGCCACCCCTGAGTAAAGTTGTATGAATACTTGGAGATAACGGCTATCAAGCTGAGAACGCGAAGACAACGTCCTACATCATTGTTGGTTAGATTAGGTTTGCTACGAAGTCGCAGGTCAGGCAAGAGAGGTTGCCATCGTGAGGAAAAGTTTCGATTCTTATAGATTCTAGTGACCATATATGGACGTGTAACTTGGGTTTTGAAAACATAACTTAGAAGAATGGAATTTACAAATGCGTGGAATTAATGTGACGTTGAAAACTATATAGTAATGCCTAAGATCATTATATATATATTGAAGGAGAGAAGAGATTTAAGAAAGGTCCAGGAAATAAGATTCGAAATATTTGATAATTTTTTTCAATTTATACTAACAAAGGTAGGCCCCTCCCATATACATTTTCTGCATGCGCTACTGCGTGGAGGTCTTTAAAAAGAAAAAGAAAATCCTTCCACTTGCAAATTTAACAGGTGTACTGTTCATTTAGATTTCTCATACTTTTACTAAATAGTATTGAAATTGATTAAACAGGTGCTAGCATACATAAAAATATCCTTTCATTATTTGAAAATATACACGTATCATTAATTTGAAATGTTATCTTAAATAATTAATATAAATAACTAATATAATTTAAGTTAAATACGATATCATTTGTGTTATTAATATAAAAAAATATAACATTTAAAATTTGATTTATACTTAGCATCAAAATGTTTGTCACCTCAATTTTATTTAGTTTCATTAAAAGGTGTTAGTCTACGTTGTATCAAACTTTTTCTTTCAAACTCGTTGGCCCGTGGAAATCCAAAGGTTCTACACGCTAAGAAATATAAAGTAATGAAAATATTGATTTTGCGTCAAAAAAAATTCTATGTCAAGTTTTTGAAATTTCGGCACCTTTGAGGTTCTAAGTTCAAAAACGATTTTTAAAAATTGGGCTGTCTGTGAACAGAATTTTGCTAAATATATAAGGCCGCAACAAGCACATTTAGTATGTAAATTGTGTATGGTATATAACTGCAACGTTAGAGTTAAAATCGAATCCACATAAAGTACATTCCGTTATTCGAGGGTTTTTTTATTAAGAAATTGCCCAAATAAAGTATTAACAATTTTCTTCGAAATTGCTGCGACAACGAAATCTCTGGTTGGTGTTTTATGGCACAAAAGCCAGAAATGGCTAAGCTGCGCCAATAGAATCGGTAGAATAAAAATTCTCATAGAAAGTGTTAGGAATTCAAAGGTGGGAAAAATGACTTTATACGTAGTAACTATCTTTTTCAAATTCGCCAAATGTCATTAAGAGCTATAAATAAAAATGCCGAATATGAGTCAAGTCGATAAGCAATAATTTTAGAGAAAATCTAGAAGTGGGACGTGGTTGCTTGATTATCGAAATCTAGTAAAACCCTTACTGATACACGAGTTTTAATGTATGGTTCCAATTGCGTGATGCGACACATCAGTTTTATGATGTAGGTTTTGTAAGGTGGTAAGATCGGACATTCGAAAAACTATATAATATACGTATTTCTATTTCTGATATTTAGGTACTGTTCAAAACCAACTCTTGAGAACTTGTTTATCTTTTTTGTTAGTGAACAGTAAAGAGATTATATGGTTAATTAACATCGACGGTTCCCTATTTGAAAAAATCAGAAAAAACATTATAAATTAATTGAATCGTTTTTTTTTTTCAGAAACCCACTAAGTGTACTTTTAAAATTTTCAGGAAACAAGGAAAAACATTCTATCTTTGAAATTAATATAGATTTTTGCATTAAAATTTTAAAAGTATTAGTGAACATCTTCTCCAAGTGATGTTGCCTTTAATTAAATTATAGTATTTTTATTTGAATAAAAAAAAATTGCAATTCGCGGGTTTCTTCGATAAAGTAAGTTTTTAATGTAAAAGCGTATATTTTTAAAGTAAATTTGGTAGTTGACGGAATAGCAGTTGCCATGAATGTGCACAAAAAATTTGTTTCCCATATGAGATATAGAATAAAAGCATTCATTAAAAAAAAGTCTTTGACGGGTTTCCTGGAATAAACGATTCAATTGTAAACAATTTTCGAATACCGAAGACAACATTAACAAATGGAGACTATCTGACACTCCACATTTCCACAGCACACGCTTTTTAACGTTTTTAAAATATCTTTTATACACGAAATTATTAAACTTATTATATATTATTCTATAATTGGATCAAATTATATATGAATTAAGTATATTAAAGTGGTGCCAACGTGATCAAGCAACGGGCTTTACCTTTGCATGCAATTTATATGGAAAAGAAATTCAGATTAGAAAAAAAACATAGGTCACTAAAACTTTTCAAAAGGGGCTGTAATCGAGAGACCTTGAACTTGCATTATATATCAGAAACCTTATCTCGGTATTAAAAATACCGATCATGTTGTTCAATGGCTTCTCCAGTGAACGCTGTCACATTCAACACGCACCTCTCAAATCTTATCCTCAAGGAATTATAAGACTTGAGTGAATGCTATCCACAAGAAATTAGATAGAACGAACACGTGTCAAATTATCTTTAGAAGCAATAGGAACTTCATCAGAGTAGGATACATATCGGAGCGTATTCTTCGGGCTATAAAAAAAGATTGAAAAAGCCTTTTCCCCCCTTGTACTATCACTCACGTAGACCTGTTACAACTAATAATCTCAAAGGTGGATTTATAGTTTTGTCATACAGAATTTTTTTTAAAGAAGGCGCCAAACCTGAAGAGTTTTTTTTTAAAAACTCATTGTCATATTGGAGATTTAGGACAGTATTTCAGTGGCCTTTGTTTACTTTTGGAGAGTGGCAAAAAAGAAGGGTATGGAGCGTTATGCATTTCTTGGCTATCACTCGGTATCGAACCGAGAAACTTCTGCTTGCTGCACCGATACTCTACCCTAAAGTGATCACTCACGCCTAAGTGGGAGTATCGGATATATGAAGTGACTTCTCACGGTACCTCCTCTCAGTGAGTCGGACGGAAGAACGAATGATTGAGATGCCCATGAAGTGCTATCACGTGGGCAGTGCTTGATGCCGTGAAGTGTTATCATGTTGGCAGAGGTTGAAGTTGATTCGATGTGGTGTCACAAGTGTTTGTTCGAAGGTTGCGTTGATCTGCAGTCCGGATGTCACCAATGCAGCGCTTTTTGGCAATCACTCGGTATCGAACCGAGAAACTTCTGCTTGCTACGCATATACTCTACCAGTCAGGAAAAAGTGGTCAATCACGCCTACATGGGAGTATCAGGTATATGAAGTGATCCCCACAGGCAAAACGATGTTTTCACAAAATTTATATTATTAATTAGTTGCAAAACCCAACTTGCGAATAGTAAATAAGAATGAAACATGAATGGTAAATAATATTTCCATTTACCAGAACACATAGGATTAACAAATAAACATAGGATTGAGATTAAATGTGTTCAAAAACAAAGAGAAAGATAATTTGTGGCACAAGTAACCACTATTAATAAAGGTAATGTAGAAGTAACGTTTCTGAGGAAATGTAATGTCACTGGTACAATTTTTACCTTCTATGGCACAGAGGATAGAAGCTGGATTAAGCATTCACAAAATATTCAAATTTTGCCAAAACCTGTATTTAATGACAAAATATTCAGATTTAAATTTCAGAATGTATTGAAAAAATATATAATTAAAAAATTTCTATAAAACGTCATTTTTAAAGTGTTGATATTATTTTTAAACATTACATGCATTGCACTTTGTAGCCACTGTGTCCGCTCCACAGCATTCCCCTTCGCAACATGAGAACATTTAAAAAAACTCTAAGTGAAGTAAATTTTCCACCTTTTAAATACTTTATTTTTTAGTAATTAAATAGTTTTTAAATAAAATTTTAATACTGCTCAGAGTATTGAGATAGAGCAGAGATCTCTGCTGAAACAGCTAACTTAATTTCATCTAAATTTTCCAGTGCCCTCCGCATCGGATTGTTTTTAATTTATAATATGTTAATTTACTTAAAATATACCCACTAGTATTTTTTTTATTAATTTATTCTATTATAAGAACTTCAAAATAATAATAATAATTATCGAAATATTGAATATTCCTCAACATTTTAAAGTAAGAAATGAAAAGTTATAAAAAATGTTCCCTTCCAAACAAAGTAATTATCATGGAATGTCCCTTTAGAGTTTGTAGCATATTTTTAAAGAAAATTATCCACGTCACTTATTTGTGTCTTGAGCTTACAGTCCTTGACCTTAAATATTTCTGCATTAGACAAAAATTTATACTTTTTACTATATCAAATAAGTTATCATAAAGGTTTACGGAGATTATTACCTAAATAGCAAATAGCAATTAGAAACAGCTCTATTTCAACTGGTGCCGAAAAGTCAGTTTTAGAAATAAAATATGACTAATCCAGTCACTAATATATTATAGGATCACAAATTAATTGGCTTAATAAGCATGATGAGTAGGATTATCCAATTAGAGACAATATTCTTGAAAATGTTTGATGTTTCTTTCTTGAAAATTGCCCCAATTTAGATAATTTGAGATTATGTCTAATTTACTTCAAACGATCTTCTGAAACTAACTTTTTGTTTTCGTTTGAGCTATTTGCTCATTATAACTCTAGTAAAAATCCAGCAAAATCTGGTGTATTTAAAACGAAGTTACAATTTCAGTAAAATTAATATTAAAATTGTAATACAAAGCAAACTGCTCAAATGAGGAGAAGAGTTCATGAACTTTCCTTAGCAGCTCTTTTCTAGAAATTATTAAAATAATAATTATTTTTGATAAAAAAAAGTTTTGGAACTGCATTCCTCATTATCCAACTCTCCTTATGTACAACGTTTCTTTTATTGGAAACTATTAAATTTTTTAATTAATTAAATGGAAGCTATTAGAAGAATTGTTACCAAGTAATTAATGTAAGTTGAGATGATTTTAATAAACATTTCTTAAAGTACCCAAAAAGCTTTTATTCACACAAAAAAAATTATCTGATTAAAACATTTTCAAGTTTTACGAATCAAAATTCGGATTAAAATTTATTCGGATTTGAAAATTTTATTTTGAATTTTATTACTAATATTTGTCTTAATTTCTAGCACACATTGATGGGCCATTACAAATGATGTCAAGCTTATAGACTGGGGAGTAGGTTCATGAAGCTGTGATACTTTGTGACAAGGGGCGGAAAGGAGGGTTACAATAAGTATGACATCACACACATTGACTAAAAACATTGGAAATCAACAGAAACACATACAAATATTTTTTTTAAAAACATAAAGAGCTTCCAATTTGAATCTATATAGTTGCAGTTGTAAAATAAAATTTCAAATATCATCTATAACTTAGTATCTTAGTGCTTTGTTTCTGAACCGCCAGTATATGTATGTATAATTTATTACGTGCTAGATTGATGTTATTGATAGAAGGCAGTGGTGGGGCAGGGGGTGGGTGGGGACTCAATAGTTCCATTCCCAGAATATTTACCAATATAAAAAAATGCTAATTAGCAGTTTTAATAATTAGTCATTAATAACCAGTAATAATTCCTTATTAATAAGTAATTGTTAATTATTAATAATTTGTTAATGGGGGAGTTTGACCCCCCCCCCCCCACTCATTTCCTGCGCCTATGTGACAAACGTGACATGTGACAGAGGGGATACGGTGAAGTGGACAGTTTGTGACATTGGGGGGTGGGGGGGGGGGGAGGTCAAAATATGGAGAAAAGGTGTGACATCATTAATGGACAGCGCCTGAAGTCAGATACGACAGTTCTATATGTTTTATATATAATTTATATATTTTTTATATATATTTTATGTATATTTTTTATGTAGTTTCTGTCGCTCATTATCAGTCGCAACCATCTGCTTTTTTTTGTCACTTTTAAAACTCCAAGACATCATTGACATTTATGAAACACTATTAAATGAACAAAAATACATATATAAAATTTAATATATATTGAATAGTACAATAGCGTTATATAGACATGAAAAACTAACTTAAATTACCTTACACTGAGCCGTTTTCAACAACAATTGCTTCGATCATGGCGAAATCATAATTACCTTCTATGCGAAAAAAGCGTGATTCACGATATTAAGGTTTCACGCTATCGTGAAGAGAAAGTAAAGGTGAAAACTTCTGTATACAATCTGACGGGTTTTTATAGTTTTTATTTATCACTTGTGAGTTCTATCATTCTGCAAATCATAATTTAATTTAAACCAAAGAAGAAAAAACCTACCTTGTAGAAACCTACCTTGATTGAATGTATGTAATATGCAATAATAAAAATAACGAAATATTATTTCCCAGTAAGCAGTTTTTTAAATGGAAGTATTGCATTTTACGAGTCCTTCCAACAAAGTATTTTTAAACAAATGTTTTTCATTTTTGAGTCACTTTGTATAAACATAATTTGAACCTACACTTATAATTTTAGGGAAAACTCGTATCCAGTGGTGGCGCTAGGAATTGCCCGACGGGGGGGCTAGACTTCCCCGACAGGGGGGCTAATATCCCCGACGTAAAATGTGCACATAAGCGTATAAAATATTCATAAATAACGAAATAAATTTGTTGAGATAAATAGTTGAAACAAAAGGCTTATAATATTTATATATTAATTATTAAATAATTGTAGTGTTCTGAATATTCTGAGTTGCAATCATGGAGAAAAGATAAGTACCAAAAAAACTGTACAAATCGTACTCAAAATGTTTTCAAAACCTTTATAAATGTAACCATTTGAAGTGGTTGGGTTGTTCAAAGAAGGGACGGCGAGAAGGCAACAAATAAAATAAATAAAAAGTAAGTAATAGTGAAGGTAAAACGAAATGTGGTAAATCACTACATTATGCAAGTAGTTTTTGTAAAATCCCCATGCTTTTACGAAATTAATTTATTTTTTGTTGGTAGCTATGCAATGTAAAACGGTGCTATGTTTTAGTGCTTTTTTTTTGTCATTTAATTTAGTGGTTTTTTTTTTTTAAATCTATAAACAGTGAGAAGGCTTTTAACTACGTACAAAAGGCTGTATCTCTAGCAACGAAATTTAGACTATTTCTACGAAAGAAATTTTCTATTGAGAGCTATTTCCTTATTAAATTCTTTTCAGAGAATAGAGCTGCAGCAGTAGTTATATGTATTGGAGAACTTCATTACGTAAAAATTCTGCAGTATTTTATTTTTATTTTACGCCTAATTTCTTATCAAACGAGATAAAAATTGTCATTTGCAACGGAGTTATAATGTCGGAATCAATCCTCTTAAAAGCATAAAATGGTGTTCCTATCCTGATACCTTATTTTATAGACGTTTAGCTAGTAGTATTAATTGACAATTTAATGGATTTACGATTGCCTATTTTTAATTTAGGACCGCCGTACTGAACCATGACTGCTTCGTTAGAATATGACCTGATTTCTTCTGAATTGATTTTTTATATATAACAATATACGCAGTTTTTTTAATGATAAAAAAAGGATTCCCATAATTATATTTTATTTTTAAATTCCAAATAGTTTGAAATTGCACAAAATTTGTGGCAACAAAAATTGAAATAAGAGTCATTTCTAAACCTAGCTCATACGACGAAACAATTTATTGGTTAAATAAATCTTCTATACTGAAATAGTAATGACAAAACTAGTTTGGTTCTTCTAAATACGGAAAACATAAAAATCAATAAACGGTTGGACTTCTTTTTGAACGAAATAAATGTAATATTAAGTAGTCACAGGCACAAATAAAATTTTTATAAGAAATTTTTTCACTAGAATTATTAAGACATCTCACCTTTCCGAATTAGTATCAAAGTTGAAATCTAAATGCAATGTTGACACTCTATAATTTTCCTCTTTAAAAAAAGTTTTGCCTTTCACCAACAACAAAATAGAACTGAACCATAAACTTACTTCTACAAGTACACTTACTTTCGAGAGTCGAGACGGCCCTGTAGCTGACCATTCACTGCCCAATCTCTTTTTTTAGGGGAGACAGCGGCGTGCTATACATATATCCTATTGCTATACAAACATATATCCCCGAAGGCGATTTTGTCTACCCAAAGCTGGTAGCTGACCTTCTCAAGGTTAAACTTTTACAACGGGGGATGCTTTGTCCCCAGGTAGTCCAGTCAGCAAAGCATGAAAAAAGGGCCAATTCGGAAAAAAATCCGGGTAAGCTGGAAATAATTTTAATCTCTTCTAAAAAGTGTTCTATACGATATATTAATTTTGCACCCTCGCACCACCTCGGCGTTGGCCGCCATCTTGGAAAAATGGCAGCGAAAATCAGTTTTTTGTAATTATCTCGCTAGGTATTAATTATAGAGAAAAATTTTCAATTACAAAATTATTTGTCGAGTTATTTCCAACAAAAATGCTGTTTACACTTTTTTTCTGTGACTCTTTATTCAGACACTAGACGAGAATTAAGTTGGTATCAAACCACTACGTAGCATGAAAATTCAAGAAATCGCCCAAATATGACAGTTTTTTAATCTTACTTTTGTTTCAAATATCCAGTTTTATCTTATGCACATATATTTTAGTAAAAGAATTATATTTGCAACGAAAAATTAAGCATTGCAATTCATGATTTCGTTATTTATAGAAATTAAAAACCTTTCTCAGTTTAAGTAATATATCTAATATTTTTCTATTGCTGATAGCTCTGAATGTCTTAATTTACACTTCCAAAATTCTTCCCTAAAAGTCATACTGTATACAACACCTATTCCTTAAGTATATACATCTGTGTTCAGTATCACAAAGTAAGCCGCTTCTATTCACCGCCGCTCAGCAGGAGTACTGTTACCGCATGGTTGAGTGATCATCTTTTGTGTAGTTACGAAGCGGTTCCCCAGTTTCCTTCACGCTTTAAAAAGTAAAGTGTTAGTCTAAAACCATGAACGGGGCACACAATAACAAAAGGCATATGTTTACAATGTGCAGCAACAAGGTTTTATTATCGACTTTTAAATGTGACACTTAAGGTTAATTAAGAAATGATGTCTTGTATGCCGCGAAAACTATCCTTTGTGGACCTGTAGTGCATTTACTAAAGAAATCAATAGTCACCTGAGTTACATTAGCAAGTCCTTTTTAGATAATACTTTTAAATGGTCAAATGTTCTTTATTGTCCTTCCATTCTATGGAGATAAACACTGGACATGAATACGTACAAATAAACATGTGTTTTCGCACGTATCGTCACGTAAAAGGAGTGAGAAAAAGTTCTTTAGTATTACTGTAAAACTAGAATGTGTATAGAGGCTAAAATTAAGCGTGTCCTGCCTTTTAAAATAGATTTATTTTGTGTGTAATGTTTACCAATTGGATTAAACGGGATTAATCAGTTATGTCGTCATCAGAAAAGTGTTTTATTTGCGAGAAATTGCTATCTACTTGTAATGCTCGAGAAGTAAAAGAAAAGGGACTAAAATCTTCAATCGAATATAGTTTGAAATGGAATGATGGGAAGCCATTAAGAGAACTTTAAAAGGTTACTGTACATGAAAAATGCCGAAAAATCTACATAAAAAAAGGAATTCAGTAAATTTTAACTCAAGAGAACAAGAGTCTTCAGCAACTTTGAAGATATCTCGTAGAGCAGAGGTAGAAGGTTTCAATTTTAAACTATCACGTTTATTTTGTGGACAAGATGCATCTGATATTTTTAAAGAAACAAAGAAAAAATACTTTTAATGAACGCAAGGCTGTACAACATGGCGAGACAATTAAACTTAAAGAAAATATTATGGAAGCAGTAGTGAAAAGAAAAGATGACTTGGGAAAACTTGTCAGCATTAGAATCAGTAACGTTAGTAACTTAGTTGTTGCAGAAGGTAGATATCATTCTTCTTGCATGAAACATTTTTTCTATGTGCCTCCTGAAATGGTGCGGGGTCGTCCTAAAGATAATACAACTTCAGATGCAATGATACACGCGTGCAACTATCTCTATGCTAATCAAGAGGTGTGCCAATTTTTCTTTCAAGAAATTTTTGAAAATTATGATGGGATATTACCAATTGGAAAAACATTAAAAACTCAACTTAAAGAAAGATATGGAAATGATATTAATGGCGCTTGGTATGAACGCCAAAAAAATACAGGTGAAGGCTATGAAAGACTAAGAACAATAATGACAGCGGGGAAAATAATAGCTGAAGATATCAGGTCACAAGTGTATTAAACTAACCAGTATCCATCGCCAGATCATTTTTTGAAAGAAGTGAATGCTCTCGTACCCGATACCTTGAAGTGTCTTATTGATACCATTGTATTGAAAAATGAAATAGGAGATACTTCGCAATAGGAGAGAAAAAGCACAGCAATATGTCATTCGGTTATCTCTGCCTGTAAACCTAAATCATTTCTATCACATTTGCAAATCGGCTTGGCCATAGCTAAATAAACGAACTTTTGAAAGAATATTTTAGACAGTGTTATATTTATTGATAATGTACTTAACGTAAGCATTGAATGACAAAAACGTGAGTGCGATTGTTTATGAAATACAGATTATTAATTGACATAATAATCGACATTCTTCTATTTTCCATAAAAATTATTATGCAAATTATTACAAATTTATCTATTTTGCTTAAATACTAGTTATAATGTATTTTAAGCAAAAGTAAGAGCAAAAAAAGGCCATATTTAAGCGATTTCTTGAATTTTCATGCTACATAGTGGTTTGATACCAACTTCATTCTCGTATAGCGTCTAAACGGAGAGTCACAGCAAGAAAGTGTAAACTACATTTTTGTTGGAAATGACTTGAAAAATAATTTTATAATTGAAATTTTTTCTCTATAATTAATACCTAGCGAGATAATTACAAAAAACTGATTTTCGCCGCCATTTTTCCAAGATGGCGGCCAACGCCGAGGTGGTGCGAGGGTGCAAAATTAATGTATCGTACAGAACACTTTTTAGAAGAGATTAAAATTGTTTCCAGCTTACCCGGATTTTTTTCCGAATTGAATCCTTTGCTGACTGGACTAAGGATCGTCACTCCCCAAGTACAAACAATCAGGCTTGCGGCAACGCAAATCTGGCTACTGCCGTCTGAATAGGCCTTCGTTTGTGGTTCCACGTCTGAGCTGTGGCTCTGCTCTTTGCTTAAAACAAAATGACTCGTGTCTCATACGCAGGGACTGATTTGGGGCCCCGGCGAATACTTGACAAAATTGTTGTTATTATTAATGCAATTTTCAGCAATTTATCCAAAAAAGTGAGAATTAAGTCGTGTTTTAAATGAATAATAAACTTATTTTGCGATATTTTTAATTTTTCGAGACTATTTTTACGAGAGGGCCCTCTTCAATGATGTAGGGCCTATAGTACTGAACTTTCTAAATCATATCCTGCTCATACGCGCAAAATAAATCCAACAGAAGAAGAAAAAATATAGCATGTGAAATAAGCACTGTTAAGATTTATGTTGGGTCTTAAAAGAACATTTTTAAAAAAATGAACTAATTTTTTACATGAAATCTTTTACTTTAAATTAAATTTTGAATCGTGTTCTTCAATTTTTGAACGATCACAAAATAATTTCGTTAATGCACAGTTTCGACACACATGCTAACTTTTTGAAATTTTCCTTTTATAAAATAAATTCATTAATGATATATATTGACAAATTCATTTTAACCACTTTACTTCCTAAAACTTTTAAAGTATATTTTTCCTCAAGTCCTTATTTTTTTTTCTGACTGATCTTGCAGGGACCCAAATGGCATTGTCTAATTGCGTATATTTACCGTTCTTTAAATCCGCCACTGAGTATTAGCAATAGTTTCATTGAAATTCTTATTGATGGCCGACTTAATAAAAGTTTTTAAAAATACTTTCGCCGCGTGGTTTTAATAAATCGCGATTGTTTTTTGGCACAAAATCAATGATATGCGTGATGAAATATCGTGTACATGATGATATGATGTTTTAATTATATGATCATATATTTCTTTTGTTTATGATTTGGAATAATATTAAATTTTTTTAATGGTGATATTTTGAAACATGGGTTTTAGTTTGAAATTTCGGTGTTGCTTTTTATTGTAAAATATGTAACAAATAACGTAATTGAAATTATGATAACAGTATAACTATAGTATACGTGTGTGTGTGGAACCTTTATACATAACCTTGTATAAAAAGCTATAAAATAATAAAAATACTGACAATTTTATCTAAAATAATAAATATTGGTTTATAGAATTTGGTTATATAGGATTACTGTATTGTCGAGAATTTAGTTTGTTAGAATAGGTTGGTTGTATTAACATTGAACTTGAGCTGCACAGTTGGGGGTTATTGGCGAAGGATCAGGGTTTATATGGAAGAAAAGACCCGAGAACACTGTTTGATCGTATTTTTGAACCACGGTCAGATGACGAGATCAACTCATCCGGTGCAATCTACCTCAATAAGCGCCAAGACAGTGGACCACAATCAGATAAACCCGGGTGCACCAGTCCCTTATACGCGGTGGATATTTTTTGGTGTCGAAAGGAACGGATTTGACAACTCTCCGATTACTGAATCGCTACACACAAGCTAGAGATAAAAATTGTGCCTATCGAGTACTCGTAAGAACTCCTAACCATTCGGCCACCACAGGCTGTCGGAATTTCGGTCTGTCGGAATTATAGTTTTGTCGGGATTTCGGTCTGTCGGAATTATAGTTTTGTCGGGATTGTAACCTGCTTGTCGGAATTCGCTCTGTCGGGTATATGGCCCAGATTCATTTCATTAAAAAAGCAAATTCGACTCAACCTTTCATTAAAATTTGGTTTTAACAATTAAAATAACGCTTTCCCCCGACGAACTTCAAAATTTTGCCCGACGGGGGGGCTTGGCTTGCCCGACAGGGGGGCTACAGCCCCCCCAGCCCCCCTAGTGGCGCCACCTCTGCTCGTATCATACTGTATAATACTATCAAATTAACAATGAAATGCTGTTTAATTGATGATAATAGTGATATGATATCTTAAATATTAATTAAATCCTAATCCATATTTTTGTAATATCTTTTTAATTATTAAATATTTCAGTTTTCGTTTAATAGTAAAACTCAATAAAACTATCTATTATCATTCTTCTAAGATATTTAATCACAATGATTGTCGTCATACTATCTCAACAACAAGAATTTTTTTTGGGACCACAACTTTATTAAATAGTAATTATTAGTATTTTGTAATATACATCACATTTAACACTGTATATAACGTTTAATAATTTTTAATAGTCATTATTGTATTAATTATTAAAAAATTACAAATTAATTAAAATTATTTCATTTTAAATAATTATTATTTTCTAGTTATATAAATATTGGCACGACTTATATTTAAAGTGACGCATTTCATAACAATTCAGGGCCCCTAAATCCTTCCCCAGCATATTCCGCAAGGAACAGCATTGGATTTTCGTAATATCCGAATAGTTAAATTGATATGTAGAAGAAGAATAGAAAAGAAGGATATTGTCTATAATTAACTAATGGTGGTTGTATAGGTTTTGGAGAGGTCTGAAAACTCCATTCAAGAATCTATCATTGTAGAGTTATGGGCAGTGGCGGAGATTATTAGTCAAAAAGAGTGGACAAATGCTTAAAGTGTCAACATCACTTCTTAAATTTCCTTTTAATTTCTCCTTTTTGCGTGCAACAGCACTGATAGGAGGACATGCACAGCTGCTTGCCATCAGTCGCATTATTGTCTGTCGAGGGAGGAAAAAGAATACCCCTAAAAAGCAGTTGCGACTCGAACAATGGAAAGGATTCATCTGGAGAAGAATGGACGGAATTCCGATGGGCGCTTTGTTTCAAGAATGGGGGGCGCGTCTCCTGTAACCAAAAATGTCAGCTAGTTTCATTTACCCGTTTCATTGCACTCTTTGTTTTTCAAACAAGACGAGAACTATATGAATTATGAATTCTTCCAGGTTATGGGCCCGCCGTTGCACTAGAGTTGCACAGTGGGATATTGGCGACGGTTCGGGGTTTATTTCGAAATGAATGACCCGGGAACACTGCCTCGTTGTTTTTAAAAATGGTCAAATAACGGAGGACAAAACCTAAGCTTGCATTCGACGCAACCTCAAAAGTTGTAGGGCATTGTTCACGATCAGAATTAACATGCACTAGTCCCATACATGGTGTTTGAAAATGTATATATTTTTAGACGACTTTTTTTCAGGGACGAATTTGACAACCCTCTGACCGCTACATTTGTAAAGTCCACGTAGATATTCGAAGTCGCAACCCTCCGATTACGAGCCGAATACTCTATTACTGGACAAACAGCGCCCGCGTAATGGATTCATTCCTTAGCACTAAACGTCCTCACGCTTATGTCAGGTGCGTGGGATGCCAGCTCAAGTGTTGACATCATCTGACCATTGTTCAAAATTACGAGGCAGTGTTCCCGGTCAATCTTTCATAGATACCGAACCGTCCCCAATTACCCATTGTGTAGATCTAGTGGAACAATATGTTAGCCAAATAATTTCCAGTTTAAAAAAAAAAAGATGTTCAGCCAATTCTACAAGCTAAGAGAAGTATAAAAAGCCAGTTTCAGTTACTAGTCAAAATAATTTAAAAAATAAACATCAGCAAATATTTACATTGCAATTCCCATTTTTAGATTGTTATATAAAGGATATATAATAAGAATAATGAATCTTTAATAAGAGTCTTTATTTATTTAATAAGAATCTTTATCTAATTGCTCAAGGTATTGACGACTGGTGTGATTTATGTATAGAATTTACATTCGATTTTTTTTTTTATTTCTCTTGGTTCTTCTACAGCATTAGAGCTTACTCTATCGATGAGGGTTTGCGTTTGATATGGGTTAAATCCATAAAAGTTTATCCCGGCCCAGCAAAAACAGCATAAAAAATTAATCAAATTTGTTAAATTGAAAGTTTTATAAAGGAATTTAGAACAAAAAAAAAATAATTCTAATTTCATCTTGTAGTAATTTTTTTTTTATAAAATTAAATTTTAAGCCACGAGATAGTCTTACAATACCTATTATCTATCGACCTAATTTTATTTGATCGGAAATTAACGTTGTTTTGAAATAACGGAAAAAAAATCTATCTTTTTTGTAAATGACATTGATGTTTATAAAAAGAATGAAAATACGACTTTACTGTCCATAGCGTGGTTGGAAACTGAATATAAATAATAAAGTAAAGTTTGAAATATAAATTACTTCATATTTCTTTAAAAAATGAAGTTATACTATTAAAATAAAACTGTCGAAAGTTTTGGAATTTGCTGTAATGTTACTGGTAACGAAGTACCGTTCCAATCAGATGTAATAACCAAATTCGAAATTGCCGTCTATTTTAAATTTTAATCATAATCTAAGTGACACTGACTTAAAAAATTAATTTAGTATTTTAACGAGAATCAAACTACAAGGCTATTTACTACATCAGTCAATCTTTAGATTTGTATAATATTTATTTGTAAGCCATTCATGATTGAACTTTTCCGCAATCATTATTAAAAATGCAAAAAAACTAGTACAATGATTTTATTAACATAAAATTTATAAAACTATTTGGTAATCGACCTATTTTGAAGGAGATGCTTGTTTTAAGATCTAGGTCACATCATATGAAATGCTAGCAATCATTTTGACAATTTCAGTTTTTCAGAACACAAGGAAAAAAATTAAAACAGCCATTTTAAAATGATTAGAATATATTCAAATCGCGTTCTTGAGGACAAGTGTTTTCGTTTTATAATATCTCAACATTTAATTTTCTTCTGATACTTTCATTGATATATTGACTTATTGCTATATAAAAAAATGCACTGAAAGTTTAATTTTTTGTAAATATTTATATAATATTTAATTTTTATTATGTAAATACTTATATAATATTTAATATTTAAATATTTACATAATATTTAAATATTTATATAATATTTGAATATTTATATAATATTTAAATATTTACATATTATTTAAATATTTATATAACATTTAATTTTTAATATTTATATAACATTTAATTTTTAATATTTATATAACATTTAATTTTTAATATATATATAACATTTAATTTTTAATATTTATATAACATTTAATTTTTAATATTTAAATATTTATATAATATTTAAATATTTATATAATATTTAAATATTTATATAATATTTAAATATTTATATAATATTTAAATATTTATATAATATTTAAATATTTATATAATATTTAAATATTTATATAATATTTAAATATTTATATAATATTTAAATATTTATATAATATTTAAATATTTATATAATATTTAAATATTTATATAATATTTAAATATTTATATAATATTTAAATATTTATATAATATTTAAATATTTATATAATATTTAAATATTTATATAATATTTAAATATTTATATAATTTTTAAATATTTATATAATATTTAAATATTTATGTAATATTCAAATATTTATATAATATTTAAATATTTATATAATATTTAAATATTTATATAATATTTATATATTTATATAATATTTAAATATTTATATAATTTTTAAATTTTAATATTTAAATATAGCTATAATTCTTTTATATAAACTTAATATAATTTTTAAATTTTAATGTTTAAATATAGCTATAATTATTTTATATAAACTTAATATAATTTTTAAATTTTAATATTTAAATATAGCTATAATTATTTTATATAAACTTAATATAATTTTTAAATTTTAATATTTAAATATAGCTATACTTATTTTATATAAACTTAATATAATTTTTAAATTTTAATATTTAAATATTTATATAGTATTTAATTTTTAATATTTAATTATTAATATTTTAAATATTGAATTTATACAAACTTCATTAAATCAAATAAAAAATTGATGTAATTGTAAATTACTTTCCTACTAATTTTTTAATGTATATTCGCGCATGATTTCTGTTCTAAATCAGAAATTTGGATAATTATTTTTTTGTTGTATAGAGAACTAGCAAAATTACCCGTTCTTCGCACGAGGATAAATAAAATAAAGACAAATGAAAGAAATATATGCATTTCCTCTCCTCCAGGGATTATCGCATATACCAGTTTAGAATTTCTACTAAAAAAATAATGTTTCTTTCATAAATTAAAATTTAAAATATCTTTATTTTTAATAAATTAGAAGTTAAAGAGTAAAAATATCTCTATACTATTTGGTTACTAATACACAGATAAAAATCCAATAATTTCTAGATTATCTGTCATAAGGAATGGAGTTTTAAAAATTAAATATTCCTGCACAAAAATATTTTTAGGAATTTATAGGAATTTTATTTCTGTACGGATATACATAGTTGCATTAAATCCCATAATAGAAAACTAAATTTGTAAAATCATTAACTCCAAGTGGTATCAGCCTATGAGTATAAATAATATACTATCGTGTAAACGAAAGACAAACGTTTCGAACATGCTGATTTTTAACCCATTCCCCCTCTTACATTTGTACCATATGGGGAGGAGTATACCAGTATACGCTTCCGGCTTCCACAACTCAACATTGAATCACCCTTAATGGATAAATTGCATACCATCGTGTAAGCGAAAGTAAACCCTTTCAACCATATAGATCATTTATCCTCTCTCTCTCTGAACCGAGTAGGTCCCAATACAGCGCGGTCTGTACCTAAACGATTTTTTTTAACACGAATGTCAAAATTTAATCAGGACATTACTATAATATTTTAGTTTTCAATGCTTATTTTAATTGATGAAATTTTAATTATTGTTGTCATCATTATTAAAGGATAATGTGTATTATAATAGGTTTTTTTTTATATAAGAATAAGTTTTTACGTAGAACTACGAATTATTTTTATCAAATAAAAAATTATTAAATTAAATTATAAACACAACGCTTTAATCGTAATTTTTCTATTATTTTAAAAAAATAGCTTCAAAAAGAGTTTCATTGAATTGTAGCTTTAAAGCATTACCTTCAAGCGTGATTTTTAATGAAACTTCTAAATCAACTACGAAATTGAAATGTTCTTTAACCGTATGGAAGTGAAAAAGACAACAAAATCCGAAAACAGAAGTTTGTAAAGATGGCCAAATTAGGAAATTTGATCTTGAACTTCAATGATTTAACTTTCAAAGCAATCAGAATTTCCCGTTTCCCAATATTGCAATTTTGATTTGACTATTTCCAAATGCCTGTTCCAATGTATCGTTTTGGCTACTTCTTTCAATCTCTTCTACCAGCAACTTGTGTATCTAATTAGTAGTTTGCATTTTTGACCTTTAGAATACAGAACATAAAAATGTACATTGCAGGCAGAATAAACCTAAACGTTTTTTGCAAATAAACTGCCTCAAATTCTTAATAAACGAATCTTAACTTTCTGGCAAAAATACAAAAAAAAATGTATGTTTTAAAATACTACAAATTTTTCTTCATGTGTTCCATGTGTTAAAGAATTCCAATGAATACTATTATTACAGAAGAACAGCCACCTATTTCAATTTTGAGTAATTATTTTTATTTCCGGAACATTGTAATAAAGATTCTGTATTTACACATTTTATTAAAAAAAATTCTAAACTTTTGATTTTGTGATACTATTGTTATTGCATTTGCATCAAAAAATACCTGTCATAAAAATACTTAGTAAGTTTCCACAGTAAATTAAAGCCAAAACGCACTTTATCCAAAGAATAAACTATTATAACTTGGCGACATAATTATTTAGCAAACGGTTAAATATTATAAACTCACCATGTACTTTAAATAATTCTAAATTTCATTTTTAATGTTCGCCATTTAATGTTTTAAAAGAAAATATTACTTTGCACATAAAATAAAAAAAAATCTCAATTAGCAGTTGGTATCTGCGGAATTTTATTCGTTTAATAATTCGTTAATACACAAATTACTCGCATTATGAAAGTATTGTTCTAAAAGTTCGATCTTAGACAATCAAATGTAGTTACAATTAACCTGCATACAAACAAAACAAAAGACACAAAACAACTGTAAACCATTTCCATAAGGTAAAATTCTAGTTATTTTAATTTTTGCAATAATCCGTATTGTAGCAAAATGCCCAATGTGCGGATATTTTCAGTAATTATTAAATCAAACCAAACTTATGACGTCATTTTTATACTGTAAAAACGAAAAGAAAATTCTTTAAAATCGCAAACGATATCATCAGCAATGTTAAGTCAATGGAATACATTAAAATAGTTATAATAAACGAATGGAACATCGTAAAAACTTAAAAATTATCACAAAAAACGCCTAATTTTTTACGTAAAGTGCTCTGTAAATTTCATAAAGCTACGTTGTGTAGTTATGGAGTATTTCGTGTAAATATTGGCATTCCAATTGATTCATAATTATTTTATATTATATTTTCGCTTTTCTTCGTTGATTTTAACTGATTTTACTGTTGCCACTTCGAGAAACTTTGCTGACGTACGCTAAGAAATGTCATAAAATTCGAATGGAACATCGTAGAGACTTGAAAATAGTCACGTTAAAGTTCTTATTTTTTGAACTAACTATTCTGTGAATTTCAAAGCTCTGCGTTGTGTAGTTAAGGAGCTTATTTTGTACTGACAAACAAACAAACAAACCAACAAACAAACCAACATCCGGACAGATTTTGGAGATTTCAGCTTTATATATAAGATGTTATGTGGTTTCTTAATCCACATAACAAAACAAATTTTTGTATTTTAATTATCTATACTATTTTAGTGTTTAATGTATATTAGTAGTTCTTATACGGAAGGTTGTTTTAGTATTGGTTATCCTAACGCTGCTAAAAGTTCCTCTATAGTCAGAGGTGGCGCTACTGGGGGTGCTGTAGCCCCCCTGTCGGGCAAGGCAAGCCCCCCCGTCGGGGAAAATTATGAAGTTCGTCGGGGGAAAAGTGTTAGTTAAAACCAAATATTTTTAAAACATTGGATAAAATTTAATTTTTTTAATGAAATGGATATAGGTCATAATTCCGACAGATAAATTCCTGACACACCGAAATCTCGACACCAAAGGTCTATCGTGGCCGAATGTTTAGAGACTCGAACCGATAAGGGCGAGTTTGATACTGAACATTTTAGGAAGCGACATACAGCGATTTGACTATCAGAGAGTTATAAAATTCGTTCCTTTCGCAACCAAAAAATATTGGCCATGTATAAGGGATTGGTGTACCTTAAATATGATCGTGATCCAATGTCCTGATGGGATGTAGGTAAATTTGGCAAAGGTAAATTTGGCGACGGTAAATTTGGCGGAATCTTTCGAGGGGTCGTCCATATATTGCATACACACATAAGCTAGAATTTTTCTGTTCTTCCTGGTTTTATGTTGCTTTTAGTGGATTGTGGATGTATATTGATCGCACGGGACATGAGGGAGGAGGAGGGGAATATTTTTAAGAATAGCGCGTCAAGATGGAAGGAAAGCGGGGGGAGGGGAAATGGAGGGTGTGTGTATTTCGGCTATTTTGTTCGTGGTAATATTGGTCAGAAATTATTTAGTCGAGCCCAAGATTATAATTCTTGTGTTATAAGATGTGCGTTTAATAGAAAATTGAATCACTATTTGCATCTTTCATCAAAGTAATAATGAAAAGTGGATGCAGCAGTGTCGGGTCATGGACAGAAGAATTTTACGTGAAACGTCATTTTAGCGAATTATACACAGAGAGTAGAAAGGATTGGTCGTCAACGTAAACCTCGTTACAAAATATTTTTGTTCTTAGTTATTTGTCTTTTAGTATTTGTTTCTTAGTTCTATGTCGGATTAAAAACAAGCTTTTTGTGTCTGATGGATTTATATTGTTAAGATAATTTCCTTAACAAAAATATAGTAATTTAAGCACAACTCAATTTGAGTAATGGAAAAAATATTTTTAATATTAATATTGTTTACTTATTGCAATCATTATATTGAAAAACAACGCAAATAAATTTATACAGTTTATTATGTAAAAACATTGCAGATAAAATGTGTGTTTGAAACAGTACGTGACGTTACATGAGGAGGGGTTTAGGCGTGTTTATGCGATGGTTAATGGATTGCAAGTGTCCTCTTTTCCATTTAGTTATTATTTCTTTCTTTCATTAATTTAAACGTTTTCTTATTTTTATAAAGAAAAAAGCCAGTACTTTTATTTCTCCTGTTAAACATTAGCTATCTTATGCATTTTTGTTTAGTTATTTTAAGTAATACGCATGACGTAAAAATTGTTTTATTGATTTATAAGAGCAAGAATTTGACCAAAGAATTTTTTTTATGACGACGTTTTACTGTCAGGAGAAAAATTTACAGTTACACTGTTAAAAATAAGTCGTTTATTTCAAAAACCAGTCAATAGAATTTTTTTTTATTTGATTACCACAATCCATCCACATTTTATTCCGTTTTATGGATTATTTTTCACAGTGAATATTGCGTTTAGTGCAGAAACCAGACAAGTGACATTAGATAGCATGTTGAGCGTGAATGTAAAATTTATTCGGCTGTTAACTGATTTTTAAAATAAAAAAAAATAATAATTGGAATTTTTTTACGGAATCGGAATATTTGTCAAAAACATATTTTTGTGGGATGCACACTCTTGACAAAAAGTAAAGAATAAATATTATAACTTAATTATAGGCAACGTCAACTTCAAGAAGATGTTAATACTCTAAATTTTTTAAACCAAAATCTATATTCATATCGACGATACATTAATACAAAATAGTTCCAAAATTAAATGAATAAACAATGTATTGAAAATATATATTTATTATATATAACAAAAGAAGAGTGTATTTAACGTTATACTTTTCGATATAATTTAAATCCCATTGGACAAAACTTGTAGAGCAATTGGACAGTTCTTAATTTTCTTAGAATACACCCTGCTAATATGAGCTATATTTCAAGCCACTTTTTTTTTTAAACATAATAAATATTTAATTAAAAATATTTTATACAGAGGCAACGGTTGTTTTAATAGTTAAACACAAGCTCTATGTTGTTTATATGATTTTTTTTATCAAAACTATATAATCTAACCTTTTATTTTCCACAACTTTTAAAATCTTTTAAAATTTGACGTAACTAAAAACTTTTTGTTACAATCAAAACTCTAGTTGTTCATTAATAATTTTGGAGAGTCATTGTACTGTACATTATTAAGCAAAGTGTTTGGCATAAAAATTGTAAATAGAAAGAAGGGAAATTGAATATACTAGTCGTGTTGGAAAAACTTAATTCTTGCCTTAAAAAATATTTTTTTTTTACAAAATTTAAATTGTAGAAATGTTAGTAGTGTAAAAACACCGGTTCTGAGCCGAGGTGCTGTGAGGAATAATGAGGAATAATGAGGCGTACGGGGAGGTGCGGCTGCACTTGAGGTGCGGATCAGGGAGGATCTCGTCTGTCAAGCCGAGGGGGCGTGGCCTAATGGAGATGACCTCAACCAATCAGGTGTCAGTAAGTGACGTCACACGCAGGGGACATGGGAACAGGTGTCGATGACTCATCGCTGCCCATGGGCATATCGCCGATGGGCATGTCACACCGTGTCTCAACGTGTCACACCGTGTTTGTACAGGAACGGACCAATCAGAGGCTTGTTTGAGGATGACCTCATCAAGAACCAATCAGGTGTCAGTAAGTGACGTCACACGTTGTCGGGGCAAGCAGAACTAGTTCTGCTTGTAGCCGCAAGGCGGCGCTGCATGTAGGGGAACGGACCAATCAGATGCTTGCTTAAGGAAGAACCAATCACAGGCCAGAAGAGGGGGCAATTCTTCTCCGTCGTCGGTATAAAAGACGACGTTCGAGCCAAGCTCTGACATTCTCTTAGTAGAACCTGCTCTTGCGACTACTCTAGTTTAGCTCAGCTTTGTTTAAAATGAATATTGAAGACGTTTTCGAGAATTCAACATTATCGTTGAATGATGAAGTGATGGCGCTCATGGATTTTGGAGATTTAACAGCAACTCAATTGGATTTTACTCAAGACAAGGAATTCACGTGTGCGGAATGTGATATGCATTTCAATCAAAGATATAATTTGAATCGACATCAACGGAATAAGCATAGAGGAGTGAATTATCCGTGCTCTTGGTGCTCTAAGGTTTTTTCGCGAATGGATAACCTGACCAGACACCTTAAGACACACAAGCGGCCTGCAGATACAGAACCCCCTATGTTTCTAAAACGACGTCGGACCAGTGAAGATACATCTCTACCAGGACCCTCGACTCGACCAGGACCTTCAGCTCTACCAGGACCCTCGACTGTACCAGGACTCTCGACTCTACCAGCACCCTCTACTCGACCAGGACCCTCGACTCTACCAGAACCCTCGACTGTACCAGGACTCTCGACTCTACCAGCACCCTCTACTCGACCAGGACCCTCTACCCGACCAGCACCCTCTTCTACGCGACAATCTGCTTTGAAAAATCGTGTACAAAACGTGCATTTATTCAACACCGAGGAATACAAGGACTTGAAACCATTTCTGGTTTCCAAAGAAGAAGACTTTGTGAGCATCGTCGCATCTGCCCTGTTTCAATTCGAAGTAAAGGTGAATAGCAGGCTCATCTGCCGCTACCAAAAAGTTGCTGCCGATGGTATTTTAAGCGAGGAGAAAAGCTTCAAAACGAAGAATGTGATCGTTCTTCCCTCTACCGATGTTGAAGCCCTATATTTACAAACGATGGAGAGACTACTCAAAGAAGCAGAGGACTTTGAAGCCAAGGAATCTGGATGGACCCTGGAACGGATACAAGAATTGGAGGTACGGACCAACAAATACAACCCTCTGCGTGGATCTACATACATCGAACTTCCCGAACCCATCAAAAGAAAGAAAGCCATCATCAATGTCCAGAACAACGACAACCGCTGCTTCATGTGGGCCATTCTCTCCGCTCTCCATCCAGTGGAAGACCATACTCAGCATGCATACCGAACGCATCATTATGCAGCACATATGGACACTCTCAATTTTACAGGAGTTGAATTCCCTGTTAAAATTCAAGACATTCCCAAATTTGCGAAGCTGAATGACCTATCCATTAACGTCTATGGACTCACCGAAGATTATCAAGTATATCCGCTGATGATCACAACAGAAGAAAAGGATCCCCATATAGATCTGATGTACCTCAAGACTGACTCACATGCTCATTATGCCTGGATCAAGAACCTAACCCGTCTCGTATCAAAACAGCATTCAAACTACCAGAAGAAAATGTTCATATGCCGCCGCTGTTTACAATTTTTCACAACGGAGCCTATTCTCCACCGTCATCAGCTGAGTTGTAATCAGCACGAGGCCGTTCGAGTCATCATGCCGGAAGACAAATGGGTGTTTTTCAAAAACATCAAACATACGATGAAAGTCCCATTCGTGATCTATGCTGACTTTGAGTGCATTACCCGACCGATAGAATCTTGCCAGCCGAACCCTGATAAATCGTACACGGAAGCCTACCAAAAACACGAAGCTGTCAGCTTCTGTTACTACATAGTGTCGACCACAGGACTCTTCAAAGTCCCTTACGTGTACCGAGGACCGAATGCAGACCAAGTGTTTATGGACCGGATGAAGCTGGAAGCCCTGGAAATACAGCAAGTGTACAGAACTCCTTTACCAATGGATCCCTTAACCAAAGACGAGCTGGAGGCATTTCGGAAAGCAACTCGCTGCTACATGTGCAAGAAGGATTTCACCCAGACGAATTACAAGGTGAAAGATCACGATCATCAAACGAAGAAGTTTCGAGGAACCGCTTGTAATACCTGCAACCTGAAGGCAAGAACTCCAGACTTTATCCCAGTGGTGTTTCACAACTTATCCGGATACGACAGCCATTTATTCGTGAAGTGCTTGGGAGGAGACGATTTCAACATCACAGTCATCCCAGAAAACACCGAAAAGTACATCTCATTCTCGAAGCAGATCGGCAAGGGACTTAGTCTTCGGTTTATCGATTCCTTTCGATTCATGGCAAGTAGTCTAGATCAACTGGCGAAAAATCTCTCAAAAGACCAGTTCAAACACGTGCAGGCACACTTTCCCTCCTCTCATGTTTCTCTAATGCTGCGTAAAGGAGTTTTCCCATATGATTACGTCAATCATCCAGACAAGTTCAAGGAAACCGAGCTACCACCCCGTGATGCCTTTTATAACCGCCTGAACGAATCGCACATCACCATGGAAGATTACCAACATGCTCAAGGAGTGTGGAATGCATTCCAGTTAAACAATTTGGGCGAGTATGCGGATTTATACGTCAAGACGGATGTTTTACAATTAGCAGACATTTTCGAAAGCTTCAGAGATGTCTGCATGAAAACCTATGGCTTGGATCCCGTGTGGTATTACACAGCCCCCGGACTCTCTTGGGATGCTATGCTGAAGAAGACGTCGATTCGACTGGAACTGCTCACGGATTATGACATGCTATTGTTTGTCGAAAATGGTATCCGTGGAGGAATCTCGCAATGTTCTCACCGTTATGCAAAGGCAAATAACCCGTATATGCCAAACTATGACAAGTCTCAGCCTTCCAATTATCTATTATATTTAGATGCCAATAATTTGTATGGCTGGGCTATGTCCCAATACTTACCGTTAGGTAATTACGCTTGGATCAACCCGACGATGGACGTCTTACAAACCCCTTCGGACAGTGCACTTGGCTACATCCTAGAAGTGGATTTGGAGTATCCAGCCCATCTACACGATCTACATGCTGATCTGCCACTTGCTCCAGAAACATTAGCTCCACCCGGATGTAAAGAGAAGAGGTTGCTGACAACTTTGCATAAGAAAGAAAAGTATGTGGTGCATTACAGAAATTTGCAACTCTACCTACAACAAGGACTTCAAGTGACAGCCGTGCATAGAATTTTGCAATTCAGTCAATCACCATGGCTAAAACCTTATATTGATGTCAATACCCAACTGCGCACCTCTGCTACGAATGAGTTTGAGAAAAATTTCTTCAAACTCATGAACAATTCAATTTTTGGAAAAACTATGGAGAATATCCGACGCCGAGTGGACATCAAGTTGGTCGGGAACGAGAAGACAGCTGAGAAATGGATTGCTCGCTCCAACTTTCAAGATCGCACCATCTTCTCCGAAACTTTGGCAGCATTTCATATGCGACGGACCGTACTGAAGTTCAACAAGCCAATTACCATTGGAATGGCTATATTGGATTTATCCAAGACGCTCATGTATGACTTTCACTATTCCAAGATGATACCGAAATATCCAACTGATCGACTGAAACTCCTGTACATGGATACGGATAGTCTTATCTACAATATTCTCACCGACGATGTCTATAAAGACATGAAAGAAGACATGGACCTGTACGATACATCGGATTATCCTGCCAACAATATTTTCGGATTTCCTCTCGTCAACAAAAAAGTTATCGGGAAGATGAAGGATGAAACCAAGGGAGAAATCATGACTGAATTCGTGGGACTCAGATCCAAGATGTATGCCTTCAAAATAGGCCATGACAATATCACCAAGAAGCTGAAGGGGATTAAGAAGGCCACCATCCATCAAAAAATCAAATTTGAAGATTATACAAAGTGCCTGTTTCAACACCAAGAACTTGTGACCAGCATGAATCTCATACGATCCAAGCAGCATGACATATTCACCATTACTTCAAATAAGTTGGCCCTTTCCCCGTATGATCAGAAGAGGCACATCTTAGAGGATCGCGTGAGCACTCTTCCATTCGGACATTACTCACTAGCCGACATGTGAGTTCATCAGAAGAAGATCATCTATAAATAAGAAGAGCATCTCCAAAGTTCATCATTCAGTATGGATATTTTACGACTGAAACATCCGTTTACTATGATAGTTGCAGGTCCCACAGGTAGTGGCAAGACACATTTCGTGAAAAAAATGATCGAAAATAAAATGATACTACCCTTTCCAAAAACGATGGTATGGTGCTATGGGATATTTCAAAAGTTATATGCAGAAATCCCAAACATTTCATTTCATGAAGGCTTGCCTTCAAATTTAAATCAATATTCGGATGCATTGATTGTAGTAGACGATTTAATGAGTGAGCTTGGAAACGATGCTCAATTGACAAAGATGTTTACTAAAATGTCACACCACCGAAATATCAGTATCATCTTTATAGTACAAAATGTGTTTCATAAGGGAAAAGAAATGCGAGAAATTTCTTTGAATGCACATTACTTGGCGCTGTTTAAGAACCGAAGAGACCAATCCCAAGTCATGCATTTAGGACGACAACTATATCCGAGAAAAGTGAAGTTTTTTCAAGAGTGTTATGAAGATGCTACTTCGAAGCCGTACGGTTATTTATTCATTGATCTGAAAAGTAATACGGAGGATTCTCTACGCATGCGCACGGGGATGTTTCCTGGAGATATATATTACGTGTATCAACCTCGCTAACTTCATTTGTATTTCGTCTCTCAAACTGGAAGGATGTCAGCCGTGATTGATTTTGAAGGGTTTCTGCTTCCGTCGGGACTATTTGTCGTCAAAGAACTAGCATTTTACGCCGTGAAAGATAATCATTTGTGGGGCGTATGGTATTTTCAGCCTCCGTCACCATTTGAAGAATTATCCCTTACGCAGAGAAATCAGTTTTCTTGGGTAACAAGAAACATTCATTGTATGGATTGGAGAGAAGGATCTTTACCTTATGTTAAATTTCAAAGTATTTTATATCTTTTGTTCGAAGTATTTTCCGATATTTACGTCAAGGGAATACAAAAGCAACATTTTTTAGAAGTGTTGACTAGACGCAAGTGCTATAATTTAGAAGATTTCAACTGTCCAAAAGTTGAACACCTGATGCCAACGCATGCATCCTGTTCGGTGCATCCTCCTGACTTTATCCATTGTGCATTGGTAAAAGCAACTGCATACGGAAAATTTTGCAGAGTGGCTTTAAATAGAGCTGTCAACAGTGACTACTATCATTCGATGTGAAGATGTCTACGTGTACGGAGCAAACCTTAGAGCTCCTGAAAGTGATCTCGAAAAGTAAAAATCCGAAGCAAATAGTTCAAAAAGTTCCCAATAGTATTATCAAGTCTTTGTGTGAATGCGTCTTGAACGTACTTCACGGAAACGTACCTCTCACTAACAGCCAAATAAATAGTCTTTCTAAGCATAAGACGTGCTTACGAAAGCTTTCAGACAAAAAGGTTCCTTTGTATAAAAAAAGAAAGCTACTTGTTCAAAAAGGAGACGGTTTTCTTTCAGTCTTATTACCTGCAGCTATTTCAATCATCAGCTCATTGATTCATGGAGCACAGTAAAAAGTTTATCTTGATACCTGAAGACAGGGCACAATTAATGGAACATCTCTCTGAACTGGATCGAAAAATGACAAGTATTCTTCAGAATAAACAACTCGCGGAAAGCGACAAAGCATCTCTCTACTTGCAAGCCCTACAAAAGTACACCCTGATCGACAAACAATCCCAAGAAATTCCTCGTGAACCAAACTCTTTTGATCAAGAAATAACAAATACCCTTCAGAATACCAATCTCACAGAAAGTGAAAAAGCTTCTCGGTACCTTAAAACCTTGGAAAATTACGACCAGCTTGGAAAACCACCTCCAGATCCAGATAAAAAGACGTTGCAAGATGTGAAGAAAGAAGATACCTTTGAAGATGCAGTTATGCATACCGTGCCTATTCGACACAGAAAGACGGCTATAGACATTTTACAGTTTTTGAAAAATCAAAATGGATTCAAATGGACGGACAAAGGTGAAATTATTTACCAAGATAAAGTTATCCCACACACTAATATTGTCATGCTGGTGAATGACTTTCTTCGTAATAGGAAAAAAGTTCCTGTCGGACAAGCTGTATTCTTAAATGCTTTACGAGATTTGCATTTTCCTTCCATGTTGGATGTAAAAAGAAAATTGTATAGAGAAAATAACATTGTAAAACCTTCTATGTATGCCCGCAGAAACAAATGGAGCCATTTTTAGTTTTTCAATAAATGATGTTGCTGTATCTTGTTGTCCTTTATTATTTTTACTTTACAGGTTATCTTTTTTCAATAAATATAAAAGTTAAATTTGAATTCGAAAAATATATAGAAAAAATAAAATTAGTACGAGAAAAAATAAATAATTTATAAGTAAAAATGCAAAAACAAAAAAAACTTTAGAATAAAAAAAATATATATATATATATAAAAAAAAAAATGTAAAAATAAAACTTAAGAATAAAAAAAAAATAGTAAAAATAAACTTTAAAAAGAAAAATGTAAAAAATAAATATTAAAAAAAAAAAGAAAAAATATATATAAAAAAAAAAGTTTAAAAAAAAAAAAAAATCTTAAGTGAAAAAAAAAAAAAAAAAAAAAAAAAAAATAATTTAAAAGAAAAAAGTTTTTAAAAAAAATAGTAAAAAAAAAAAAAAAAAATCTTATAAGTGAAAAAAAAAAAAAAATAGAATAAAAAAATATGTATAAGTAAACTTTAAAAAGAAAATGGAAAAAAAAAAAAACTTTAGGATAAAAAGAAATGTAAAAAATATTAAAACTTTAGGAAAATAAAATATTATTCTATAAAAAAAAAGTTGTGTGTAATTAACTTTAAGAAAAACTTTTAGTTAAAAATGGTGTACCTAAAAGTAATGAAATCACTTCAAGAAAACATGACAGAACGCAAGGAATACAAATCAAATAAATTTATTTTATAAAAACTAATCTTACAGCATATTTCTTTTTTACAAATTGATACACTTGAAAATCTGATACATTGGTAATATACAGGTGATCCACTATAGAGTACATAGAATAACCTTGACATCGTTTCACTAAAAAATAAATACAATAGTGTCCGCACACGTTGGATGTAAGAGATTGTAAAACAATGGAATTCCATTCTATGTTGGAATAGTAAGATGTATCGATTCCGTAAAAATCAGGAGACATTCCGTAGGAATCATAAAATTCTAATTTTTTCTGAGTACTTGAAAACAATGCTAACCAATGAGAACCAGGTTGAGAGAAGTCGTCGGTATTTACTATAGCACACGAGTTGCTTTGTAAAGGTGGGAGGGTATTCTTCGCGAAGACTCCTTTGAAAAAAGGTGACGTCGCAGTGTCGTGCGATAGAATGTGAAAGAGTTGTTGTCCATTCATCTTCATTCAATTTCCAAAGTCAAACAGGATATTTCTTGTCTTGCTTATCTCAATTAAATTTTCGAATTCTGCGAACACAACGACGCATACAGTCTGTGGGAGCGGCTTACTATACTTAATTTCTAATCTTAAATTACTGTGTTTGATAAGATTCAAATGATCTCCAGCACACAGGTCTGGGGATAAATCAAACGCATAAATGACATTACCATCTGTGTACTCTTCTCTGGATATAAAGGAACCTCTATCTTCCCCTATTTTTCCAGTGCCCAAGAATAGACTTTGATAAGCTCTTATAAAGCTATTTTGAGCAAAATTGAGCTCTAATGGATTGTGAGGAACGGGTTGACCATCAATATATATTCCTATGAAATTTAAGTCAAAATGCTCGAAATGGAAAGGTGACTTGGTAAAAGATCCATGAAAGGCTTCGTTATCCACGCATCCAATGATGACTCGCTTCGGCATTTGACCAATAAATACACTATCTTGAACAATGGACATGTTTCCTTTAGGTATGGAATAGGCTTTACATAGCACTCTGTTGATGGGGTATTTTGCCGTCCCCTTCTCTAAAGCTTTTGCGTGTCCTAAAATAACTCCAGGACTTACACGGACTTTTCGTACAAATAAAGAAATTTTATCCAATACTACTTTAAATCCTTCAGATCCTTGCAAGCAGAATTCAGGTTTACTTCGTATCAATTTAATTTTTAAGTCCACTAAATTTAGCAATAGTCTTTCTTGATGAAATAAATCACTGTGAATACATCCAATCATATCTACGGATGCACTTTCTTTAAAAAAATCGGAACGTTTCTTCAAGCCCTCATCTGAATCTTTGTAAAATAATTCTGATGTGAGTTGCGATGCCTTACTGTCTTGACCATGAGATAAAAGGGTTCGTAAATAGGCTTCATATCCATATGTATTACTGGAATTTGAAACTAGCCGATCGTTCAATGTAATGTCCACTTGCGAAAATAAGGAATGTAAAAATAAATTTACAGGGCCAATATTTGCTTCTTTAGCCATAGGAGTACCATCGTTCTTCAAAATCTTTGCTTTAACGTAAAGTTGAGTTTGACTAAGATCAACATAATCTTCGCCGCTACCGGAAATATGAAATTCTACTGGTCCGCCGTCAAAAACGTTGGAGAGGGGATGAAATTCTATCCACTGTCCACTCTGAATGACAGTTTGAGTCCCTGGCAGATGGAAAAGTTCCAACTCATTTTTTACACATTCTGGGGAATCTTTGAGTAAATACGCCATTACGGATCAAAAATATCACGTCCTATCACCTTGCGCTTCTTAGATGAAATGATTCCATTTCGTGTTTTACGCTTTCTTTTATACTTTCCCTTACCCACCATAGACTGGATTCGATCAACAGCTTTCTGAGCTATATTTCTCCCACTTTCTTTTGTTCTTGTCTTGACTGCTTCTTTCAGATTTTGTCCAGATAACACATCCGATGCGACTCGTGACCCGGCTCGTAGAGCTTCTTTACCAATGGTTTTGGCACCTTTCACCAAGAATGGGAAAGCCGTTCTAAACAATCGACGAAATACAGTTCCTAATCCATAGCCTTTTTGAAAAGAGACTCCCTTATAATAAGGTAGACCTTCACCTGTCTGAGAGGCATAATGTTCTTCGAATTTTTTTGTGCAGCACACGTAAGGTACTCTCATCTTGACTTCTAAAGTTTAAATGAACCAAGCAGTCCGAATGTTCGTGTATTTATAGAATTTGTCTCAATCGAAAATGTAGTACGATTAAGACTTTTCCTTTTTCAAATGGTACAAAGCCCCCTGAATTTAATCTCAATTCTATATTAATGGTTTGAAAGGAGCGTTGACTCACTGGTAAGTACTGAGGTCTATCATAATATTGACTAATCGTGTCACCGTCTTGTCCCTTTACTCTGATGATTCTCAAAAGAGGAGCATACACGTCCCCTACTATTTGTGGTGAAACCAGGTCCGTATAGACGTAGAAAAAAGAAAGGCCTGCTTGAGCATCAGCTTGAATTTCACTTTTCATACTTCCTCGAATCATTGTATTCGGTTTAAAACCTAAAAGAGGACCAAGTTTCTCAAGATACAGAGAAGTACCTTGAACAGCATCAATTTTAGCACGCTTTGTCGTTTTGTTGTAAGAAAAAGTAAACTTGGAAGGATTTTTCGGAAGAGTTAATTGTAGGGTGGATACTAAATCGTATAGGTTTTCATAATTTCCAGCATCAATGTGTTTCTTTATCAGTTTTCCATCGCCATAATCGTAAGAAAATGTATTGTTTGCCGCATTGACATTATACCAAGAATGTGGATAAATGATTTCTGACAAACCAATTTCCCATTCTCCATTTAAATTAATTGGACTTGGCAGCTGAGTTATAAAATGAGAAATTTTGTTTGTAGGAAAAAACTGCAGACTGCTATCCGAAACTAACGTCACGTAGAAACTCATGATGGGTACTGAACGCAATACTAAGAAAGTAGTTCTATTTATAGTATTTTAACATCTGTAACCCACGCATTAAATTTTTCAGGATATCCTAAGAATTTTACAAAGTATTCGATGACACCTCCTTGTTTTTTCCTTTTCTTGATAACTTTTTCCACTGGATAAAAACCAGAATCAATCACTTTCTGTAACTCTGCTTCATAAAAAGTACCTTCAATTTCTTCTCCAGACAGATCTTTTAACTTGTACACAGTCGGTATTCTAAGAATAATTTGGTTTACAGTAAAAATTTCCCGACTCCAATTTTGTTCATAACCTTTTTCAAAGTGTAGCTTTTGTCTGCTGATGCGGACCGTATCCCCAACTTTAAGTATGGGCGGTTTTCTTTTTAAAGTTTTGAGATTTCCATACAAGTTTTCTAAAACCTCATTTTTATTATCTGAATTTACAGAAGCTGGGGTCATTTTAATGCTTCGATGCCAGCTATGGTTGTAGCTATGCATGAAGTCAGGAATTACACCTATATACTTTTTAGTGTTAAATTCTGTGAAGTATTTCCACATCTTGGTTTTCAAAGTCCGATTAAATCTTTCAATTATGCTGGCTTTCGTTTCATTTTTAGTAGTAAAGAATTTAATATTCAACTTTTTTAAGTAATTTTGAACGAGAGCATTTGTCAGTTCTGTTCCGGAATCAGATTGAAGTAAACGGGGTGTTTTTTCGTTGAAAATAGTCTCCAAAGCACTTTTCACACTTTTTCCTGTTTTATCTTTTAAAGGTATGGCCCATGCAAATTTAGAAAAAATGTCAATGCATGTCAGTATATACTTATAACCTCTATTCAATTTTGCAAGCGATTGCATATCCACTAAATCAACTTGAAATTGTTCGTTTATGTTACTTACTAACACTCGATTACGCAGAAACTTGTGACGGATTGGTTTATGCAGACTATAGGAATCTTTCTGAGATAACCAATGTTTTACTTCCTTTACACTTCCATTAAATGTCCGTTTCAGTGCATTGACCCCTCCAAAACTATCCGAATGTCTAGGATCTCTATAAGCAGCATTGAAATTCATGTTTCCTTCACGAAGACTAACACACAAATGAATTTGAAAAAACTATGTTGAACTATTTATACATATCTAACAGAAACAGATCAGGACCACTGAACCAAAGGCTTCTCGGAAAGTACTATTCCTTTAAGTTGGTACGAATATTTACTACAAAACTATATATTTTTCCTTGTTTAAAGCTATAATTAATATTTTAAATAATATTTTATAAATTAATATTTTATTATAATAATGTTTGCAATACAATAAATAAAAAAGAAGACGAAATGAATGATAAAACAATATTTATTTAAGTAGAAAATCTACAAAATGCTTCTTGAGCGATTTCAATCATATTTGAAATATTCACAGAGTTCAAAAATGGTATGGTTACAAAACTTAACACACTATGATTAGGTACAGGATTAAATGGAAATTGACATAATTTTTCATGAAATGCTTCCGCTACATAATAAGGTCTTAAATCCATAACAGCTGCATGAAAACGTTTCACTGTATTTTCGGCCAATAGAGTTTCGTCTAAAGTATGTAGTGGATTCACCAATTCATTTCTTTGTGAGATAACATCGTAAAAAGCGGACTTTACCATATAAGTCAGAGAACTTTGGACTTCATCCATGGAAGCACAAACAGGAGCATGGTATGGAATAGACGTTTTGGCCACCAGTTCATAAAGTTGTTTAAAGGAAGCACGACGATACTTTTCCCGCAGTGCAGAACTCATAACAGAGTCGCCGATCGAAAACAGCTTTTCCCATTGGTCATTGGTGACAGTTACATCCCTTGTATAGGTTCTACCGCTTCGGCACGTAATTTCACTTTTTAACTTCATACTGGAATCAAGCAGCTCAAAAAGTATTTCTTTGTCGTCGTCTTCATCTTTAATGCTGAGTTGAGTTTCCGATAAAATGGACACAGGATCGCTTGCTGGCTTGAATGGGTTCTCAATAAAATAGTCCACAAAAGGGTTCTCTCTAAAGCACTTTGTCTTGAGAGGCTCGCATCCAAGGAGAATCGAGAATTGGGATGGCGATAACGTAACTCCATCAGTCGAAGGATAGTACTTTTCTCCACATTTCTTGTATCGACGAATATGAATCAGAACTCGCTTGTTGAAAAAACTGCAGGAAACAAAAATATCGTCTCCAAGGCGGAAGGTTCTTGGTGGAATATCTTCAATCATATTATCAGAATCAGCTTTTCGTTTTAAGGAAGTCATTTTAAACAAAGCTGAGCTAAACTAGAGTAGTCGCAAGAGCAGGTTCTACTAAGAGAATGTCAGAGCTTGGCTCGAACGTCGTCTTTTATACCGACGACGGAGAAGAATTACCCCCTCTTCTGGCCTGTGATTGGTTCTTCCTTAAGCAAGCATCTGATTGGTCCGTTCCCCTACATGCAGCGCCGCCTTGCGGTTACAAGCAGAACTAGTTCTGCTTGCCCCGACAACGTGTGACGTCACTTACTGACACCTGATTGGTTCTTGATGAGGTCATCCTCAAACAAGCCTCTGATTGGTCCGTTCCTGTACAAACACGGTGTGACACGTTGAGACACGGTGTGACATGCCCATCGGCGATATGCCCATGGGCAGCGATGAGTCATCGACACCTGTTCCCATGTCCCCTGCGTGTGACGTCACTTACTGACACCTGATTGGTTGAGGTCATCTCCATTAGGCCACGCCCCCTCGGCTTGACAGACGAGATCCTCCCTGATCCGCACCTCAAGTGCAGCCGCACCTCCCCGTACGCCTCATTATTCCTCATTATTCCTCACAGCACCTCGGCTCAGAACCGGTGTTTTTACACTACTAATGTTTTTACTCAAAATGCATTACTTATGTGATAGTTAAAATCACCATGCAATTTACATTATTAAAGTCCAAGACTCTTAGATGTGCAGTAAAACAGAAGTATAAAAACACGATAACATTGAAAAAATTGTTTTTTAAACAAACCGACGTAACCGATTTCAAATAGATATTTAAAAAAAGCTAGTTAAAACAAAGTTAAAAAATAACTAAAATGTTAAAATTTCGATTTCGAAGTGAAACCCTTAGTATTAAATCGTATCTCTACTTAAAATTTTTGACTTTTATATACATATAAAAGCAAATTCTTTCAGGAAAATTTGCGGACTTCAACTGGCCGAATTCAGTGACATTTTCGCCAAATTAAAAAAATATCTTTTAAAAATAGTAATAATTTTAGAAATTACACAAAATTCCCGAAAGAGATAAAGCAAGACCGTTTTTTAACCGACTTAAAGCGCGCCAATCAATAGTTAAAACGCGCCAAAGGAGACAGGTTATCATTGCGACAATTAAGTATATTTTTAATGTATATTCACACAAGATTTCTGTTCAAATTAGAAGGATATCTCCTTTGGGCATTTTCCTTTTTAAAAAATTCGGTTATCTGGCTTTTAACTATCCGGAATTTTCAATTAATCGGACCGTTTAAAAAAAAATTGTTTGATTTTCAAAACATTATTTATTGTTGGATAAAGAAAAATCCACATTTGGAAAAATTAAGAAAAAAAAGTGGACTGGCTATCTGGCGCTTTTATATAACTGGAAATATCGATTAACCAGACTTTTTTTTTTATTAACACTGTTTCTCCGATTTCTAAATATTTTCATTGTTGAATAAAGATTGTTCACCCGGCATTGGCATGGATTTACAATATACATTGTTTTAACAAAATGTTTTGTTTACCCGACGACATTTATTAAACCTGATCCGGGACGTGAAAAATGTGAGCGACAACTTCAATTGTTTGACGAAATAGCAAGCCGGAAACCTCCTGTAAATTAAAAACTAAAAAGGGAAAAATGAAATAATCTTTTTAGAAAAAGAAAAACCGACTTTAAGAAAAATGTGCTAAAAAGTATAAAATAATTTTTAATTTTACGTACAATTTAAAAAAATGGAATGACTTAATATAAATTTTATACTTATTACAACTTTTTGAAGTTGTTGCCAATTTACAAAACCACACCTAAATTTTAACGCCGATTTCAAAACGTTGAAATAAGTATAAAATTAATATTAAATAATTCAATTTATACGTAAAAATTTGAAAAAATTTATACTTTTTAGCGAATTTTTTTTAAAGTCGGTTTTCCTTTAAAAAAAAAGATTAATTCATTCAAGACTACTTATAATGACACTCTCTCCACTCGAGGTGCCATCTCCTTAACGATGTTGTCTGACCCATTAGCGGCCTCTTTTGAATGAATGAGGTGTACGAAATTATCTTGAGGGGCGAACCTGCTGACCACCCTTCAGCGATTTGGTTCTAGACCCAGATGTCGGATCCCATTGTACGGATTCCCCCCCATGGGCACGTCTAGTCCCTAACGGCGCCAGCAACAACATTTTGAGAGCCGTGGGATTGATTCATTAGTGTAAACTAAAACCTCATTTCCTTTGGTTATTTGAATAAGCATGAATGAGGTGCATCAATTGAATCAATTGTTTGTTAATGTGGAATTAATTACCATTAATTAGGAATATAAATATATCAGTTCTCAATTCATTTAAAAAACAATATTTTGTTAAATTTTCTTTTCAAGTTAATGGTTATGGCTTGACCAAAACATAATTTTTTTAAAAATAATAAGATAGTTACAAAAACGATTGAAATATTTCTAGTAGTTTACTCTTTTGCTAAGCTTAAAAAGCCTAGAATCTAAAATGAAACATCTTTAAAATCACATACGTGGGGTATCAGAATAGAAATACTATGCTACGCTTGTAGAGGAGATACATTCCGACTCTATAACTCCGTGAAAAACACCACGATTGATATAAATTCGGTATTGTTCGATGGGAAATTATGATGATGTTTGTAAAATTTTAAAATAAAACAAGTACGCGTGTCGGGGGAATCCGTGGCATCAGACGCAACAATTTACTTTTAATCAGCCTTTTAACGAGGTTTACGTTGGCGACCAATCCTTTCTTCTGTCTGTGTATAATTCGCTAAAATGACGTTTCACGTAAAATTCTTCTGTCCGTGACCCGACACTGCTGCATCCACTTTTCATTATTACTTTGATGAAAGATGCAAATAGTGATTCAATTTTCTATTAAACGCACATCTTATAACACAAGAATTATAATCTTGGGCTCGACTAAATAATTTCTGACCAATATTACCACGAACAAAATAGCCGAAATACACACACCCTCCATTTCCCCTCCCCCCGCTTTCCTTCCATCTTGACGCGCTATTCTTAAAAATATTCCCCTCCTCCTCCCTCATGTCCCGTGCGATCAATATACATCCACAATCCACTAAAAGCAACATAAAACCAGGAAGAACAGAAAAATTCTAGCTTATATGTGTGTATGCAATATATGGACGACCCCTCGAAAGATTCCGCCAAATTTACCGTCGCCAAATTTACCTTTGCCAAATTTACCGGCTCCCGTCCTGATGCCTATTGAAATTGCTTCGGGTACCAGATTAGATGTTGAACTCGTCATCTGACCATGGTTCAGAAATACTGGGCAGTGTTCTTGGGTCTTTCTTTCAAAATGGTCCCGAATCGTACTTAAAACATATATTACATCTAAATAAATTTCTTTGACGTTAATTTATTACTTTATTAATAAGTCAATTTATTTTATAGAGGATTCTATAGCTTGGGTTTTATTTTATTGTATAAAAAAAGCATTCTTGACTGTATAGACCAGTAGGGTCGTTTGTCCCGTTAGTAAAACTAATATAATTTTTTAGTAGACAAATTTAGAAAATATGATTTAGGAAAATTGGAGACCAAAATCATGTTCGCTTGTGTCACAAAAATTCCTTGAATAACCAGTGAATACGCGGACGGCCTCAGAATTTTTTTTAGCCAAAGTAGGCATAATTTTGTCGGCCATCTTCCTTTTACACAAAATAATATTTTGTAGATAATCTGGCAGCTTATTTTTACAATGCTTTAAATCATACCCTTAAAAATAACATAATGGTTGAACATTAGGGTAAGAAATTAATATGTAAACTTATACATTATCTATGCAATGTACAAATGTGTAAAAAATTTAAATAATCAGTAAAATACAAACATTGTCTACTACAATTTGGCGCCATCCTTAGTCTGGCGGTCTAAGCGGTCGCTTGGACCACCAGATAAAGTTAAGCCGCCACCCTTGTAAAAACTATTCCCGGGCCATCCCGCAGGCAAACGGTTTCCAGTTCTTTGTCAAGGTCCAGGAGAAAAGTGAAAGTTTTTCGCACACCGCAATACTCTTTTCTTTGTAATCTAGGGGATCAAAAAGGAACCCCACCATGCTTCGTTTTTTATTGGTGGATGACACGTTTTGGAGAGTAGAGTGACCCTAGGCTATGGAGTGGACCCTAGGGGAGCGATAACCCGACCAAGACGCTTCTCCAAATATATTGCTTCGTCTCTGCCATTGTTCGATCACAACTCGTTCCATTGCGCGGGAAATGCAATTAGGCTCGTCCCTAACAAAACATGTTGAAGATGTCCCCCCTCACTTTCTGGGTGGTGTGGACCTTTGTCCGTGTCAAAAAATTATCCCTCCAGTGCTCACTCGCGGACTATTTTCTGCATATTATAGTGTAAACGAAAATTTATCTTCGTGTATGTTAAATTTTTATGAGTCTAACTATGAAAATTTTTTCATTCACATCTTTTTTTTTTAATTCTGCATATCTACCATATTGAAGTAAGTAAACTTTTCTATTTTCTTATAACGAGGAAACAAAATAAAACAGCAAGGTTGTATTTGTGATGGGATAAAAAAAAGCTATCGTGATCAGGTTTTGCTTGTTATAATGACCGACGCTCCTTATTATAATGATAATCATTTCAATGAACTGTCCCAATTTCTAGTTCCGACCAAATTTGGTGCTTTTTTGTACTTTGTATTTAATTTTTAAATTTTAAAATTACCAACTAAAGTTATTGTATTAAGTAAAAAAAAGTAATTAATAGAATATCTTGTTTGTGAAATTAGGTATGTAAGGTTTGAGTATTTTATCTGCAAAAGGTTTTTAAAAAAAATTATTTTGGGTGAATTATATATTTTGTTATTTTTTTTTCTCTCGATAAAATTTAAAGTCTAAAAAAAGTCAAACCAAATTTAAATTAACTGTATTAAATTTAATTCTTAATTAAATTAACTTTGTATGTACGGATATCAGTAAGAATTTTGAAAAAATTTGCATTATAAAAGCCATACATACTTTAAAATATTTTATTTCCCAAATGTAAATATTATACTTTATTAGTAATTTTTTAATAAGCATAATTATTACTACAGAGGATAATTTAACAGACTTATTAATTACAATTAAATATAAATTTAATTATAATTTTTAAATAACTAAAATTTTAGTAATAAAAAAAAATATTCCGAAATACTGCAGGTTTTTTGATTATCAAAATATAGCTTTTTTTTTAAAAAAATTATCGTGCAATGATTATACAAATTTTTTTGCAGTGCCATTAAGTTAATTTTAACACGCATCGTTTGATTGTGGTACGATTTGTACAGTTTTTGTAACAATTATCTGCTTTCCACAATGCTTTAAGTTGATGAAAATACGTAAAATAGCGAAATTGAGTACTTCTTGATTTTACCCGTAATAATAATAACAATAAAACTTTATCACTAACAAATTTAAGATATTAATTAATACTACATTTTTGAAGTAAAACGTCTTTAAAATTAACTACTTGGCGTATCTGGACAGAAACACAACGTAACACTTTTAGAGTGATCCTATCTGACACTTTACTGCCAGACAAATATTACTATTAATTTAAATGAGTTCTCTCTCGTCCGATAGGAAATTTGGAGCCGATGCGTGTAAAATGTAGTTAAAGCAAATCACACATAGGGCGTGGATGGAGCATTCTGCATCAGACGAAACAATTTGTCTTCCTTTTGCTTGAGAGGTTTCTGTTGGCGGACATTTCCTATTTCTTTATAATCTACTAAAATGACTTTTGACCTATAATAATTCTGGACGTGTTCCGATACAGTCACACCTGATTTTTTTTACGATAAAATAATTTTATAAGCACTATTTACGTAGAGGATATTAGCCCCCCTGTCGGGGAATGCTAGCTCCCCCGTCGGGTAATTCCTGGCGCCACCACTGTCTATAGTTCTTTAATTATTAAATTTCTTATTTAATAAATATTTATTATTAATTTTATTACTACTCTTATAAGGAAAGACAATTTTTTTTTCTTTATAAGAATAATTAGAAATATATTAATCAGAAAAAAGTGTAGTTGCCTTGTGCTTCCACCCACGTTTTCAATTCGACTGTTACCTAATTTTTTAATGTATATTCGCGCATGATTTCTGTTCTAAATCAGAAATTTGGATAATTATTTTTTTGTTGTATAGAGAATGTATCACTTTGGCATGTTTTGCAAACGAATATCCGGTTATCTTGTATTTTGCTATCCAGAATTTTCAATTAACCAGACCGTTTAAACATAAATATTGTCCGATTTCGATTTTTTTTTAAGATAGAGAAACATCTACTTCTGTAAAAAATCCGATTTTTTTTTTTACGAAATTGGATAGGTATTGTTATAACATTTTACATTGTTGGGACATTATAGTTTGGTATACCCGGCATTGATTAAGCCGAATCCGTAACGTAGAAAAGGGCGAGCAACAATTTGAATTTCTTGGTTTATTAAAAAAATTATATTGGTGAATAATAGCAAAGGTCTTAGCCCCTGCTAAATTAAAAACTAAAAAGGGAAAAATGAAATAATCTTTAAAAAAAAAAGGAAAACCGAATTTCAGAAAAAAAAGCGCTAAAAAGTAAAAATAATGTATACATTTTTCGAACAAGTAGAAAAATTTAAATATATCATAATAATTTTTTACACATTACAAATTTTTGAAGTTGGAACCAATTTACAAACACCATATTACCATTATTATTATTATTTATAATTATTTATTTATTATTATTATTTATAACTATTTATTTATTATTATTATTTATATTTATTTATTTATTATTATTATTTATAATTATTTATTTTTTATTATTATTTATAATTATTTATTTTTTATTATTATTTATAATTATTTATTTATTATTATTATTATTTATAATTATTTATTTATTATTATTATTATTTATAATTATTTATTTATTATTATTATTTATAATTATTTATTTATTATTATTATTTATAATTATTTATTTATTATAATTATTTATAATTATTTATTTATAAATATTTTATAATTATTTATTTATAAATATTTTATAATTATTTATTTATAAATATTTTATAATTATTTATTTATAAATATTTTATAATTATTTATTTATAAATATTTTATAATTATTTATTTATAAATATTTTATAATTATTTATTTATAAATATTTTATAATTATTTATTTATAAATATTTTATAATTATTTATTTATAAATATTTTATAATTATTTATTTATAAATATTTTATAATTATTTATTTATAAATATTTTATAATTATTTATTTATAAATATTTTATAATTATTTATTTATAAATATTTTATAATTATTTATTTATAAATATTTTATAATTATTTATTTATAAATATTTTATAATTATTTATTTATAAATATTTTATAATTATTTATTTATAAATATTTTATAATTATTTATTTATAAATATTTTATAATTATTTATTTATAAATATTTTATAATTATTTATTTATAAATATTATATAATGTTTTTGTTTTAAATATTAAATAATGTTTTTGTTTTAAATATTAAATAATGTTTTTGTTTTAAATATTAAATAATGTTTTTGTTTTAAATTTTCTATAATCTTTATTATTTATAATCTTTATTGCTATCATAATTGTTATTGTCATAATAATTGTTTTATTGTTTGTTTCGAACTATTAATTAACCACGGCGTGTAGATCTCAAATATATAACTAGAAATTTATAACTTAAACTCCACTGTATATGTTCAGTGTTTCATCTAAACAATTCATCTAAAAAATAAATAGCAAAGCTGTTACTCATATCGGTAAAAATCATTTACATGCAAACAAAACAGAGAGAGTTAACGAAAAAACGAACGGAGATAATAGTCTCAGTGACAAGTAAAGAAAAATCATAATGATTTCAAATGTGCACCTGTTTCAGAGGAGACAATAACCTTTGCAGAACCTATCTAATTAAGTGTGCGATTTATTTTTCTTAAACCTTACTTCATTAAGATTTAATAAGTCGACTGATAATGAGGATTTGAAGGGGAAAAAAAAGACATTACGGAAATTTTCACCAATGACTAATTTAGTACAAGCGACCTGTTGACCTTGAATCAATTGTCCATTAAGGAGAATGACGTGGACAGGACTTGATGCCAATCTTGAGCCTATCTCTAGGTCAAACAGGGATAATGGGCGAGGTAAATTTCACTGATTAGCTTTGTGTCAAATTGTGGCATATTTTTTTGTGATATCGTTATATAATAAATAAAGATTATATTGAAATATAGTGAAAGATTTAACTGAGAGACTGGCTTGAGAATGCCGGAGATGGCTCATTACATCTTTACCACAAATTATAAAGTGGAAATGTTAATGTGAGTTTTGTGCTTTGATAAACTGAAATTGTGTGCAACAGGTTATTATATTTTTCGAAAATAGTTGTTTTGAAATATTAGGATTTTCTTTTACTAGCAAACTAGTTCGAAAACTAACTGAATTGAAATAAGCATATTTATTCGTCCAGGCAGCGCCGGAGTTACCACTAGGCCGACAGGGCCGCGGGCAAGCTAGTTACATATATACATTTATTTAAGGCTGCGTTTGTGGAACAGCTTGTTTATACTTTGACGACGAAATTTTTATACCAGAAAGCACGAAAAGTTGATGAATTAAAAACTATTGCCCAATCTTTCATCAATATCAGTTTATTAGTATCAGTAATGTGGTCTTTTGTAAGAACTTTTAATTTTTAGTTTTTTAAAACACTTTTATTTTATATTTGAACAGTTAAGAACATGCATTATAGTCATATTTCATTTTGAATTAAATTTAGAAGATTTTAAATAAATATTTATAGAAATAAATCAAATTTATAACAAAAAAAGTGTGAGTTTATATATCTTCCTAAATCATAAGCACATAATCTATCTATCTATCTAATTTATGAATAAGCTTAGGTTAGTTAAGTTACTATACTTACAAAATACATTAATTTACTCATTCTTTTGCGTGTCTCTTAATATTTGATAATTGAAACCACGCTTTTTTTATAGTAACCGCTGGTTTTTAATATGATAGTGCTAATATGACATCAGTATCTAGTGGCTTGAAGTACATATATTACTTCAAAATCACAAACCAGGACCAGGAGGGGGGGCTGCTCAGAAATTTGACTTAGGGCCTCAACTTTCTTAAATCCAGCGCTTCCACCAAGGCCAAATTAAAATTGGGCAGTTGTAAATTGGAAATGGGAACTGGACAGTCGTGAAATTTAATAAGTTAGTATTAATTAAAGAAACTATTAATTAAATGATGGGCGATTCCGATTCCAGCAAATATAAGCAACACTGCTTCATTTTCAATTTTCCAAGAAGATTTGGATGATTAAAAACTTTTCTTTCTCTTGTGTAATTTTACCTTTTACGAAATCGTAGTATTTCAAATTTTGTTACCACTATTGAGCAATCGTAAATTTGTCTTAGACTCTGCATTCGTTTTCCTTTTATAATTGCCTTGATTTTTCACATGGAATTAATAATTTTCAGTGTTGCATTACTGAACTAAGCAAAACGATTTAATTTATTAAAATAAATTGGCTATTTCATTTAAAAAATTAAATCTTTCATTGAATTAATTAATAAAAATTATGGCTGAAGAAATAGCTTCAATACTATGATTTCACATTCTGTTTTAAAGTTCTTATTGTTTGTTTACCACTGTGAAAGGAATTATTTTTACAACGGAAATTAAATAGATAACTGTATGAAACGATAAAAGACATCTCAATGACACTGCATTTCAAGCAACAGACTATGTTATTATTATACGGATTTCATCGAAAAAATATGATATGAGGTTCTATATTCTAATCTTTTTCTAAGTGCGAAAAAGTAACTCGAAACGTCAAAAGTGAACCCGCCTTCAGACCTACATTTCCATCTTTCATATCCAACCTTTCTTCAATTGCTGCAATTTTTTTTTTCTGTTCTTTTGCGCCTTGCAATCCGTAGTAAATCGTGACTGAGGTGTCCTAATAGCCAAACAAGAAATGCAAATAAACGCCAGAAGAATTTTAATTGAATTCTTTATCTCTGAATTTTTTTTTTTTTTTGTAGTTGCAGCAGTGGTGTTTAACATGTCGTCGAACCGTCAATGGTTGAAAGTAAATGCCAAAATTCAATTTTCGAATAAGTTTAATGGTTTTCGATATGATTGTTTTTTTCAACTGGATTTAATCAGTTCTGTTCCTGATCAGGAAAAGGTTCAGCGTGACAGATTCTTGATATGCCCAACAAGAACAAAGATCACGCAAAGCGTAGATTAAGAAAACCATTTTAAGATTATTTCGATCGATAGACCTACATAAACACTAGAACTAGACTTACACTTATAAGCAGTTTTGATAAATGTGTGTCATTAAAGGCAAAAATGAAAGGAATTCAAATTCACAGTTTATAAAAACTACACTGAATAAAGTAGATGGGTAAAATATACGAATATGACATACTCATAAGTTTTGAATGTAGGTCGTGTGCTTAAAATCACTGTTGGTATTGATCGTTGGTAAGCTACAGATAAATTATTTATAAATTCACTTGTCTAAAACATATAAAATAACTAAATAACTTTTTAACTAACTTAACTTAGTAACTTACTACTAAACTTTTAGTTGTTAGAAAAGATTGTATCCTGTAAATTCTAATATAATTATTTAGCTAAACACGGTTTGGTTTGGTTAATCAACGTCACACTAGAACTGCACAGTGAGCTCTTCGCGACGGCTCAGGGCCTATCTCGAAGGAAAGACTCGAGAACGATGCCTCGTATTTTTGAACCATGATCAAATGACTGGACAACACCTGAGCTGGGACCCGACGCAACCTCAATAGGCGTCAGGATATTCGACCCCATTCAAATTTATCGTGCATCAGTCCCGTATACACGCCAGAATAATTTATTGGATGGTCTGGACAACTTTATAACATTTTTGTAGTAACTCTCTGATTGCAAAATTACTACATTTTTTACTTTTCTTTGTCAAGTCCACCACACGGGTTCAAACTAGCAATCATCTGATTACCAGCTGAACGCCTTTGCCCACTGGGCAACTGGAGGCCCTTTAGCTAAACACAATATGTATGGTGCAAATATTGATAAAAACGTTAAATGATTGGAAAATTTTAAAAAGCTTACAAATAAAAAAAATATATATATTTCCTGTTCTAAAAAATTTACCATTCATGTATTACGTTCGGTATTTAAAATTAAAAAAATATACCAAATCCAGAAATCCATTCATTAAGTATTATTGATATCGTTTATACATGACGAGTAGCGGAGATTGATGTCAAGAGTTAGGGGGCAAATACCCAATTTATTTACAATTTCCATGAAAATTCGTTTAAATTTTCAAAAAGTGGGGTGGTAATGACTCCCGCAAACTACCCTTAATCTCCGCCCCAATATGCATTTTTTATTTTATTATCAAAGAGAAAAATATTTTCTTAAAAAATATTTGTATCAAAGTAAATAATTATACAAACATTTATCTAAACACAATATATTGTACAGTGTAAATATTGATAGAAACATTACAAGTTAAAAAAAAAATATTTCCTTTGAAACTGATGTAACGAGCATCTAAGCTCAGTGGCGGATCTAGAAATAGTGGATTAAGGGCAATTGCCCTTTCTGAGTTTTCTAAATTACACTAACTAAAAATTTTATTTTTCGTTTTAGAAGGAATTTTTAAAAACTCAAATAATTCAGCTTCTAATTTATATTAGAACAAACATGTGAAGATTTTTTGGAAATACAACCTCCCAATTTAAAACCACTGACAGATTTTATGAGATATTACCTTATTTTACAAACTTCCACACTAAAACCAACGTTAGGACAAATAACTATGAAAAATTATAGGTATATAGTATAAATGTTCTGCTGACTATCTCGCTAGTATATCTGCGAAAAATTGAATTATATGCTATTAATGAAGGACTTAAAAATTATTCCTTTAATAATGTAAGGTGGAGGAAAATGGGTCCTGAGGTAAAATGGATTCTTTTATATTAAATATTGAATGACACAATGTTTTTTTATCTCGTTCTTTTTTTTTTGTATGATGTATATTTTAGAAGGTGTTTTAATTCAAGTTCAAAAGTCGATTTATTTGAGTATACAAAGAAAATTATGATAGTTTGATACACACAAATTATGTTCCGAAAAGTCGAATTATTTACGAATATTACTGGGATTTGCGTAGAATAGAATCGTTTTATTACATTCCAATAATTTTTTTTTTAAATATTCTAATTATTTAGTTTTACAAAGTTTGTTTCAAAGTCAATGTTTTACAAAGTGGAAAAAATTGGTTTTCGAATTATTAATGTTAAAGAATAGGAATTTCATAAAAAATTAATAATCTTCAGCAAAAGTGCAATTATTCTAGAAAAATATGAATTTCAAAGCTTATAAATGACAAGAATTAACTGCGATATATTTAACATTGTTTGTATATTAATTTAATGAAATTACATACCTGGTATTTTTCAAATAAACTGTCAACAAAAGAACACATTTCTATACAAACATGGCTACCATTTGTTTGTTTTATTCGAAGTTAAATATAATGTTTTAAAAGAAATATAAAATCGTCTGCGGAACAAATTAAATATAATTTAAATACATCATAAGTCTCTGAATCAAAACAAACCAAGAAAAATATTAGCAGGTGTTCTATTTCTAGAGAAATAAAAAAAAATACAATAATGGAATTTTCAAAATAGCGAATGGCGCATTACTTCTTGTTTTTAGAACAAAAACAGTTCTTTAATAATAAAATATAATGATTTTTTAAGATAGTTGTTATTTGTTCCATTTTGTTCAAATTATTAGTTTGACTTAAAAGTTTTTTATGATAAAGGTTTTTTTTTGTACGAAAAATTCTATAATTCCCACAAGGTACTCATTTTACCCTGTCTATGAATCGTAGTAGGTTGTAGAAAAATAATTACTAAAAATATTTATTAACTTCAGAATTAAATAAAAAATATACGACTATATTTCCAATAAATAAGTGAACGGTTTTTTGAAACAATTGTAATTTTCCAATTTTTTTTTCCAATGAGAGATTGTACTTTGAACTTCAAAAATCGAATTTTAAGGCCCATTTTCCCTCACTTTACTTTACTATTTGCCAAGGATAGTGAAGACTATGTATAGAAGGTGCGCTCGTTTTTCGCTTTTTGAAAGTGGGCAAGGAAAGGCAACTAAATGACGTCATTTTAGCTCCGCCTTACTTTTGACGTCATGTTAGCTCCGCCTTACTATCGGTTTTTGATCATTCTCATTGGCTGTGTGTTTCGATGTAAGATTGCGTATTTCAATAATTTTTTTTTTCGAGTTAATAAATTTTATTTTATTTATTTAATTCTATTAATTACAGAACTCTGCTTTTTTGTTTATTTTTATTTTCGTTTTATTCTTTTGATCAATCGATGATCATACGTTTTTAATACTTATATAGCTATTTTGAACTTAATTACATTTTATTTTTAATAACTTTATTTAAATCTACTCATGATTTTTCTTTAAATTCAGATTTTGATCACGTGATTCCGTTTCACTATAATTAGATTACCTTTATGTTCACTGTTCAATTTGGGAGATTCTGGTGTTTTTGTTGGGGTTGACCGTCCTTGTTTTGTCATGGTGTGTTTGGGGATTTTGGGGTGAGTGGTAGATGTTGGGTGGGTGAATGTTGAATGGCGGGTGAGTGGTTACTGTTAAATTTATACTTAGTTTAATTTCGATTTTTATACTTAGATCTCAGCTTAGATAAGTGGGTTATAGTCCGTCAATGGACCCAGGTACCCAGGGATAAAATATTTCGCAGTAGTAGTTAATAAAAAAGCTACCGATTCAATTTTTTTTCACATAAAAATAGGAAATGTCGTAATTTTTTATTTTGTATATTTTTTATTTGAGAAAACCGCATTATATTGCTTATTGAATATAATTTAAATATAAAACTTGTTTTCTCAAATATTTCGAATATGGGTTATTCAAACAGGAACTATTGTTAATGATTTAATGGAATGTACGGAATTTAAGCACACGAGCAATTTGATTTGTTTAATATGGAGTTTTAAATGTGTATTATTTTTTATTATAGTTATTATAATATAAAGTTATTTTGATTACGTACGTTGTGGGCTATAAAAATTCAGCTTTCTACAACAAATATTACTTTCGAAAAAGTAGCTAAACACTTGCAATTTTAAAAGAATTACAGCATTCGAAAGTTTAGGGAATTGTAAAAAGTCAAGACAGAATTATTTTATATATTTTTAAAGTTAATTTAAAAGAAGCTTTTATACTTTTCCCGGCAAAAAAATTTATCTGATACTTAACTTAAATCAATAAAACATACCTTTTAATCAAGGATAGTGAAGACTATATATTATATATATTTAAAAAAAATTATCGAATTTAACAACGTAATTATAGTACAAAATTTAATCTTCATATGTCATGACAGTATTCTATATTTCTTGAAATATCGCAAACTATTTTGTTGAAATATTGTGCTTGAAACATTGCAAACGATATTTTTATGAAGTTTAATCTGAAATATTTTCGATTTATTTGCTGAAATAATAAAAGTAGTAACCAACATTTCGGAACATTCAAATTTTTTTACACCTGATTCAATAATATTTAAATTTTTTAAATTATACTTATCAATTAAATGTTGAAATTATTATGTTGTAAATTATCTAAATTGCAAACGATAGTTTATCAAACACGTAGCATTCATTCATAAAAACTTTATGTTCTTGACTTTGTCTTTCACATTGTTATGGTTTAAATGTGCACTTTATAAATTTAAACTAAGTGCAACAAAATTTTCGATATGGATTATTATCAGAGGGGTAAGTGAGAATAAATTTATATCATTGTTCAAATTATTCTATCGAATTTAAAGAAATTAAAGCTCTTAGAACATAAGACTAATTTTTAAATATGTCTTTTGCCAGTTTTAGGGAAACCGAAAGTTTTTGTTATAGGATTTTTTTTAATCCTTCACTGATTTTTATATCAATGTACAGATACATGCAAATTAAAACTTCCAGTCGCAAATGTAATTTTCTCAAGTAAATGTTTATTTTTAATAAGAATAATTTAATTGTTTACAGAATCATCAGAAATCGAAATAATGATAAGAAAACATTTACATACAAGATTTCTTTTCGATGTGATTGTAATTATATATATATGTATAAAATTGCAAATATTTATTTACACTAATCGTTTGTTAAAAAATATTTGAAGTTTAAATGTAACTTCAAATAATTTATCCAACCGGCGATAGCTTCGGTTGTAAAAATTTAGGTGAACATATCGGATTAATTATTATAGCATATGCATTTTAAAATAATGAATTCTTTATAATTTGCAAAGGATCTGTCTGTAAATTGACGGATGAGAATCAAAGAAAAGTCTGGGATGATGGAAAAATGCAATAGCTGGCAGCACCATCAACCAACGCACGCGCATCTAGTTCAGCCTTGCGATTGGTTCAAACGAGAGCATTAGACACGCTCACAGTAGGCGAGGAAGGCGTCACTATGACGTCAAATAGTTGCTCTCTCCGCCTCCGTCAGGCAGAGCGAGTACGAGCACACCTTATATATATATATATATATGGTCTTCACTATCCTTGACTATTTGCAGCATATTATAACCCTAAAATATGCGCAATTTATAATAGATCTGCATTAATTAATAATAAAATATTATTAATAAAAATTAATAATTAAAGTTATTAATAAAATATTTACAATAAAAATAATAATGAAAAATTAATAATAAAATAATAATAATAAAATAATAATAATAATAAAAAAAATAATGATAAACAAATTAATAATAAAAATTAATAAAATAATAATAATAATAAAAAAATAATGATAAACAAATCAATAATAATAATTAATAAAAAAATAATAATGTTGGTTTTTATTTGTAACAATGATGTATAAAATTTGCAAAAAAAGTTTAGTTCCTAATCTCCCAATAGTAGCAAGTAAAAAAAAATTAGCAAAAATTGCCTCTCCTGAGAATAAATCCTATTAAATGCAAAAGGGGTACACTTTTCCCTTCACTGTTAAAAATAGTTACTCAAATAAAGGAATTTTTTTAAAAAATACTCCAATTTTTCGTCAAAAATAAGTAATAAATTAGTCACAAACCAAAAAATATTTCTCGTTTGGAAAAATCCGACAAAAATATTTATTCATTTTTGACGACAAATTTAATTTCGAAGTATTTAGTGAAAATGTCGTCAAATTGGAGTAACCATTATTAATAGTGTTGAAAACATAGGAAAACTTTTTCTTTTGCCTTCCACGCCAGTATGAATATACTTAAATAGATTCAAAAGATTTTTCACGAATTTGATATATTTAAAATAAAAAAATTGTCGTAATTCTCTTCTTTACAATCAGTAGTTTCCTTTGAACAGTTGCAGTTAATCCATAGTAAAAAAAATAGGAACTTACTGACTAAAAAATATTTTTAATAGTGTAATAATTTTCCTTTCTCCGCGAATTCAATTTTTGTCTCTAAATTTTTGAGCCACGACTTTATTGGCGATGGTGGCTTCTATTCAAAGTTTTCTTTACAAGGTCGACGAGAGCTTTTCTTTTGGTAATTATGGGCCATTCTGAGAATCTCTTTGAGAAAGGAGAGCAGATAATAGTCGTCCTCGTAAAATATCCTTTCATCCAGCTTTTGTCATTTTTCATGATTTGCAGCGACGTTATTATTTAATAAGGGGATGCTGGTTTGTTTGCGAATCTTCTTTTGTCGAACGCAATGAAAGTTCTTTTAAAACATGTTTTCAAATCAGGTGTCGTTTATATGCTTAAAAGTTATGTGACCGCAGACAATTATTACTAGGTGTTATGCGTGACTTTGCCTTAAGTATTTGATGAACTTAAAATTGTAAGAAAATATTTAAGAACAGCGAACATTTTGCACGTTGTAAAATTCTACTGGAAACGATCGTTTTGTAAAATGACTATTTTTATTTCATAAATTAATAAACTAGATGTTATGCATGACTTTGCTTTAAGTATTTGATGAACTTAAAATTTTAAGGAAATATTTAAAAACAGCGAAAATTTTGCATGTTATACAATTCTACAAGAATTTTAAAGTAAAATGACTAATTTTATTTAATAAAATCCTTAATTGATTTTTAAATGTCAGTATGTTTTAACATTAAAAATTATAACACTGAAGTCTAACTTTTAATAACCAGTTAATTTTTCTTCATTAAAAATAATTACTCTCTGCTAATATTCAAAACTTTAATATTTTTAATTTATTTAGAAATTATTATAAAAAAACAATCAAAGAATATGCTTAAAAATTTCGATACTGTTTTCTGCTCAATGTTATATTAATTTAACAAAAAAAAAATCTTAATCATATATTTACATATGACATGTTCTAAAATAGTTTGTTACCAGCAAATTTTTTATAATAGGGAAATTTATTTACAAAAATATTTCTTATTCATATTTTTTCTCTTATCCACGATGTTTTCGATATTTTTAATGCAACAAATAAAAAACAGACAAAATTGTACATAGAAAAATGACACAAATTTTTAAACAGTAAGTAAAGTCTATGACCATGGTCACCTAGGAAAAAAAAACATTTTTATCATTTATTTCTTAATTATTGTGATATTTAAAAAAAAATAACTGCTTTGGGAAAACCCCACATAATTCACAAAATGTACATGTTTACTATTTATTCCCTAAATGCTACCTTTTACAAAATACCTTTCCAAAATTTTCTAAATATGTCATAACCAGTTGAAGATAACGCCTTATAAAATAAATGGCTATTTATGTCTGCCAAGTTTAACGCGATCAAGTATAATTTAGTTCTTACAACTCCACCACAATACTACGAAGATAGACAACTCTATGGAATAAGTTTGAGGATTTTTTTTTTTTCAAAACCAGTAAAATGTTTTCGATTAGGTTCAAGCGCGTTTCTGCATATGACAATTCTAAAGGGAAAAAAAAAAACTTAAACGTCATTTTTATTTTGAAAAAGTACTTTAATTCTTGGCACAGCATACAAAATGAGACATACAAAATCTTGAATGCCAGGATTTTACAGTTTCTTCGATTGCGAGTAAGTTTTTTTTTTTTTTTTTTTTCTGCTCGCCGTGTTAACTCAAGCCAAATTCAGGAATTTTGAGTCGAGACCTGAATAGAATATGATAATGGCTTTCAGATTTCAACTAAATAGTTGAAGCTCCGGTAAGGGTCAATGCTTTGAAGGATTTTCCTATAAATAGTTTTAAGGTTTCCCTGTAAAGGGTTGTTATTTAATAATATCTATATTTTGGAAATTCTTTTATTTTATGAAATTTAAATTTTACTATATTAAGGAAGTTTATTTCATTTAGTATTATGTGTTTATATAACACAAAAATGACACTCAAATATTAATTAAATATTTTATAACGTAATTTAAAAAAAAAAAGTATTACCAACGATTGTATTTTTAACCGACTTAAAAGCGCACCAACCAAATTCAGAAGCGCGCCAAAAGAGGTAGGTTATTAATTTGACTGTTACGTATGTTTTTTATGTATGTCCGCGAAAGATTGTTCTAAGTAAGATATTCGGACATTTTTATTTTTTTTTGCTGGATAGGGAATGTTTTATTTGCGCACCTTTTGAAAAAAATATCCGGTTATCCGCCATTTAACTATTCGGAATTTTCAATTAACTGGACAGTTTGAAAACAAATATTATCTTATTTCGAAAATTTTATTTTTGTTGGATTGAGAAAAATTCACTTTGGAAAAAACTGCAACAAATAATTGATTATCCACCTTTTATGTATTCGGAAATATCGATTAACCGCACATTTTTAAAAATTTTCTCCAATTTCAAAATATTTTTATTGTTGGATAGAGGTTGTACAACAATGAAATTGCGTTTACCCAGCATTTATTAAATCGGATATTTTCAAACTATACTATCCGTGGAGTGGAAAAAAGGGAGTAACAACTTGACTTTCCTGGTTAATAATAGCAGGGCGCGAAGCCCTTTTCTAAATTAGAAACTAAATAGGGAAAAATAAAATAATCTAAAAAAAACACACACACAAAAAAACTAACTTTAAGAAAAATGCGCTGAAAAGTATTTATTTTTATTTTACGAACAAGTTGAAAGAATTGAATTAATATCAATTTTATACGTATTACAACTTTTTGAACTTGGAGGCCAATTTACAAAAAAACATACCTGAATTTTTTCGCCGATTTCAAAACGTATAAAATCAATATTAAATAACTAATTTTTTTCAACTTGTTTGTTAAATAAAAAATTATTTTTACTTTTTAGCTCATTTTTCTTTAAGTCGTTTTTTGTTTTTCTAAAAAGATTATTTTATTCAGCAAATATATAAGTTTAATCTTAACGTTATTGAACATTCTTCTATGCAATTTTGTTCTTCAATTTTTTTTATTTTTCAATTTTTGTTTTTTAATGCTTTTTTGTTAAACAAATATATTTGTAATCTTTCATCAATATTTTGGTCAAACCAGATGTATTAAAATCAACATTTCTGGTAAAATTTACATTTATATTTTCGAAATTTTATTGCTCATTTTGTAATTTCGATTTTTTTTAAAGGTGCTTAATACAATTGATTAATATTTTGATTCGTCTTTGTAGGATTTTTATATCTTTTTAACTATTTGCGACATTTCCTGTGTTCTTTTTTCCTCATCCATTTTAAATCATCATCGCCTATTTGCTGCTTTCGACTATCAAAAATTAATAAATTTAAAGCACACGCCTTCTTTTGTTGAAATTGGAATAATCGAACGAATCAAACTAATGACTTTCCTCAGGCAGAAGACAAGTTGAAATGACACAGTGCAATGGAGTGTGATGCATCATCCTAATATTTATTTAGGCAGTAGCCATAAAAGGAAGATTCCCAAAAGCTGTAGCCGAAAACGAAATAAAAGAACGTCACAGTCTGTCGCGGAAGCACAAAAATGAAACGAACTTAAAAGTTTAACGATCGAGAAGGTTTGATTTTGCAAATGATAGGAGGCAAATCGAGTTTTTTTTTTCTTCTTTGCCAATCTTCTCTAGTTCAACTAACTCCACGTCAAGTAAAAAAAGAAGTCCATATCACATCCCGGTAAGCAGAAGATTTACTTCGCAGAAGAAGCTACGATTGTTTGGTGATTAGCGCAAAAGTTAGGCTTCGCTACTGATTGCTTTTAACTTCCTTTGGCAGGGGGAAAAAAAAAGTTTATCTAAGTTTGCTATTGAAGTAGGTATCTATACACTTCTCAAAAGACAGACCTGCCATGAATCATTGACTAAAAAAGTATAATTATTTAAAACTTTTAGAAAGGATTTTTTTTGGGTATTTGAATATAAGAAGAAGCTTTGTGGCGTAACCGTTCTGGTTTCGACACAACACCGACTAGCAACAATATTTTGGGCCAATATTTTAGTTTCATTCGAGGTTAATGTAGTTTTACACACAGTTCAATTTAAATATATAATTTTTACTCGCATTTATAAAAAAAAAAATTGTTTAAAAAATTATTGAAAAATTTGTTTTTTTAGAAAATAAATTCTTTTTCGACTCTAATTACTCAGGATTTAGAGAAATAATAATTGTCTCGAGAACTTCCTGCTGTGCTTAAGGTCCTATAAGGTATTAGTCAGATCTTGGGGTTGAGGCGTTATATTTATTTGATTTAACTCTGTATCTATATATAATCCCTGGGCTATACATAATAATAATAATTTGTTTTATATTTGTCTAGCTGGTATGGATATATTAATTTAAAGGTTCTAAAATTATCAAAACTTTTAGGGATTTCTAAGTGTATAAGGCGTATTGACTAAATAACTGCTCAAGAATTGAACATAAACATTTTTAATCACATAAGCCTAACATTACAATAACTCGGGGTGGGACGAACCTAAATTACGCATTCACCGTAAGAGGGCAGTTACATGACTGACGCATTCCCGGCGCAGCGGGAGCGACATAAAATATGTAGAGGACGTTACAATCGTAATAACGGGAACAATATATAGACACGTAACGGGAACATGAAATATATACAGGTGACGGGGACATGATAATAGGACAAACATATAAGATAATACATAAATGGATAACGCTGGCTACAAGTGTTATTAGAATACGGTTTTTTGTTCTACTCTCGCATTTTTAAGTCTCTTTTTTTTACACTTAACAAATTTGCAGTATATTTTTTAAACAAAATTGTGTGGGACTATTATTTTTTTTTTAATATTTCTATAATATTACATTATAACACTAAATAATTAAAATATTTAAAATATATAATAAAATAAATGTATTGGAATGAACAATTTTCGTTATTTTAATGATAGTTTTACGTGATTAAAGTGAGAAAAATTTCAACTCATAATTCCATTCCAAACACAAATCTGTTCCAGATAATGCATTTTTACAACTAAATCTTAACAATAACTGGTGTTTTCTGCGAAAACTCTCTCTCTGTTCAGTCAAAGCACACTACATTGTTATCTTCTTAAGCAACATATACAACTGTATCCAGTTAGCTTCACCCCAATAACAAGTAAACATATTTATTGTGAAAATGAAAACTATCCAAGAAATATAATGGACAGAACGTGTTATCAAGGAACGGACACGGCAATGGGCCATTTCCTGTAGGTTTAAGCGCTGCGTTCGAAGGTTATTTCAAGTTTTTCAGCATTTCCACAAACACGGCAACTTAACACTGCGCCTTCACGCTTCGGTGACCTCAGAAAAATATAGTAATTCAACTCGGGACACAATCGGCCCCTTCCAGAGCTCACTAATGGATTCAGAGAAAACCAGAGAACTCTTCTAATACCTGACTCTCGTTCATACGCACCTCAATTAAAGAAAGGAAGGTTCCACGAGAAGGATAAAAGAGGATAGGATATGGAGCAGCAGTTCTCAAGCTGTGGTCAGGCCCGTCAATAATCTGGAAACCCTGAAAGTTGGGAATTTAACTTCTAAAAATCCCCGAGTTGGGGAAAAATTATGCCTGAAGAAAATGAATGTTATTAGCAAATGAAAGCTAGGGAAGATTAGAAATTGCCCAACTTGTTAGATTACATTTAAATTAGACCTCAGATCAGACACTGCATTGGAATATGGGTGCAAAAAATCAATGCTTGCGAGAGAACTGTTTAATATTACCTAAAAAATATATAAAAAATGTCGATAAGTTGGAACTGGGAATTTTCAACACTGTTGAGTTGGGAATTTCGAAACGTTAAGTTGGAATTTTCGTATCGTTAAGTTGGGATTTTCGTATCGATAAGTTGGGATTTTCGTATCGATAAGTTGGGAATTTCGAATCGTTAAGTTGGGAAATTTGTTGTTTCAAACCCCCCAATCGCCCCCCCCCTAAAAAAAAAATTGTGTGACGGCACTGGCTGTGGTACGCGTACCCCTTGTGGTACTTAACGGTCCGGCTGGGGGTACGCGTTAATAAAATAAAATAATACTAAATAAAAATAGTACTAAATAAAAATAGTACTAAATAAAAATAGTACTAAATAAAAATAGTACTAAATAAAAATAGTACTAAATAAAAATAGTACTAAATAAAAATAGTACTAAATAAAAATAGTACTAAATAAAAATAGTACTAAATAAAAATAGCACTAAATAAAAATAGTACTAAAATAAAATAGAACTAAAATAAAATAATAAATAAATGTAATAAGTAAAAAAAATCTCATGAGTGTCATTAATTCTAGTCTCGTTTGAATAATTAGCCAGCTAATCTAAGGCCATTACTGCCTAACAAAAACCGATTTTTCTTGCGTAGATGGATGAGTGAGAAGAGGGGGTGGGGGGTACTCATAAATGAAATTTTTTATCAAGGGGTAAGTGAAAAAAAAATGTCGACAAATTTCGGAATTTGCTAGCTTAAGAAAAACATTATAGATTTTTAGTTCACAAAATTATTGTTAATTTAAAAAAAAATTACATTTATGGCCGAATTACACATACAATTTTTTCCTAATATTGGCGATTAATTCCCATTCTTGTAATTTGATTAAATGAAGTTTCCTTAAAACCGTTCTGGTCGTGCTCGGACGCGGTCGTATTCAATTTTTCAATGCTGTTTTACAAGTATGTTAGTTAGGAAGATTGTGCTCAACTTAGTCGGACGTGTCCAAATCGAACATCATTCCCACAACCCTCAAGAGACACGAAAAAAAAAAAAATTCAATATTGAATTTTATATATTTTAATTATATGGTTATGTTCCAAAAATGAAATTATATGCATAGCATTGGCAAATGAAAAAGAAACAATGAAAGCTTTGAGATATTTTTTTTTAAGCTTAATGATATAACTCCACACTCTGGTACATTTTTTGTAGCTAATTTAACCACATTAGTCGCACAAGAATGTTCTCTTGTTTTTCTACTTCTCATCGATGCTCTGACTTAACACCGCATACTTCATAATCTACATAAATGGCTGCTACAAAGCGCCCATTGTTCGGTTCGTGGCGGCATCTTCTGCACTTGATAAGCCTTTCCTCGGAAAGAAATTTCGTTCGAAGGGTTCGTCCTTCGAACGGTCCTTCTGTCCAAACTCGTGACTTACACATGCGATATTTGAGTTATTTTTACAGAACAGTTTTGTTTTAAAGGACCGTTCTTCAGCTTACCGGTTCTAAATAATGATTAAAACAAACAAAAAAGCACGGGGAAAGCTGCATGGATTTCCTTAAACGTTGGTCTTCATAATCCTTAAAATCTAGTTCGATGATTAATAAATATTTAGCAAATAGCATCCTCTTCTTCGTCTTTTCCCATGAAATATCAATAAACTATAAATTAATGGCATACCTGTTATTTCACAGAAAACAGTTAATTTTTATTATTACATGCTTTTATATAACTCGCTATGCTGTCGATGTATCATAATACAATAGATCTTCGATTATCCGGGTCATACAAAGCGGATCGCCAATTAACCGGAACGTTTTGAGAAAAAAAATCATCAAAATCCACATTTTAAATGTTTCTTATCGATGAATTATATTTTTTAATGGTCATTAAATTACATTACCTACTAAAGCAAAATTCGTGTTTTACTAAGAAATAAATCTTTTTAACATGAATTATCCAATTATACGGATATTCGATTATCCGGATGTGATCTGGTCCCAATTGATTCGGATAATTGGAGTTCTACTCTAATTCGTAAATTTATTTTATCTGCCATCCAAATGTCATATCGACTTCAAACGTAATCCTGATAACAATACGATAAATAGTCATATTTAGTAACGAATAATTTATACTAACTAATAATTAGTTACAACTTATATTTCAGTATTGGACAGTGGCCTGCTTCGAACCTGCGTTATCAGTGCAATGTTCTAAACATGGGCGCTACAGAAATGTCTTTGTGAATGACGGTTTCAAAGAAGAGTATTTCTGCGAATTGATAGCATACCGTTTTGCAGAGTACCGTAAAATCGAGTGAATAGAAGCAGATGGGTGAATAGCAGTAGTTTTGGGGAAATAGTTGTTGTAGTTTACAGCGTCATCCTGTTGAATGCAAAAATTCTGAAAAAATACTCAGATATTCGAACATAAAATAAATTCGCCATTGTACTAAAATGGCGCAAAAAACGTCAGAGGTAGTTTATATGCACAGCCGATAAAGTGTCTTACCGACATCACTGATTAGAGGACCCCATTTACAACACGTGTTTGCAATGTACGCTTCTGGATTTTTGGTTTGACCTCACCCGAACTCATACCTTTTAGAACCTGTATGTATATCTTTTTTATTATTTTTCGTTAATTTACTATGCATTTTTTAACGTATATTTATTCATTTTTCGGGTGAATAGTTGAAGAGAAAATATCAGAAAAAGAACCCATTATAAAAAAAAAAAATATTATCGAAAGAACAAGATTGCCTTTACGTTCAAGAACACGCTTATCTCATTCACTCGAAATAACAGCTGAAAAATAACAGACTGTTCCTTTTCCCCCATCCCAGATCGTGACGCGGTTGCCTCTCATGTCTTCCACCATTGAACTTCGATCTTGCGTGAGGTCAGTGATCAGAAAATTCCGGATACGATTTTTTCTTCCCCTTCCAATGCGTAAACATCTAAAAATAAAACTCCTTGAAAAGATGTGACATAACCCTATCGGGTGGGCAGGTGTAACACTCCGCCGCAAACCCTTCCGGCGAATTCCGCATTTGGGAAATCCTCATCAATTCCTGAAGCAAGGATTTCCATGGAATGAAAAGAAGCACGATTTAGGGATTAATGCGTATAACTGTATATAAACTTAGCAGGTAATTTGTAATTCAGGTTGCCGAAAATCGCAAAAGGCTCAATTAACCAGTTCGGATGTCTTTTTTTTGTTGTTTATTGTTCAATAATGTTTTTTGTTTGAATTATTCAATAATGTCATTCTACGGTCATTTGGTGTCTTAAGTTAGATAAAAGTGGGTCATCTCTTTTCGGGGAATTAGAATTATTGTTGTTGGAAAATCACGCTACTTAATTGGATTTTTTGGTTTTGGGAAATTTTCATTTGCCTTTAGGATGAGTTATTTATAAAAAAAAACATTTTGTGAGGTATTGTTCAGAATGTTACTACCCAAAGATATTGCGCATTTCGTTTATATTCTCATATTACTTTTTATCTTGCTTCTTTATGTGATTGAAAGTGACCTTTTCATGGTGTTTGCATAAGGCAGAATGCATGAAGTAAGGAATAGCATGCAGTTGGATTTCGTTTCAGAATATTACAAAGACGAGTGTAATATTTTATTGTCATTTTCATAGATTCCAGAATGCACCTTGATGTTCCTTGAAACCGTAGACATTTTGTAACATAGTATTTGAAAGTTGCAAAAAACAGTGTATCGCAATTTCATATGTATACTTATAAATGCAGTTCCGGAATATATGATTTTCAAAAAAAAAGAACTGACAGCCCCCTCCCTTCATATTTTTTTAATGGCCGTAATTTTTTGGGGGTCAACCCCACCCACTCGTGTTGGCTGAATATGTGGTACAGGGAACCCTTGTAGGTTGGGGGGGGGGGGGGGAGTCCCTGAATTAATTAATTCATTGTTAATTCAGCCTAAGGGCTCAATTTAACTTTATTTGTGAGAATTGTATAATTAAAAATTGTGTTTTCCTTCAGTATAAGCTACAATTCGAAGACACTGTGCTAAAGTAGCTACGATATAAAAACATCACAATATTTCGAAGTTTCGGATATAATCTGTTTTGCATCTGGGCTACTCACTTGATTATTCTTTTTTCTTCTTATTATTATTATCATTGATTGCTTACAACTGGTTACTTAGAACCTTAAGATATTTTTAATGTTGCTCATGGATATATATTTATTTCTGGATCTTAGTAGAATAAGGACAAAACCACCAATTTTAACTTATGCATTTTTGCTCATCATTTACTTGAAATAATGAAAGTTATAAGAAAAAAAAAGCCAATGTCCTCTAGTTAATTATATTCCGAGTAAATACTTTTTCAAAAAAGCCAATGTCAATAACGTACAAGGACAATGTGGAGCATAACTCAAAATCAGTTATTTCGACATTGGCCTTTTTTATCTACTAAAATATTTAGATATCTCAGAAATAAAATTTTCTAAGAGGAGGGTCACCACTTACCAGGCCATCAATCAACGAAGAGCAAAAATGAGAATTTAAAAAATGGCATTCAGAATTTTTTTTCTTATTCCTTTTCAAGCAAACGACTGACTTAATTTAAAACTTGCACCAGCCCCTCAGGTAAACTCGCGGTATCTTCTATGTCCAGGCCGCCGCTTACTTTAAACGATTCTAATTCAATTCAAAGATGGTGGGAATTTATTTCCACCATTCAGAGAAGTATGGAAACCCGTCTGTTTCTCACGTGAGATTCACAAGGACTCTTGGTAACACGTGAGAAAGCGATTCTATTTGGAACGCCGAAAAGAGTTCGTTTCTAAAATTAGAGCCGAATCTGCGCGTTTCTCAAGAACACCAAGGTTAGAATCGACTCTTTGAACCTCGCCGCGCCAGGGAATTAAACACTGGCGGCGAATAATGTCACTGGCTTTGATTCCTTGCAGGTATACCAACCAAAAGAGAAGGGAAAATGCCTTTTCAAAATGGCGACGTTATCTTCGCCCGGCGACGGTTGGTTCCATCCCAACCCCGAATTAAACTCGACTTTCTGCTCCGATAATTCTATTTCGCCCTGAGACCTCCTTTGTTTGCATCGTTTGAGATTCTTTTGTTTCTCGGGGTGGGTGGAAGAAGTGTCTCGGGTTAATGCTGTGTTCTCGAGACTGTGGCGAGATCGTGGAGGAATGGATTACAGATGAGCAAAATGGCGCGAGAAGTGTCATGTCTCGGTGGCTTTTGTCTTGGGCATCTGCCGCGTGATTGAACGAGTGAGTTGGTCCATTGAGTTGCTATATAAATATTGGGATAAAGCAGTATTCCACGACGCTTTTTCGGATTGGAGTCATTACAAAAGGTGGGGAAACTGATAGATAACGAGGGAAGTGCATTGAAACGTGTAATTATTACTTGAAAAACACCACCATTAAGTTTCTGTATAAATATTGGGATACCTCAGTATTCCACGACGTTTTTTCTGAATTGAGTCATTACAAACAGTGGTGCACTTGATAGAAAATAAATGTAATGCGGTCAGGCGATTAATTCTTACACGAAAAACACCACATGCGTTTCCTTTTAGCCTACCTATTCGCTAATATTTATTTAATAGGATTTACGCGAAGAATAAACTTGAACTCGTTTAATTATTACAGTAGAACTCCAATTATCCGGATCAATGGCGACCAGATCCCATCCGAATAATCGAATATCCGAATAATTGGATAATTCACGAATAAAGGTTATTTCTTATATAAAAATTCGAATTTTGTTTTAGTATGTTATGTAATTTAATGACTATTAAAAGAAGAAAACAACAAGTTTAAACAAAGTTAAACAAGAAATTTCGCAACCTAACGATTAGAAATTCTCACCTCAAATATTCCGAATTCCCAACTCAACAGTGCTGAAATTCCCAGTTCCAGCTTATCGAAATTTGTCAAATTTTTTTTATATGTATTTTAGGTAATATTAAACAGTTCTCTCACAAGCATTGATATGTTGTACCCATATTCCAATGCAGTGTCCTTTCTGAGGTCTAATTTAAATGTAATCTTACAAGTTGGGCAATTTCTAATCTTCCTAAGCTTTCTTTCATTTGTTAATAATATTAATTTTCTTCAGGTATAAATTTTTCCAACGGTTTTGAGAAGTTGAAATTTCCAACTTTCAGGGTGTTGTGAGGGAGGGGGGAATCCCCCTATTCCCGGTGCGACGGGCCTGCCTAGAATATCATTGAGTAAATATTGGAAACTACACTGTTAAAAATAGGAAATAGGTACTCAAAAATAAGTTAAATGTAACTAATTTTTGATTATATTCGATGATTTTCATAGTTCCGAACACATAAGTTTTATTTTTGAAAAAGACATGTATACAAAAATTAGTACAATGAGTAAAAATGAATCAAAAGAGCACTAGCCTGCCTTTATAGGCTTCCTTCATCATTTCAATAGTTATTGAGAATTTCAACCAAGACTTACCGGGAATCGAAACTATATCATCAGGCACCGCAGTCCAGTGCCTTATCAGTTGTACTACCAGGGTGACGTGAAGAAACTATAAATATAAGGCGTATTGACTAAATAACTGTTCAAGGATAGAACATAAACATCTTTAATCACATATGCCTAACATTACAATAAACTCGGGGAGGAACGAAACCTTAAACGCATCACCGTAAGAGGCAGTTACATGACTGAAGCTTTCCTGCGCAGCGGGAAAGACATAACATATGTAGAGGGCGTTACAATCGTAATAACGGGAACAATATATAGACACGTAACGGGAACATGAAAATATATACAGGTGACGGGGACATGATAATAGGACAAACATATAAGATAATGTGGAGTTAGAGATGGGTGATGGTGAACGAAATAAGGGGCAGTACAATATTATTACGCCACAACGCTTTTATTCCATGCTCCCGTGGACAGAAATCCACCTTCCTTCATCAACACTTCTCTAGCTCTCTCTTACAACTGATCAGTGTTGCCAGCGACACCCAGGTGGCGCTGGAACACATTACAAAGTAACTCCCTCTAGTGGTGTGTATCCGCACTAGGGCATTCCGACACTCGGCCATTCGACTATTCCGTCTTCGGAATCACATAATTACAATGATATACTACAATACAATACATTATATTACAATACATGACATTACACATCTACACCTACATTCATCATCCCATATTTCACACCTTAATCATTATCCTATTATAACTTTAAATTATTTCATAACATCTATAAATCAATTATTATCTTACTTCAAATTTAAAATTTCAAAACATTATCAAATTTATTATTAAAAACTTAAATACTCAAATCACTTTTTATCATTAGAGTTCCATATGTCCTAAAAATAAGTGTTCCAAAAGTTTCGAAGTTAAAAATGTTCCAAAGTCTTTCAATACTCAAGAAATTCAAATGTTCAAACCTAAAAAATAATTAACACTAAAAAGTTCTTCACTTTTCACCAATAGATTCTTTTCAAATCCTTTCAAAAATGTAAACCTCACAATTAAATTTTAAAAAATAAACATCAATAGTAAAATTAAATCACAAAAATTTTCAATGATACAACTTTCATTCTCTACTCGTATTATGCAACAACATCATAACACTTTATCACTGCACAGCTGTTGTAAATAAAAAAAATGAAACTTATTTCTTTCCACCTCTGATAAAAATATTAAAATGGTTATTCGATTTCCTAAAATAAAAATAAAAAAAACTTTCGCAACCTCAAATAAAAAAATCACAAATCTTCCACATTTCGCAATTCTGCATACAACTTTTTCGAAGCACAAAAAAATAATAAAAGATTCACTTTTTGAGGGTTCACTTTCAAGGGTTGCTTCACAGAAAAAAAAAAAAGATAGTTAACGCCAAGGTCGCTTACTCCTTGTTTAACGCATTGGTATTCTCCAGTTGGCTTCTGTATTTGGGCCATATCGTCGCCAAGGTGGTTGTGTTCGTTGATCCTGATCTGTGATTGGACCGCAGCTCTCAACCATGGATCGGTGATCGCCAAAACGTGACTTCTGTCGCCAACTCCACTCGCTTCCAAATTGTTGGATGGTAGGTTTGCTTCTCTTAAAGCCGTTCCTATGATTTGGGCTTGCTCGCCAATTGCAGACTTGGCATGTTGTATTCCGTCGCCAACCTCGTTCGTTTGCATCAGTTGGTTGATCAACTTGCGAGCTAATTCGCCAATTGTGGTTGTAGCTTTTGCTCTTCGGGAATTTGTATTTTGATTGACTCTTCCGATTCCGTTTTGTTTTTCGGAAATGTTCAAATTGGTTTTGAGAGAACATCTTTGAGTTTTCTTTTTTCGAAGCGATTCTCAAACCTACTTCGCTTATTTTCTTTGGTGCACAGTCTTTTTCAGGCTGACGCGCCGTCTGTGTTTGCAAGTTTTGCGATGATATCACTCGTAATAATCCACATCTAAGTGCGTTCGTACTATTGACTTTATTTTCACTGTCGTTTTTATTTTCCCTGCACTCGAACGATTTATGCCCGATTTTTCCGCAAGCAAAGCATATTATTCCTAGTTTTCTATTCACCTGTCGATTTTGCTGGGTAGGCTCCCGCTCCTCCGCGTAAGCTCCTCCCGTCTGCGCGCTGGCGCCGTCTCGGTTTCGAAGACCTGTCTCCTCGTATGCTTTGTTTTCGTACGGCTTTGTGCTTCTTCTGAAGTTTCGTGCAGCTTGAAAATCATCCAGTTTGTCCGTTAGAGTTGCTACGTCCTTGATTTTTTGTAGTTCATCTATGAAATGCTCCTGCATCTCCCTCGGTAATTTTCTTTTGATTTGGTCGACTAACATGAGTTCTTTGAGCGCTTCGAATGTGTTTATTTCCATTCCGTTTAGCCACTCGGTTAGGTAGTTCTTTAAAACGTACGAAAAGTCTCTCCACGTTTGACTTGGTTCTTTTCTGGCAAAACTAAAATTTAGTCGGAACTGTTCCGCTGTCAGACGAAACTGCCTAAGTAAGATGGTTTTGATCTGTTCGTAGTCGCTCGTCACATTTTCCGGTTCCCTCGTAATGACATTTGCGACCTCTAGTGGTAGTAGACCAATCAGGTGATTTACCCATGTATTTTTGTCCACTCCCAGTCGAACTATTTGTCTCTCGAATAAAGCCAGGTACATGCTAATGTCGCCTCCTTCAAAGGGCTTTATCACGTTACGACTGGAGACACTTGTTTGTTCTGTTGTCGACGAGTCTGTTCGACGGTTTTCTGCCTCTATTCTTAATTTCGCCATTTCTCTCTCATTAGTTTCTTTTTCTTCTCTTTCCGCTACTATGGCATATAACAGGTTTTTGGTAATTTCTTCATCATACCCTGTGTGCCCAGTTATAATTTTGCACATTTGTATGACCTTTGGGTTTTCCGGTGGAGTCAGATCCAGTTCGTCTAAAAGCACCATCAAATCTACCTTACGCGTCTTTGCCAGGTACGACATCTTGAGGGCAAAAGTTAGTCACTTTTGTACACTCCACTATTGCTTTCGCACGTCGCTGATCCGCTCTTCACTGACGACGATGTTTTTGGATTCTGCTGTGCTGCGAATCGGATTTCGCTTCCTTATTCGACGACGACCGCAGTTGTCTCGTGGTGCGTTAGGCTTAGCCTCCGGTTCCTTCCGTTTTCCGATTCTGCCGCAACACTAATCCTCTGTTGCTCAGTGATTCACACACGGCCTCGAGCCCCCATGTGGAGTTAGAGATGGGTGATGGTGAACGAAATAAGGGGCAGTACAATATTATTACGCCACAACGCTTTTATTCCATGCTCCCGTGGACAGAAATCCACCTTCCTTCATCAACACTTCTCTAGCTCTCTCTTACAACTGATCAGTGTTGCCAGCGACACCCAGGTGGCGCTGGAACACATTACAAAGTAACTCCCTCTAGTGGTGTGTATCCGCACTAGGGCATTCCGACAATAATAACATAAATGAATAACGCTGGTTACATCCTCCCCCTCTGGCTCCAACGTAGTCCCGACGAGGGGCCAGCACCAGTTCTTTTGGGTAAGTTTGGTGGCCGTCCTCGCTTTCGCAACGGATTGCAAGGACGTTCGATGGGGTCCTGGGTGTAGGCCTTCAGGGCAGAAGTGTGGTACACGCCCAGGGGCACTTGGGGATTGTCCAGGCTGGCAATTTCGAATGTGGATGGTGATCTTTGTGTAAGGATGACATAGGGTCCATCTCGTCTGGGCATAAACTTTTTGGATTGTCCAGTGGCAGCCTTGCTGACGGGATGCAGGGTCACATATACTTTATCACCTGGAGCATATGGTGGAGCCGGATTACGCCTTTTGTCTGCGTAGATTTTTCTTTTGTCTTGTTGGGTTTCGATGACTTCTTTGATCTGGGCTGTGAATCTTGAGAATTTTTTAAGGTACGGTGTTATTTCAGGGACGAAATTGTCGTTGTCGATCACTCCTCGGATGTCGTTAGTCACGTCGTCTGTCGTCCGCAATTCTCGTCCAAAGCTGAGAAATGCTGCTGTCTGCCCAGTTGATTGGCACTTTGCTGTGTTGAGCACAAAACGGATTGCTGGCAGTTTCTCAGACCAGGATCGGTGTTCGTCTTGAACCAGGATTGCAAGACGAGGTTTAAGATCACGGTTTTTTCTTTCTACCGGATTTGCTTGAGGGTGATAGACCGGTGTCAACGTTTGGTTGATGTCTAGCATGCAGCAAAGTTGTTGCATTACGGCATACACAAACTGCGTGCCGTTGTCGCTTATAATTCTACGTGGGATTCCGTACCTCAATAATACTTCTTCTAGTAGTGTAGTAGCACACTCTTTCGCAGTTGCAGTGGGTAATGCGAAGAGTTCAACCCATCGAGTGTTGACATCTTCGATGATGAATATCCATTTCTTGCCATCTCTGCTTTCTGGTAATGGGCCAAACAGATCGATTGCAAGAGTCTCGAATCGTTGGGCCGGAACGGGAGTTTGTAACAAACCAGCTGGCTTTTGGTTTGAAGCTTTGTATCTGTTGCACTCTATGCAGTTTTTTACATAGTCCGTGATAAACTTCCGCATACCTGTCCAATAATAGCGCTTTGCTATACGATCGAATGTTCCTTCGGCTCCATAGTGGCCTGCTGTTGGAGCATCGTGATGATCTTTAAGGATGGAGTTTACTTCTTGAGCCGGTATGACCAGTTGTGCTTCGTCACTGTCCGAGTCTGGTGCATATCGGTAAAGCACACCTTGATTCATCAGGTAACCACGATCAGTCCAGTTGGCGAAGTCTACGTTTTTCTCATTGCTTTCGAAACAACGAATTATCTTCTCAACTTCTGGGTCTTTAAGTTGTTCTTCTCGGAGCTCTTTTGAAGTATGTGAGGGAACGTCGATGTGTATGCTACACAGTTCACATGAAGGTTCGGCATGCTGACAAGCTGGTCTTGACAACATATCAGCGACCACGTTGCATTTTCCTGGGATGTACTCTAACTTCAAATTGAAAGATTGAACTTCTAGAGCCCATCTTGCTAATCGTCCCGTAGGAGACTTCAAACTCATTAACCACTTAAGAGGTTGGTGGTCGGATGCAACAGTAATCTCTTGACCTTCAATGTAGGCACGATACTTCTTTAAAGCCCAAACTACAGCTAAAGCCTCGCGCTCTGTAGTCGAATAGTTTCTTTCGGCACTAGTGAGTAAGCGACTGGCATACTCGATAGGATGTTCATCAGATCCGGTGCCTTGTAAGAGAACTGCACCAAGGGCATAACCGCTGGCATCAGTTCGGAGAGTGTATGCTTGACTTGGATCACTTTGACGAAGGATCGGTGGACTAACCAAAAGTCCTTTCAGAGTCTTGAAAGAAGTTTCTTCCTCTGTTCCCCAATTCCAAATGACATTTTTCTTAGTAAGATTGCTAAGAGGTCTTGCTACTTCTGAAAAGTTTGGAATATATCTTCGATACCAAGAACAGGTCTGTGGTAGAGGGTAGTGGTCTGCAACTGTCACTGCATTCAAGCCGCGATAGTCAACACACAGTCTTGTTTTTCCATTTGGTTTGGGTACCAACACCACCGGAGCAGCAAAGGGCGACTCGCATTCTTCGATTATTTTCTTTTGCAAGAGGTCATCCAGTTCCTTTTTCAATATTTCCTTCTTCGCAGGAGAAACTCTGTAGGGTGGATAAGCGACTGGAGCATGCGTTCCCGTATTAATGCGGTGCTCTATGAAAGTCGTGCTCTCTCCCCCTGGTTTGAAGCTTTCCTCGAAATCCTGAAGCAAATTATTGACCTGGAGCCTTTGCTCGATGTTCAAGCTCTCGCCTTCTTCTTCACGGAGATTACAGCTGTTGATGGGAAGAGTTTCGACAGGTTGCTGAGACGTCGATGTGATGTCATTCCCAAAATAAACCTTTCGGCGAGGGTTGTCACAAAAGTTCCACCTTTTGTTTCTTATGTCGAGAACAATTTCCGACTTTTCTAGGAAGTCTGTTCCTAAGAGAGTTCGATTTCCTTTTGCATTTGGAAGGGCAAGGAGATCCAGAATGATTGTTTTGTTTTCAATCTCAATGGACACCGTGGCTGTGCAAGCCTCTTCAGTAGTTTGGTAACCGTTTGCCAAAGTCATGGTTACTGAAGTCTCCTGGAACTCCACTCCTTTTCTCTTCAGCAGGTTGTAGAGGATCTCACCAGCGACTGATCTGCTGGCACCTGTGTCTGCACAAACTCTGGCTCGTACACCGGATATGCACACATCAATCAGTGCAATAGGGGACATCTTGGAATGGCAAGTGTACATGGTAAGTGAATTTGCAGGGAAATTCTCATTTCTCGACGTTGGAGAGCATGTCGGACACTTTGCCTTTATGAAACCAGGTCTGGAACATCCATAGCAGTATATGGCAGGCTTGTTCTCTGGATTAGGATTTCTTTCATTTTGCCTTGGCTTTGGATTCTGCGCCACTTTTCTGAAGTTTCCAGTATTAAATCTTGGACTGGACCACTTCTTGGTATTCGACGTAGAGTCATTTCTGTTGTTTGGACGAACCGTCTCGTAGTCATCTAGCTTTTGTACTAGATCTGTAATAGTCTTTATTTGTGTCCAGTCATCGATGAAGTGCTCTTTGACTTCTTGTGGAACACGGCGTTTAATCTGGTCTGTAACCATCAGATCAGACAATTCTTCAAAAGTTGTTATCTCGAGACCTGTAATCCAACCTTGAAAGTAATTCCTAAGTTCGTAGGCGAAATCTGTCCAAGTGCCTTCTTGACATTTCGAATGTTTTGTGAACAATTGACGAAATTTCTCTGGAGTGAGTTTATAGCGCTTTAGAAGCAGCTGTTTCACTTTTTCATAATCTTGTGCAACTTCTTCGACTTCTCTTGCAATGATCTGAGCAATATCATTTGGCAGCAGACCAATCAGATGAGAGGCCCAGAAAGTCCTTGGAATCTCAGCTCTGTGAGCTTGTCGCTCGAAGAGAACGAGGTATAAGCTGATGTCATTCGTTACTGGATCGAATCTCTGGATCAGCGTCTGCAAGTCCAATCTTGGTTTGGCTGCTTGAAAACCATCGTTCTGGGTAAGAGGAACTTGGGATCGTGTTGCCTCATCCTGGAGTTTCAGCTTCTGAAGTTGGAATTCGTAATCGTCTTTTCTTTTCCGCTCTTCGTACTCCAGTTCCAGTTTTCTTTTTCTTTCTTCAGCTTCAAGGTCTTCTTTCCTTTTCTTATCTTCAATTTCAAGGTCTTCCTTCCTTTTCTTATCTTCAATTTCAAGGTCTTCCTTCCTTTTCTTATCTTTATTTTCAAGGTCTTCCTCTTTTATTCTTTCAGCGATTATCTCTTCAAACCTAGCTTGGACAAACTCTAAATCGTCCTTATATGCTTCACTCTCTTGTATTCTCGTCTTCAGTTGAATAACTTTCAGACTATCAATACCATCCAAGTCCAGTTCAATTGCCAACCGGACCAGGTCAATCTTCTTTCCTCGTGCGAGAAAAGCCATCGTGGGATTTCAGTCTAGTTCTTTGTGAGTTCAGATTATGGCAGTAGATAACAGGCACACAAAATAATTACCTCAAAGTCCTAGAGCTATTTCACAGTTCAATGCACTTAAACTCACTACAATTACCCTACCATGAAATATTAGCACTCAAATCGTCTATAATTATTTTTCAGAAAACCAATTAATATCAGTTAAAATAATATTAAATCATTTAAACTATTATAAATTTATTGTAAACCATTATAAAATCATTCCAACTATTCATTTATTCAAGCAAATAACACTATGCAGTATTAAATCTTTTCAAGTGTAGATGACACTGTATAACACCCGATCTCTAGTTAAAATGCACTATTTCTATGGTACCATTTCAATATTAGATTACCAGAATACCAAAATATATTTTAACATGATTGAACAAATTTATAAGAAGAATCACTT